>CM039524.1:140963-586228 GCA_022433055.1 Begonia peltatifolia
AGAGAGAGAGAGAGAGAGAGAGAGAGAGAGAGAGAGAGAGAGAGAGATGGAGAGTTTCCCCGTTATTGACATGGACAAACTGAATGGTGAAGAGAGAAGAATGGTAATGGCGAAGATACACGACGCCTGCGAGAACTGGGGGTTCTTTGAGGTTAAATCTCTTTGTTCTCTCTTTTACATTCTTAATTTTGCTGATAGCGTAGACATGATAAACTGAAATACAAACTACACTGAGTGATGTGATTTGAAGTTGGTAAACCATGGGATATGCCATGATTCTATGGACAAAGTGGAGAGGTTGACTAAGGAGCACTACAGAAAGTTCATGGAGCATAAATTTCTGGAGATGGTGGCTAACAAAGGCCTCGACGTCGCCGAATCTGAAGTTCACGACACAGACTGGGAGAGCACATTCTTCTTGCGTCATCTTCCCTCCTCCAACATCTCTGAAATTCCCGACCTTGACCAAGATTACAGGTCTAAATATATCTAATGAAACAGTCTACTTGATTCATGCAAAACATCACACGTTAAAAATGACGTTTTCAAGCATATATAAACAACAGGGATGCAATGAAGGAATTTGCGTTGAAATTGGAGAAGCTTGCAGAGAAACTTTTGGAGCTGCTATGCGAAAATCTTGGGTTAGAGAAAGGGTACTTGAAGAAAGCATTTGATGGGTCAAGGGGACCAACTTTCGGAACAAAGGTGAGCAACTACCCTCCTTGTCCAAAACCAGAACTGATCAAGGGTCTGAGAGCCCATACTGACGCCGGCGGCCTCATCCTCCTCTTCCAAGACGACAAGGTCAGCGGCCTCCAGCTTCTCAAGGACGGCCAATGGATCGACGTTCCTCCTATGCGTCACTCCATTGTAATCAACTTGGGCGACCAACTTGAGGTAAGAAAACAAAACCCGTTGCTCTATCCATTCAAGAACGAGCGGCATCTGTTTAGTGATAGAAAGAGAAACTGTGTTGTTTTTGTTTTGTGCAAAGATTATTACAAATGGGAAATACAAGAGCGTTGTGCACCGAGTGATAGCTCAATCAGACGGCAACAGAATGTCACTGGCTTCGTTCTACAACCCTGGAAGCGATGCTTTGATCTATCCAGCTCCGGCATTGCTGGAGACGGAGGAGGAGAGTAGGCAGTTGTACCCCAAATTTGTGTTCGAGGACTACATGAAGCTCTACGCTGGCCTCAAATTTCAAGCAAAGGAGCCAAGGTTTGAAGCCATGAAGGCCATCGAACACGCCATTAACTCAGTCCGAAACATAACCAGATAGTGTCAAGTGTTTGAATTGAGTGTTGTTCCTTCCTTTACAAAGCGCAAATCTAGTCGTTTGTCTAAATGTTATAACTTTCGTAGTTGGGTGTTTAGCTTGAGTGGGATCTCCTAGTTTAAATATATGTGTAAGCTTCAAAAAATAGTTTTTAAAAGTATGCGTTGTGAAGTGGGATGAATGTGCAAATCTAGTCGTCTGTCTGAAAGTTTTAACTCGAAGAATAATCCATTCAACAAAGTTGTTGCTTTTATTTTATGGATTGGTTGAATCTCTTTGTTGGTACGTATGAATGACCATCTCTTAGTTTTTGTTTTGCTGATGAAAAGAAGGCAGGAATAAACAGTTTGCATCAAATAACATTAATCCATACCTATTCTTCTCAAGATGTGAAGAAATAATCTCACTGAATCTAAGAAACAGTGAGAATTTTCGATATGAAAGTTCAATACTTTAGTTGATGCTCTTTCGTTGAGTTCTCTTCAGTTAGATCGATTTATCTTAGTTTAAGGTTGGAGCATGCAATTGTATGAGAACCACGAGGGAAATGAAGAGAATCCTTCTATTCACTTAATCATTCTATATCATATAAATGACATAACAATTACATATCCCTCTTTGATATATGTGTCTTGCACAATTCAACGTAGCTTCTCGGACCGTCTTAACTTTATTTAAGATGGAACTCTGTAATTTTCATAAAATACATTAGAAAATATTATAATCATCGGTATGTATGGTCCAGAGATATCGATAGAGAGAGAGCACTTACGTGTTGCAATCGATATTGGAGTCAAGAGGTGCAGGAAGGCTGACATGACAATATTGAGGAATACCTTGGGCTCGACTGGTGTCAACACCAGCGGCTATAACAACTTGCTTGAAACATTCGCAGAGGCTCCTCCTAATCGGGGTGCTAGTAGCCTCATTCAACACTTTCTGCACACCTAGACATCACCCGACTGAGGGAGTCTCTGGTCCACTTCCGTCCAAGTAGCTTTGGCACGGCAACAGATAGGTTAGGGCTTGCCCACAGGATATATCATTGCTAGAAACAATCGCAGTGGCAGCAAAACCCAGCATTCCGAGAGCCAAAATACACCAACCCATCACTTTGTTTTCCATCGTGAACTTGTTGCCTCTTCAAGCTCACATTTACACCATATTTATAGCAAAAACAAGTGAGCTTGTTTAGAGTAAAGTTAGAAGTAATAGCTGATATGGTAAGTAGCTTTCACACTTCCCAACCATAGTCCACTGCCCACGTAAGTTACCAAGAAGGGGTTGCTAGAATGGCTAATCAATGTAAGAGGTAAACAACTTGGCCCACAGGAAGCCAACGATGGATTCATGGCTTGGATCCCTTCAGATTTCATCTCTGTAACTCACTACCAACACTCTGTCACTATCTTCCACCTTGCCCTCTTTCTCTTCCATTTCCACAATTACCTCTTATCTTGAAAAGGAGCAGAGGTGAAGAGCTTTCTCCAACCATCAATGGAGTTCATTCCTCTGTCAGTTTTGTATTGATATATTATAGTGAGGCCACCCTCTTGGCGTTTCAGCATCATAGAATAGCATCAGTGGAGAAAGAGTTTGCATCAAACGCCAATGAAAAAACCTTAGCTCCATATCCTGTTTTTACATGGCTCTTAACCCAGACGGGAAGTCTGATATATAGAAATAACCCACGTAATTCTGCAAACAGGAATCGACCCATTGTCATCTTCTTAATTAAGCTAGAAATGATATTAATATTTATACTTGAGATGAAACCATTTGGGTCGGATTAAGAAATACAAGTCTCCTCCAGTGTAGTATTTCACAGCAATCTCAAGGAGCAGGTGACCTTTTCAACTTCTGTACATACAATAGAAATAAAACAAGCAAAAGAAATATGCTTTTTAATTCTTCCTTGGCCCTTGACGTATTTGTCATAAGTTGAAAAGGCATGGGTTTCTACAGACACTCTGAAAAGTGTTTCGCAGGAAGATGCAATGAAAGTAGATCATGGTTAGATTCCAAAGGACGCCTGCAGATGATGTTAAAGCCCAGGTGAAATCATGGAAATATTAACACTTGTTTTATAACAGATGCTACAGAGAGAACTGGAGTATCTACATTGAAAACTTATATACAAGTGGCAAAATGCATTTTCAGATAGTCTCTGCTCTTCTCCACCAATTAAGCGTAACAATTGTAGTATTGTGTAATTTAGTATCCTTATTGCATCGGCCGATATCTTTCATTTCTGATTACAGCCTCTTCAAATAGATTACTAGTCTTGCAATGCCTTCCTTCCATATTAGCTGGTTCAACATTCAAAATTAGTGTTTCATTTCTTCACAACTATTTGCAGATTCAACAGATTTTGATATGATAAGATGAAGAGAATATAGGTGAAAGGATCTACGGTAACAAAAATGTTCATGGGTTGTTCAACTTTAATGATTATTTACAGCAACCTCAAGAGCGTCAAGATTTTGGAAAGATGTACCTGCAGATTGAAGCGCGGTGCTTGCGACGAAGACAACTGGTAAGCTTTTTGTTTTCCAATTGACAGACCAAATAGCATACCCGGTGATAAAACCCAGTGGCGACGGAGAGAGAGAGACTTCTGAACTAGCAATGGAGGAATGGGAAGTACGAAGCGCCAAGGGAAACTGAGGAAATGCTAATCGGATATTACTTTTCGTCCCCTTCCTTCCCTCTACTGGGCCGAATGTACCAAATGACAATCCGAATCAACTCCCATAGTTTTGACTAAAGATGTTAAACGATCGAACCGAGCTGAGTTTGAAAAAGTTTGGCTCATCGAACCTACCGAATTTAACGAGTCGAGCCTAACGAGCTTGTCGAGAATAACGAGCTGAGCCAAAAAAATTTTTAACCTAAATCAGCTCGCGAGCCTAACGAACCAAGCCGAGCCGTGCCGGCCCAACGAGTTTAACGAGCCGAGCCTAATGAACTCAGCGTATATAAATATTTTCAACTTATACTAATATAATATAAGTTTTTTAAACACTTTACTATCAGTAAATAATAAAAGCAACTTGAATTGTCTAAGTCGCTATTTTTTAGGGGTGATCGTGGTTAGGACGATCTAATTTTTAGAGAAATTAGAAACGGACTACAAAAATTCAGTTTTTAAATTTTTACATCAATAAATACAAAAAACATTTTAGAACCGGGTCAGATTTCTGGTCTCGGTTCTGATCCTCTCGTTTTTCTTTTCTTGTCCCTTTTTAAATTTGTCTGCAAATTACAATTTAAAAAATTTTCTTTTTTGTAACGCATAACGAGATAGATGTAAAATATTAAAGTCAAAACCACAAAAAAAGATAAAAAAAAACAAATAGTAAATTACACAATGTAATCAAATAAAAATTAAAATAGAAAATAATCAAACATACACCGTAATAATTAGATGTTTTCGCTATCCACTAATTTACACAGTGATTACATTTAGTTCTTAAATTTTTATCATCGTCATCGTTAACAATATTAAAATAATTTCAAACATCATATGTCTTTGTTCTTTATCTTCGAACACTAACACTACAACTAGTCATAGAAGAAATCAAAACAGAGTAAAATCTTAAAAATCTATCAAACATTCAATTTTTACAATGATATATAAAAAATCAACAAACAAAAGAAACAATTAATAAATACAACATCATGATTATCACGTGATTCAGTGATAAAGTCACCTAATTCAAATAGCAAGTAAAATTGTGTTTTATAGTAAAAAAACACACTTTCTTAGCAAAATTTGTCACGACTCAAAAACCGTACAGTGCTCAGACCGCAACTCACTAACTTATCTATAAATTTTTATCTTTAAATCAATTGACAACGTTTTGAAATACTTAGATATTTTTTAAATCATTTAAATCCGTATCGCATTCGATTAAATTATTATTAAAACTTAAAAAAAATAATTTTTTACTGTTTACGCACTTTTTATATGAACCGTGTCTGCACTGTTCACATGAACAGTGCTTGGGGATTGATCGTCTCAATATCGCCCTTTGGGGCGATGTAACGCCTCACTTCAGCAAGTGAGGCGATGCAACGCCTCATTGGTCGATTTGCATCACCCCACTTCAGAAAGTGGGGCGATACGTCGCCCTTTTTTATGCGATACATCGCCTCTTCGACACACTACAATTATTTTGAATATAATTAATTATAATGAAAGAAATTAAAAATGAAAGTGCGAAAGAGTTTTCTTTCTTTCCTGCTGAGTCTGGCGCCGCGAAAAACAGAGAGGGGTGAGCAGAGACAAACAACGAAGAAAGAAGAAATAGGCCGATCGAGGCCGATTTTGACGAAATTAGTCTTAAATCGACTATCCTTTTGATATTCGTCAACTTTGTGACTAAAAATTTCGCCGTAAGTCGAAATTTTTTCTCGATTTTTTTAATTGAATGTTGGAGCAGCATTATAAACATTGATTTTTGCAAGGAAAAAATAGTTTTGTTTGTAAAAAAAAAATTGAAATTAACAGTTACTGGTGGAGAGGAGGAGCGGGTTGGCTCGCGAGCCTAGCCCACCGAACCACCGAGACAACTCGTTGACTTGCTCGTTTGGCTCGGTCTTTGGCGAGCTCACGAGCCGAACGTTTAAGCTCGACTTGACCCGCCTCGTGTGACCGGACCAAGTTCGGCTTGTTACGGTAGCGAGTCGAGTGACGGCCCGATAAACATCTCTGGTTTTGACCCACAAAGCACCATCTACAGAATCACGACTGGGCACAAATCTATTTTCATGGCCGAACTTCTCTTCTCAATTCTCAAGCTCATCAGTAATGATTTCTTGAATGGTAGGTACTTGGTAGATCTCCATCACCATCAACCTCAAAGCTTCTTCATCTGTAAAGGGGACCCCAGCGCTCCTCGTTAGAAAACAATGTCTCTCTCTCTCTCTCTCTCTCTCTCTCTCTCTTTTCTCTCTTTCTCTCTCTCTCTTACCCTTTCATCAATTGACTATCTCCATCGAAATAAAAAATTGACAGCCATGGCTTACATATGCACCCCTCTCAACGATGGGGTAGTGAAATATCTCCTTCCCCGATGGCACCCGTGACGATGGAGATTAACTGAACTCGTTTGTCGTTCGGGTCCAACCATATTATTCACGGTTCGTTTAAAAGATAACAACATTGATTGGTTGTGTTCTCTTTGAAGGTGAAACCTCTGAATTCCTCCAAGCTGTCCTCTTTATCGTATGAGAAGGTTTCCAACCCAATGGAAGGAGGGAAATCATTCTCAAGCTACGCAACCCACGAAGAACCGGAATTGGGAAGCCTCAACTCATTTCCGAGATGGGTTTTAATGGATCAGTCCTCTTTTTGGAGAGCTTGTCTCTCATGGTCCATTTTCTTCACCCTTGCCATTGCAGTTCCTATTCTTTCACATTTCGCTCTATCTTGCCCAAGCTGCGACGAAAACCATCGAAGGCCTTATCACATTGAAGTGCAGATCTCTCTGTCTATATTCTCCATCCTCTCCTTCATCTATCTCTCTCAATGGTCTCGAAAATTTGGTTTCAGGAAATTTCTTTTCCTCGAGCGATTCAACGATGCGGGCCAGAAGGTTCGCAATGGCTACTCACAGCAGCTTCGGGTTTGTCCCATTTTATTTAATCCCAATTTAGATTAGAAATGCCCTCCAGTTCAAATTTGCTCACTTCTTTTTCTATTTTCAGATTGCATTGGTAGAGGGTAGCTGTTCTTGCTCCTCAATTTTAGATAGTTAGAGATTAAGCTTGAAACTTACAGTTAAGTTAAACCTGGAAGGAAAAAACAGGGGAGACTTGCTTCTTCTACTAACCTCGTCTAACTTAATTACCGACTAGGGATTTTATGTTGCAATTATTTTCGTTGAAATTCTTGTGATTATATTAAAAAAAAATGGTGGAATTGCAGGAATCGACAAAGCTTATGTTAATACTAGTGATTTCATGTTTGGCGGCGGAGTCTGCTTACAAGATATGGTGGTACGTCTCAGGAGCCAACCAAGTACCGTATTATGGTAACATCTACGCGAGCTACATTATTTCATGCACATTGGAGCTGTGCTCGTGGATTTATAGAACATCTCTGTTCTTCTCTGTATGTGTTCTTTGCCGGCTTGTTTGCTATCTTCAAATACTCAGGCTGGAAGATTTTGTGCAATTCTTCCAGCAACAAGCTAAGGAGGGCCTCATCTTGATAGAACACCTAAGAGTGAGAAGGATTCTAAGAATAATAAGCCATCGGTTTCGAGTCATCATCTTGTCATTCTTGTTTTTCGTAACGGTGAGCCAAATTTGTTCTCTAATCATGACGTTGAGGTCCGCTACAACTTTCAATATTTTGAAGGCGGGGCAGCTTGCAGTATGTATTTTTGTCAATCTTTGTCTTTATTTGGATTGAAATGTTGGATAGATTGAACAAGTGTGATAGGAAGGATTTGCAGGTGTGGTCCTGTAGCATGCTGACAGGACTTTTCATATGCCTACACTGTGCGACCAAGATCACGCACAAAGCACAGTCGATCACGGGCCTTGCAGCCAAGTGGCACGCCTGCGCCACCCTCAATGCATTTGACGGGTCGGAAAGTGATTTGGCAACGACCGAGGTTGGGACAAGTCAAGTCTTTCCGGTGATGGCCTATTGGGATTCAGATGACGGAGAAGAGGACGATGATTTGGACGATGCTAAGCTGCTCATGCCCATTTACGCTCACACAGTGTCGTTCCAGAAGAGGCAAGCAATCGGTAGTGGTCTTATTCTGGCCTGATGATTGTTTTGAGGTTGTTTACTTTGTTTGAATCCATGGCTTGGTGGTGTTGCAGTGACATATTTGGAGAATAACAGAGCAGGAATCACGGTGTTTGGATTCATGGTGGATAGAGCGTGGCTTCATTCCATTTTTGCAATTGAGCTTGCTCTGATGCTCTGGACTCTCAACAAGACAATTGGTCTGTGAAATATATTCTGTATAGTGTGTGCGCGCTGCTCGGAGAGATTAAGAAACACCAATTGTAGTTTTCAAATTTATGTGTACTTTGAAGTGGGGTTGGAATGTGACAAACTCAATACAGATAATGAACCTGCTAAACACTCCAATCTTACTAGGACATCTAGAGCAGGTTTTGCTTGTCGACTCTTGATATGCCACGAGGGTCATTCACAAGGTTCCGAGCCAATGAGTTTTCTAACGTCTTTGTTCATTTTGTACGCTATCTTTCCTAGTTAGTTTGGAAGAGAATATTCATTCAATACACTACCAAGAGTCAAAACGCTCGGATAAAGTAGAAGTTCAAGCACATATATAGAAAAATTAGTGAGCTTTGTAGATCTGTCTACAACCCGACCCCTGTGGTGTAATTGGTGTTTTTACAAACCAAGACGATCTTATATGAAAAAGTGTTCTTCATAAAGATTGTAGTTGATTTCTCTAGCCTTCTAGAATGAGGTTAAGACCCCAAGAAGAGAGCATCATTCCTACAAAAGAAGTTCAATCTCGTTTTTCAAACTTTAGGTCTAAATCCATTTGAAATCGAGCCAAGAAAGTTAGCCCATCATTTTGATGCTAAATCAGGATTGCATCAACTGCAATTACCATCCCCCATAAGAAGACACTATAGTTTCTTGTACCATGAACACATCTTACTGCAAGTTGGAAAAAAAAAAAACAGTTTTTCTCCATTTGCACTTTTTTATTTTCTCGTTTTCAAAAACAAAAAAAAATCAATAACCAAAATAGTTTATTGACCACTTTTCCTTCCAAATATATTCCAAGTAAAAGTTGCTTTCTCAAATTTATCAATACCAGTTTGCTCGAATTACTTGTATAAAACTTTGAAACCGATCATTATTTAGTAACAAAGTGTTGGAAAAAAATCGAATAACCGTGGACAGTACTGATCATGATAAAATTAGAAAAGTAAGCTCTTAATAGTTTCCTTAGACAGAATTATTTCTCTAAATATGGTCCCAAGAAAAACTAAAAGAATCATAAATGGCCTCACTTAAAACTCAATTTCATTAGACATAATTTACTTACATGTTACAATTGTACCAATAAACAGGCGGTATGAAAAATGATAACAGACGCGATCCGAAAAATATCAAGAATATTTTCTCTCGCCGTTAAATATAACAGCAAAAAAGTAAAGCATTGACAATTTTGTGTGAAAATCTAAATAAAATCAAAAAAATTATAGGGACGAGTCCAAAAAAATATCACTATGAAAAATAAAATTTTACAATAGTATTTTAAAAATTGAATATTCTAGAAAATATTCAATAAAATAAACGTCACAACATAGATAAAAGCGTCACAACATGGATAAAAGCACATTTTCTATTATGAATTTCTACATTGTAGGTAACTTTCAAACTTATCAATTTGATGTCACATCAACTTATGTGGAAATCAAGCACATCCCACTCATCCGGAAAAAGAAAAAAAACAATCATCAAATACATAATGAATTGTGAGGTTATAATATAATGGTTTAAAACCTATAAGAAATTCTCTTGATGAAAACAATGTGAGAATTTTTCTTTGTGAAAAACATCTAAGAATTTCTCATTTGATTATTTTTCATTTATTTCAATGCACTCTCTTGACTAATTAAAGGAATTGAAATGAAATATTCGTTTATTACGCCGAGTGCATCGATTGAAACCTTATAATGGATCTGGATCACAAGACCCCTTTGTACTAGTGTTTGATTTAGGTAGTTTAGAACAATCATTAGTCGATGAACTTAAGTAAGATTTTATGTTCGAATGTGTAGTTGAGAATTATTTTAACTTGAAAAATATAAGTGTTAGATAGTTATTGGCCTACTAAATTTGATAATATAGTTGATCAACGTACTTAGATTGTGTATGAATGTATACTCCGAATCAGAAATATCTGTGCTTTCTTGATTTTTTTAAATTCTTTCACTTTCTTTCGGTCTGTTGGAGGTAAGCTTAGGAGTCGTGGAAGTGAAAGAAACACGAGAATCCTTTTATTCACTTAATCATTCTATATCATATAAATGACATAACAATTACATATCCCTATTTGATATATGTGTCTCGCACAATTCAACATGGCTTCTCGGACCGTCTCAACTTTATTTAAGATGGAACTCTGTAATTTTCATAAAATACATTAGAAAATATTATAATCATCGGTATGTATGGTCCAGAGATATCGATAGAGAGAGAGAGAGAGAGAGAGAGAGCACTTACGTGTTGCAATCGATATTGGGGTCAAGAGGTGCAGGAAGGCTGACATGACAATATTGAGGAATACCTTGGGCTCGACTGGTGTCAACACCAGCGGCTATAACAATTTGCTTAAAACATTCGCAGAGGCTCCTCCTAATCGGGGTGCTAGTAGCCTCATTCAACAGTTTCTGCACACCTAGACAACAACCGTCTGAGGGAGTCTCTGGTCCACTTCCGTCCAAGTAGCTTTGGCACGGCAACAGATAGGTTAGGGCTTGCCCACAGGATATATCATTGCTAGAAACAATCGCAGTGGCAGCAAAACCCAGCATTCCGAGAGCCAAAATACACCAACCCATCACTTTGTTTTCCATCATGAACTTGTTGCCTCTTCAACCTCGCATTTACACCATATTTATAGCAAAAACAAGTGAGCTTGTTTAGAGTAATAGCTGATATGGTAAGTAGCTTTCACACTTCCCAACCATAGTCCACTGTCCACGTAAGTTACCAAGAAGGGGTTGCTAGAATGGCTAATCAATGTAAGAGGTAAACAACTTGGCCCACAGGAAGCCAACGATGGATTCATGGACCAACACCCTGTCACTATTCATTCCACCCCGCCTTCTTTCTCTCCCATTTCCAACATCAGCTCCTATCTTGAAAAGAGGCAATAATGTTGAGAGGAGTCCCCCCCCAAGGTGAAGTGCAAGGGGAGTGCCTGGGGTGAAGAGCTTCCTACCATCAATGGTGCTCATTCCCCTGTGTAACTTTTATCAGTCCTTCAGCTCGAAGGTTCTTGTCCGAGTTTGGCTAAAGTTAATTGGTTCGTAATTGTGTTCTATATTCATACCTTAATCTCTCCATTACCGCATAAATTTATCGAGTGAACTGCTTACACTTCCTCTTTCAGCAAATATTCATGCCTTACATACACAAAAAAGATAAACTCGGAAATGAAGAAAATTACCAAACTAACCCTGTGTCGAAATGTCTTTTCTATTCTTTAAATATTTACTTACACTCTCGCAAAATTAAAAACTGTGATCCACATATACATATCTACACAGGCACCGCATCCTCGTTCTGATTTTCGTCACATATCAAAATTAAACCTTCAACGTAGCTTGGGAGGAGGCACCTGCGCCACTGGCATCCCGTTGAAATTGGCTCCGTTGATGGAACTATCACGAGCACGTTAGCATGGCATCGAACGATTCCCATCACACTCATATTGCTTCCTTCTTTTACATACCTAATCGAATAGAGAGATGAAGAGCGTTTAAAACAGGACAAACAAAAGCAAAACTACATAATTTGCAAAGTCTATGAGTTCAATATAGCCGATTTAATACCCTTCTTTGAGGCACATTACAGGATCATCACTTGAGAGTTTACGATCAGCCAGCCAGCTTATAAAACCCGGAGATAAGTCTTTGTTGCCTTTAGTTACATCCACTACAGTGGCTGGTCTGACAAATGGAACAACCTTAGCGCCATGTCCTGCTTTTACATGAGCTCTTAACCCAGACTTTGAGTCTGATATATAGAAATCACCCACATACTTCTGCAAACAGGAATTGACCCATTGTTATCTTCTAGTCAATCTACAAATAATATTATTACATAGAGGTTTAATTTGACGCAGAAGGATTGAAAAGGTGGATTCAACAGAACAACCTCTGAATGTGTAGATCCCCAGGCGAAGCATCGTTGTTTTGTATTTGCAGAATTCCTGCACCATCCTTTATATTCAAACAGTTGGGTCGAGACATATACGCAACGAGGTACTCTCTGGTAGGACGATTCGAGAGGTATTCTGCCGCAGGTGACAACCTACGAGAAGCATCGATGTGTTATTTGAGTTTGAGGAAGAAAAGATAATGATTAAAAGATCTAACACCAATGGAAATTTCACCAGAATACAGAGGAATTCTCAAAAGTTCAAGTTATTCTACACAAAGGGAAGCTGTTTTGAATGACTGAATCCACCGTTAGTTATTCTATTTCTTCCATTTACTTAGTGAAGAAACCATGAAATATAAGCAACTACCATGCATAGATCTTGAAGACCAAAAGTTAAGATTGAGAGAGAGAGAGAGAGAGAGAGAGAGAGAGAGAGAGAGAGAGAGGTTGATATTTGAGGGGGAAACAGACTACAGGCTCTATTCCTCTGACCTGCTTTTTTCGTTTAATATTTTTTTTAGCTAATCCTAGATTTGAATTGAAGAAAGATACATTACGCTGTTGCCATCAAACTCTGAACATCAACATCATCATTATCGTTATGATATTTTTTTAATTCATACAGAACTAAATCGCATTATATAGTATGATTTTCAATGATTAAGGAGGTGGGTTCCAAGATGGCGAAGAGAGTTAAGAAATTTGCAGAATTTAAGGCTGGAAGAAGAGGGGAAGTAATTCAGGAGGTTGGGTTACAAGAAAGATGAAGTTTTGGATCAAGAAAATTAAGGAATTTGCAAAAATTTAGCGAAATGGAAGGAGGAGAGAGAAAGTACCCCGGTGACCTTGACGTACTGTCCATCAACGGCTCCCCTGAGCTCGCGTCTGGGTACCGTCTCACAAACTCAATGAACCCACTCTTTCCCCATATAAGATTCCAACTAATGATAACCACCGCCGGCACAAGAACGGCAGCCACCGCCTCTAAAATCACCGGCTTCTTGACCGCAATCATTAAGAATGCCCCCACCAGAAATCCCATTGCCAAGACCACCAAACACACCCGCACTGCCGCCTTCGAGACCCGAACCCGAATGTTCACCTTCTCGCTCAAACTTGTCACAGACGGACCATAAACTGCCTTTCCCATCGATTGAGCCTGCTCTGGATGACCCGACCGACGTCCTCCACCGCTAAGCGGACCGGAACCTAGAGGACCCGATGTGATAAGCCCGGTGGGGGTGAGCTGCAACTGACCGGATGACTTCTTAGAATTGGGACCGGAGTTGGAACGCTTAGGTATTGGCCCGGAGTTTGGGCCGGATCGAATGGATCGGCTATTCTCCTGCTCCTGAGAGGAAGAAGATGGACGAGAAAGGTAGGAGCGTGTTGGGAAAAATAACGACTCCGAAATCTGGCGAAAACAAGAAATGATAGCAGATGCGATCTGAAAAGTATCAGGAATATTTTTTCACGCCGTAAGATTATAACGGCCAAGAAATAAGAGAAATAATAACGAAAAATCAACACCGAGAATTTTACGTGGAAACCCAAATCGAGAAAAAATCACGGGGACCGAGTCCAGAAAGATCTCACTATGAAAAATAAGATTTACAATATTTTTCTATATATTGAATAATATAAAAAATATTCATTAAGAGAAATTACCACTCCTATAACTCTCAATATGCACAAAAGCACCACACTTATTTTTCTCACTCTTTCTTTTCTCTCCCTCTAAAATAATCCTCACTATTTCTCTCCTTCTTTTCAGAAGTGATTTTCTTGTTCTCTCTTAGATAGAAAAATTTACTTTTGTTCGTATGATTTTTATTTCCTCAAGAATTTTCTATTTATAGAAAAAATTCTTAAACATCACACATAAATTTTAATTTTTTTAATTTTTGACGTGTGCAGAGATAGAATTGAAATTTTTTTTTTTATTAAATGATGTGGGTCCTTTATTATTAAGGAGTAACTCTGCGGAGGGATGGACTTGAATGTCAAACATTTTACCCAGCTCCCCAGATTTCGTGACGTCGCCTCCAGTGTAGGGTACGGCGCGGGAACCAATAGTGGGCTGCCGCTCCTTTAGCTCCTCCGGCCCACCCGAAACATAGAGGCCGCTACTCAGCCGGTGCGACAGGGATCCGAGTTCCCATTTTTCCAAATGTGGGTAGTGTGAGTGGCAGTGGAGACGACGAGTGAACGGCTGAAGTAGGGGAGATGGAGTCAGAATCTGTGGGAGAGTGTCGGCAAAGGGCGAAAGGGTGAGGGTTTTGTATTATAAAGACTTGTGTATCCCTCGCTTTCTTCGACGTCGCATTACATTTGCAGACTGCAGTGTCTGCCGTCAAGGGTAGATTCCTTGTTCTTCATTTCATTATTTTACCCCGCAAAAGTTACGACCTTTTCTCGAAAAAACAGACGCAGGCGGTGGAATGTGTGGATCCTCAATCCCAATTTTAATTTCTAGTCGGTAAGCGGGCGCTTTTGTTGTTTTTCATCTCTCCCATCGCCATGCCCAATTACCCATGGTGGATCTGAAATCCATTTCAATTATTGCTCATGCCTCCGGCCACAAGTAAAAATCAATGACTTCTGTATCCCAATCAGACGGTCATTTGCCCAGAAGGTGATTTACCAAACCAAACTCAACTCCAACTCTCTTGTTCTTGTACAAACAACCTAATCTCATAAAAGCCCTGATCTTCCAATTGTTTGAGTCGTTTTTGGTTTTCAGCGTGAAGGGATTTCGCTATTTTCCTATCAAATACACGGAAGACGATGATTTTTTCCTCCCCGGAGACGGTGCTCTCCCCCACTGTTAATTTTTCAATTTGAGACAACCGTGTTAGGGAAGGCAGGGTATGGCTATGAAGTAAGAAGTGGGGACCATTTCTGGCAATTCCGGCTGGTAAATGTCCTTTCACTCGACTGTCTGATTCTAGCGGCCCTCTTTCTCCTCACCATCGAAGCACTTCCTCTTCGTTTCTACTGGGTTTTCCATTGCTCTTGGGACTCTTTTCTCGTAGGCAGACTGACTTGAGCAATTATTTTCAGATTTGTCAGGGGAGAGAATCTCAGCTAAGTAAACCTGGAAAGGTTGGCTGTTTCCACTTTCTAGTTATCCTCTTTGTAATATTCAACGGTGAATCCGAAAGAAAGACCAGGAATAGGTTAAGGTATTCTGATCCCCGCGAACGTTGAATTTCTTGAATAAGATCACCATCGTTCGCTATATCAATTCCACCTCTTGAATCTTCATGGTCAGGACTATCACATTCAACCCTTTTTTTTTTTTTTTTTTTTTTTAGAATAATTAAAAATTTCATTAAAATCTATGTACTTATTTCCACATCTCTTTAATTATTATTCCCTTGCCACCCTCCCAAGATTCCCGTCCGCTTTTATGTTATGTTCTTGAAAAAATGTGTTGGCACTAATTACTAATTAACGCTTGTTTACACAATAATTAACAATTATATTGTTTGGAAAGAAGAGATGCTCGCGCCATTGCAATGGGGGCAGCTTTTGGATGCTAGTGTTCAGTGGAAATCCTTTGCTTTTTTCCATTTTCCAATCAGCACACTCGTCCCGGACAGAAACCCATCTTCTCCTTTTTCTTCTCTCATTCGAAAAATTCAACCTTTTATCGTTCACTCAAATAGACAGACGTGTAATTGGGGCACTTGCTCGTCGCTTTTCTTTCCAGAGGATCTTTCTTTTCCCCCCTGAAAATGGGTGTCCAAGATGGCCAAAGCATAGTTGAAACTTTGATGGCGTATCTCCTTTATCTTAGGGATTTAGATTAATGGCGATTCTTTTGCAGATAGTAAAAGGGTACTACTAAGTACTGTACAAGATAACAGAAAACAGAGTTTCAGTTTTCTGGTCTTACAGAAGAAAGAAGAAGATGATGATGATGATGATGATGATGCGGATGAAAGCTAAATAGGCTTGTACCTCTGTTTTTAATCTTCTAAATTTGTTGAGTCCAAGTGCCCCAAACCTTCTCACCTATAAAACTCACCAACCTTCTCATCGACCCCTTCTGTGATTCTTCCTCGCCATCACATCCGCCGAAGCCGCTCCCCGTGCCGCCATCGCAATCACGATTGCAAGCCTCTCCCGATGCATCCGCCTCGCTCTTCCACGGAGCAATCTCTGCATTTTTAAACTGACCTGACCCGTTATCCTTCTTCCTTCTTTCCTTCCTGTTATTTCTCGTGCCTTTATTCTGAGCTAGCTCGTTTTCATAGGCGTCAATAATTTCATGAATCAGGTGGCGATTCGGAGAGGAGTCCCACCTCGCCCAGAAACTCGTGTAGCAGCTGAAACAATCACAGTTAAACAGACCCAGATGATCGGACCCCGCCTTTCCACTGGGAAACTTCTGTCCTGCTTTCCGGCAGCCGTGAGAGATTGGGAAGGAGGTGTTAGCGTTGGAGCACGAGATTAAATAAGCTAAAACCTCCCTTTCGTCAGGTGAGAGAGCAGTCGCGAGCGTGAGGATGGAGGCGGGTAAGAAGGAAAGATGATCGGGTTTGATTGGCGGCGATGGATGAATAGTTCCGTTCCGGTAGAGCTTCTTCATGATCGACGAGCGAGCGAGCGAGAGAGAGAGAGATTCAAGTTGAACTTTTGAAACGTAGCTTTTAAAGTTTGAGGGCAGAGAAGAGAAGAGGAGAGAGAGAGAGAGAGAGAGAGAGAGAGCATCGGAGTTGACGAGCAGGCGAGTAAACAATTAATATACTGTGCTGTGATTGTAATGATTTGACGGGATGGGACCTATCAAATGGCAAATGGGTCTTCTTCTTCGTCCCCTAGCATAAGCAAAAGCATAGTCAATCTGTGGAATGGCCTGATTGACTTGGTCTCTCTCCCTCTCGAGTAAGCCTTAACTGAGCACGCAGCCTGAGGCCGTATGCAAAAAGGTCAAAACTTTGGTTGGTAAAACTCAACTCCAACTTAACCCATCAACACAACCCTCCAAAGTCCAGTCCCACCCAAGAAGAGTGAGAATCTGAACTAAGATAACGTTAGTATAAGAACTTTGTATACGCCTCCCGATCCATCATCATTCAACAGTTTGGCCCATTGCCTGGATAATAAGCCTGCAGTCAAGAGAGATGTTAGAGAGTAATGCACCTTGAATTCACTACGATTAGTTTTATAAGAATAAATAAGAACAAAGCATCTACTTTTCAATATTTAGGCTGATGGAGGGCCACTTGAGACTGTTTTGTCTTTTTTGGACTTAGATTTTAATAACGAAACTGTCTTGTTTTTTTGTGTAATTATTTACTCGTCCCGTTCGCACCGCCACCGATTTAACCACAGAAGGGTATATTCCACCTCTTCCTCCTCCTTGAATAGTAATCTGTTAGATTATGGCGACTTCGAAGCTTCAATCGCTCTGGAACCACCCTGCCGGTCCTAAAACCAGTCTGTTTTCTTCTCTGTGATAAATATTTCTCGTGTTCTCCATATAAATTCTCCACGTGATTGGATAAAAGTCTCTTCTTGTTCGTCGATTCGACTGCTGCTTGTTAGTTTGGTAGATTCGTCTTTTTTCATGCCGTTATACCCTGATTTAACTTGTTTCATCAATTGGGGAAGATCTAATTCCTCGAGATTTGGGCAATTTTAACTCTTTCCAAACATTTTGCCCTTTTTTTTCTGATTGTTTTAAGTTTTTGGTTTCGCTTGCTTCTCTTTTAGGGATTCGTGGAACCCTTTTGAGATATCGAGGATTAACTTGTTGGGCCGAAGAGAGATAATGCGAGGAATCAAAACTTAGGGGAAAGAAAGAACATTTTCAATAGCTAAGGATGGGAAAACACCTGATGAATAACAGAAACTGAGCCAATTTACACGATGAAAATATACATGATTCCTTGTGTAGGCTATATTGACTTGGTTCCTTGCTCTGTTGATTCTTGCTTGGACGTTTTGTTTGATTGGAATTTCCTATCTCTACTTGTTCCGTGGATCCATTATAACTTTCTTCCACCGCAGTTCACTTCTGGGCACCGACCTTTAAATGGGGAATTAGTATTGCCAACGTTGCTGACTTCTCAAAACCACCTGAGAAACTATCTTATCCTCAGCAATTGGGTCTGGTTTCTTTAACCCTTTTATAGAAATGTCTGCAGAATTCTTTATTGTGTGATGTGGATTTATTGTATTTTTCTCACCTATGTATTGCACGATCCTCAGCCGTTACTTGCACCGGAGTTATCTGGTCGCGCTACAGCACTGTCATAACTCCGGTACGTTGTTTGTTGTCGTCGGCTTTACAAATCATTCAATCTTGGATGTTTCTTTCTTAAATACAATGTGATTGTGTATACTTTGTAACGGAGATATCAGTAGTTTTTAGGCCGAGTATCCTCCAAATATGTTCAAGTTTATTAGATTAGGAACTCGAGTTACTTACAGTGGATTTGGATTTCCCCCTCCAAATGCAGAAGAACTGGAACCTCTTCAGTGTCAATGTGGCCATGGCAGCAACTGGTATCTATCAATTGACACGCAAAATAAAGTAAGACGTTTCAAATCTCTACTTGTTTGAAAATCTTCCATCCTTGAGAGGAAAAGCTTGATGTTTTGGATTATTTAGAAGCCCTTCAAATCACTCGTCTTTTATTCTGAAATGTCAGGCATGATTATTTGTCAGAGGAGAAAACGGCCGCTGCAAAAGAATGATGATGAAAATATTCATAAATTACTGTTCATCTTCTGCTTTGAGAATTCGATTGCCCATTGCTTGTAATTCACGTTCTTAGTTTGGATTGGAGTTGTTCTCAAACATTATGCAACTGATTGAGGGCTGTTCTTGTGACTTGAAGTAAACTGAAGAGCAAGAATCCCTGATTTAAGCAATAAAAACTGCATCTTTTTTCTGCATTATGTTGTGATAAAATATACAGGAATTACAGGTTCATCGCTTAGTGCAATCCTATGCCATCCCCATTGAAGGCAGCTGTCAAATACCCAACTTTATGAGCACAATTCCTGGCAAGATCTCCTGCGCAATAAAACGATATTGCAGGAAATACCTCCAGTTCCAAGGCAATAGATCGCTTTCCTTCAGAAACTTCAGCTGATTCTTCAGAAAACTTCTCAGCTTGAATCAGGTTGGTCGTCCGTTTGAAAGAACCAGACCACTTGGCCTGAACGTACCCATTTCTCCTCCACGGCGGTACGTGCATGCCCTCGCTATTCATAGACTCTCTAATGGCTGCACACATCAGTCTACCAACCTGCTTCATCTCTTCCACCTTACCCACAAACACTAGGGGCAACAGCTCGAGCAGCGAGGTGAATTGGCTGGTGGGCCGAGCTATTTCGAACTCTCTTGACAGACCAAATTCTATTACGTATCTCTCTCCGCCGGCATTAATGTCAATGTACTCGTAATTTCCAGCTGGATATCGCCCAAATTTCTCCCGCATTGTTTTGCAAAGGCCTGCGCATAGACAACATTGGCATTAATCTCTTAATCAGAAGAAACGGCCCTTCAACTGGGCCCTAAAAGATGATAGCTTTCGCATATGAACCGAATGATGACGCACTGCTTTGGCTTGTAGCAAAAATAGTATTTGACGAAGATTAATCAGAAAATAATGGATTCTCACCTGCATCGAATCCCCTTCCGCGCAAACAAGCCATCAATTTACGTTTAAATCCTGGAGATGACGGCTTCTCTTCGACAAGCCGAGAAGCGTATACTGTCCCAGCTTTAATCTTTCTCCTGACGCAACAATCGTCACTGTTGTCCTGAGATTCGAACAGACGTCGTAAAGACTCTCTTATCTCCGAATAAGAACAGTCGCCTTCCATTTCTGCGCCGTCATTCCCTTCAGTTTCTCGCTCAGTTTGAAGTCTGTCGTCTCTTTCAATGAATGACTTGACGAGGTCCGACAAATCCAGAGTTCCCCGGGGGGAGTTCTCGCTGCCGCTGCTCTCACAGAGACTCACACGACCTCCGTACTCGAACACCGCCGCTACCCTTTCGAACCTCACCGGAATTTTCCACATGGCTGATCAAACACCCTCGTTTTCGACCCTTTGGTTCTCGCTTGGCTGAGAGAAATGATGTGAGAGAGAGAGAATGGAAGCAGAGAAGTGAGAGAGATTGGTTATATAAAGGGATCGAGAGAGAGAATGCATTTATGGGATTTGGAAGGGACGATGTGGTCATATGGTCGCGATAATGGACTCATACACCGGTGCTTGAGATAAGTATCAGACCATAACGGCGCGTGCGACGGGTGGAAAATTGTAGATGGAGGGTAGATGCCCCGTGGGACTCACGTGGGTCGCCTTCGGTCGACGTCAGTTTAAAGAGTGTAAAACGACGCTCTAGTTTTGTCGTTTTTATCCACGTAATTAGACTTTGACCTGGACGTGGCTAATCGACGCGGTTCCTTCTCAAACCAGCCATCTTTTATACTGGATGCATCCACGTCAGATTGGGAGAAAATGGGAAATTAAATGCGAAACTAGACTAATATTGTTAGGCTCGTTTCTATGCCCAGGTTCAATGAATCTACGGACGGTTATCATTAGAAAGTTTTCCCGTATGGGCTGGGCCCTACCCTTTGGGCCTTGAGTTGGACACATAGCCCGTCCTCTTTTGAAGGATAGGTGGGGAAGGGGGGGCAAAACCTCCACCTAACCCCCCCCCCTTCTTTCTTTCTTTCTTTGTTTTCAGTTACAAGGTGGTGGTGTTGACTGGTGAGAGATCCTCTGCTTCTCTGGTTTCAGCTTCCACTTCGCGTTCAACGTCCCCCCCTCTTCCTCTCAATGTCTCTCCAATCTTTTCTCCCCGTCCATCCTGATTCTCACTTCCCTATTCACAACCTACCTTTTGGAGTTTTCAAACCTCTTCCCGACTCCCTCCCCCGACCTGGAGTCGCCATCGGCCATTACGTCTTGGATCTCTCCCTTGTTTCTTCCGCCGGCCTCTTCCACGGTCCTTTTCTCCGCAGCTCTGATTGCTTTCATCAGGTTCTTCTCCTTCCTCTCCCTTTCTTCTTCTACCGTCGTCTCACATTCATGATTCCTTGTTCTGTTTCTGCTGGATTTCTTTTACTTTTTGTGCTTCCTGCTTCCCATCTATAATAAGTTCACGTGACGTTTTTCAAGCTCGTTTCGATTGACATAATTACATTTCGAGGCCGATTAAACTTTTGTAATTCGACGTGTCTTCTTTTCAGCCTAATCTGAACAAGTTTTTGTCTCTTGGACGCCCTGCCTGGAAAGAAGCTCGTGCTACACTTCAAAAGCTGTTATCCTGTATGTGCCTTCCTGATTATATATTTACATTTATTAATACCAGAAACTTGGATAGATTGCCATTTCAGCTCATCTGTAGCTTGATATAGTAAAATATATTAAGATATGCTTTAACGACTGTTACGAAGTTTGTTAACGTTTGATGCAGCTACTGAACCAGCCTTACGTGATAATGCGGATTTGAGGAGCAAGTCTCTCCTGCCAATGGTAATCAAATTAGTTGTCATACTCTTCTATTTGCAATTATTATAGTAATTGCATTTCTTATGCCAATTTTTTCTCAACATATAGAGCGAGGTAGAGTTGCTTATCCCAATTGCTATAGGAGACTATACGGATTTCTTTTCATCTATGCATCATGCAAAGAATTGTGGGACAATATTTCGTGGACCTGAAAATCCAATCCCAGCCAACTGGTATGTTTACAGTTAAAAGATATAGAAAGGAAATCCATGTTTTTTTTCCTTTACAAGTTTGGGAAGCCTCAGTTAATATTTTCAGGTTCCATCTTCCAATTGCATATCATGGACGGGCATCATCTATTGTCATCTCTGGAACAGACATCAGACGACCGAGGTCTATACTAAGATCATATTGACTCTATCCTAAAGTTTTTGAATGTTACTCTAAGTAAGATATCATGCAAAAAATGCATGCCCACAGGATTTTTGCTGTCTGTCGATGGTAAAATAAGGAATATATTTAATTCGGTGTTCATTCTCCTTACGGGTCTCCAAATTTCGAGGCGGTAGTAAGTTTGATGTTTCAGTTAATAGTCTAATGTTTGTTCTATTCTTGTGTATATTCTGTTTCAGAGGTCAAGGCCACCCAGCTGGTAACTTTCCACCATATTTTGGTCCATCATTGAAACTGGACTTTGAGCTAGAAATGGTTTGTAATATTGATACTAGGACATTGATACACTTAAATCTTTCGGTAATCTCTTTATTTATTCATGATTAACCAAATGTCATTTCACCTGATTTTCTTACCTGGCCACAGGCTGCTGTGGTGGGTCCTGGAAATGAACTGGGAAAACCTGTGGATGTTAATGCAGCAGCAGATCATATTTTTGGCCTGGTGTTAATGAATGACTGGAGTGGTATAGAAACTTCATTTTCGTTAGTTATGATGTGATTGTCCAAGTATCATGCTATGTACTCAAATGTTGGATTTTTGGCAGCCCGGGACATTCAAGCATGGGAATACATTCCCCTTGGACCATTTCTTGGGAAGAGTTTTGGTAAGAAAGACAAATAATTATTTCACTCCTTAGAATTTGGACGATAAAGTTAGGTTTTACTTTGGTGAAAGACAGTTCATTCTTCTTATGTGCACTTTTTTGTTACTTTTTTTTATAGATAAACTCTGGCTTCTTAAACCAGAACTCTTACTTTATTAAGTGACTCTAGGTACTACAATATCCCCTTGGATTGTATCGCTTGAAGCTCTAGAACCTTTTGCTTGTGATGCACCTAAGCAGGTATCAACTCATGTTAGAATTATTCTATTCCTTCACTATTTCATGGAAATTTTTTAATGTACAATATGAATTTGTTCTTTTAATTGCAGGACCCAAATCCTTTGCCATATTTAGCTGAAAAGATATCACGGAACTATGACATTTCACTAGAGGTAGTAATGGGTAATTTATATGTTTGTTATGTACTTGTTCTCTCTATGTATGTTATCCTAACCTCTTAAAATTATACTAATATTTTCCTCTTATTTATATTTCTGTGTTATTTTTCTTAGAAACAAATCGTCAATTCTATTTGAGATGTTTAAGCAATGTCCTTGCTGCTTTTAGGTTCAAATTAAACCTGCTGGACAACAAGATTCGCATGTGGTGACGAGAAGTAACTTTAACCATTTGTAAGGAGTTTATGCTTCAGAAAACATTTAGCATGTATATATATATATATATATATATTTATTAGTAAACCTAAAAACACACTCTAATTCTTCTTAATCTGAGATTAAAAGATTTGTTAGTACATAGGATAGGATACTGTTAACGGTACAAAATTACTTGTGAGCAAGATTTGTTTGAACATAGAATAAGATAATTTTAATGGTACAAATTTACTTGCACCAAGCAAAGCCAATTCTTTAATGAACGTTTTTCATTTTGTTGGATATGCTCTTAGATCTTCTGGTATATATTTTAAATATCTTCTCATTATTGTTACTACAACGAAGGAAAACATTATCCTTTGTATTGCCTACACATTTTTAGTTGGCTTTTTCTGTGTACTACCACAGATACTGGACTTTGACTCAACAGCTTGCGCACCATACTATCAATGGCTGCAACTTGAGACCAGGCGATCTCCTTGGAACTGGCACCATTAGTGGACCTGTATGGCTTCAATTTTTTATTATCCTTCTGAGTGTTTCCATTTAAGTGTTATGAATAGCTATCGAAGAAACATTTTGGAAAATTGAGCATGTTTTGAACAGGATCCGGATTCTCTTGGTTGCTTATTGGAGTTAACGTGGAATGGGCAAAAACCACTATCCTTGAATGGAATACCCCGCAAGTTTCTGGAAGATGGAGATGAAGTGATCTTTACTGGCTGCTGCAAGGTACTGCATAAGAATATCTCTCTAAGCTCGTTTTTATTTTCCAAAGCATGTCCTAATCATCTGGTGTATTATCGTACTTACAGTTAGTAATTAAGGTTTGGATATTAGGATGGAAGGTTAACTGATGCATGCTCTTGAATAGTACTTTTGTGGCAGTAAATTTCTTTATTCATATGATGATGAATGGAATAATTTTACTTGTTCTAGGGAAATGGCTATAAAATTGGGTTTGGGACGTGCTCGGGAAAGATCGTTCCTTCACTTCCTTGAGAGCAATGTTATTGGCAATTCAGGTTCCTGCCTTTTACTGTCATATCTCTCTCATCGGCATCAGATTTGAAAATGCGACATCAATGAATGGTCAAAGTGACAATTTGATATCTGTGATTAGCAATTCTCTTTCGGATGTGGATTAATAATGTATTTGACAAACTTGACGCCCTTTGTGGCTGCTAAAATTAGCGTTATATAAGAGCCCCCATCTTTCAAATTGAAACTGTCCGTAGTATAAATAAATGATTTAAATGGACAGCAAATGTTGGCAACTCTAAAAGGTGTAGTTGCTCTCGAAGAAGCATTTGGCATGTTAACAGTGAACACAGGAAGACAATTTGAACATGATCTTTAGTTGGTGACCCTTCGTTTGTCTATTTGACAAATGGGTCACCAAAACTCAGAAGAAGAAGCTTGAGGTATCTATTCGGATACGAACTCTCACTTCCTTTCCTGGTTCATCCACATGCTCTTCATCTCTTAAGTTCTTCTTTTCTGAAGCCACCACTAGCTCCTACATTCAAATTGTCTTTGTGGCAGATAAGGCAAAAGCTTTTTTCGGTTTTGCACTCATAACGTAATTCAAGTGGCAAGAGCTGCAGCAGCCATAAGTTGGACACGGGAACTTGGGTTAAAAGGATACGTAATATGGCTTTAGCATCTCCATACGAATCACGAAGAGTATAGGCGCCTCAAGTCTCAGAAGAAGCAAAGTCATAGACAACAGAAGCGGTCAAGACAAAAGGAAGTGGAAGAAGAGAACCCAAGAAACAAGCGGGGAGGCCGAAGAAGATGAACCAGTGAGGAAGCTTAGGAGTTGACAGAAACGGCTGCGCAACCAGTCGAGAACAATGATCAAGCCATTGTGTTTTGTAGGTCTACCATCGATTTGTTTGATTTTCATTTTGGGCGAATGCAGTTGGGAATGGATCAAAAACAAACCGAGCTCCACGGATACTTCAACAATTACAAACTAACTCACAATTATATCAAGTCCGTTAATTTGATACCTGGAATTAACTTAATTTGCACAGTCGTTCTGTGTTTTCTGGCAGCGTCACTCTCTAAACAGTAACAACTTACGAGCACTAAAAACTTGAAATCCATGAAAGCAGACAAAATGAAAGTGTTCCTTCTCCCGCATAGTTATTTATTCTATACTTACGAACCCATCACTTAAGCAAACATGAACGCTCTAACCTTCCACCAAAAAAGTAATAAAGACGACATCTTTCTGTACACTTCTCATAAAACGTATCTATCTGCACACTAGTCAATCCTGTTAGGCAGTGGATGTACAAAATGCAGGCAAGATTTTCAGCAATTTCCAAAGCTGTAAGCAACGTGTTCTTGGGTGATAACTCGAAGACGATCTTTCAAGACGGCCATGGATGGATAAGCTGGAAAACACAGCTGATTAAAACAAGTATGCGAAGTGGGAAGATGGCTATATGGTTCTGCGGTCTTGAATATGTAAAGCCGAGAAGATAAACCACCAAAGCCCTCAACAGGTAGACACTTAACTGAAGTCCAGAAAAAGAGAAGAGCCTTTCTCCGCTCTGCTGGCATTCCCTCAAGAATCTGCTGATTTTAAAAACATGGATGTTACCCACACAGAAGATGACATTTGTAATCTTCATTTTACTTGTTCTTTCTCTTACTTCATTTATTTTAGGATAAAGTGCAATTTGATCCAAACGTTTTGAATCATTTATAAATCTGATCTCAAACTATTTGTTTGAATAAATCGAACTTTCAACTTTCGACCACTAACAATTTTGGAATTTACCGTCTATTTATCCATAAGATCTAACACATATGTATCACACATTCTATTCTAACATGTGTTTTAAACTGATTTCTAACTCCTTTACTTATTTTTAATTTGATTTCGAACTCTATTCATCTTTTATCTGATAATTTCAAACTCCACCAATTGTGCGATAATTCAAAATTAAATTAAAAATTGCCATAAGAATTAGAAATCAAGTTAAAACAATTATAAATAGGGAATGTGATATACATGTACTGAATTTAACAGATAAATTAACACCAAAGTTCACATAGTTGATAACTAAAACTTCAATTTGTTCAAAAAAATAATTTAATATCTAATCTATAAATGCGCCTAACATTATTATCTAAATTGCACTGTACCCTTTATTTTACTAACTAGGTTCTCAAGTGAAGTGGGAGAGTATTAAAGTTGTTCCATCATCATTATAAACAACAATAAAAGTTAATAAAAACAGCTTTACTTGTCAAGTAGGGAAGAAATCTAAAGCTTTTGCAAGTAAAACTGAAATCATACCTTCCAGAACCATAAAATCTGAGCATCACTCTCTTTGTAGCCATTATACTCGGTGTGCGCCTTCCAATCTTCAACACAAATAGCACCTTCACCTCCGGACAACATTTGTTCAAGGTCTTCGGGCTCCAGACATTGAAAAAAGGCCTTGTGCCATCTTGATTTACCAAGAATATCAGCGAAACCTTTTGCAAAATGCAATACCTGTTCAGAGATGGAGGTGACAAAGCAATGTTCGATGAGACACTTCACATATTCGTCCCTGTTCTTACTATTCACTGCAATGTCTTTGCCTCCTCGGCATAGTTCCACCACTTTCCTTGATCCTAACTCTTCGATTTCTCTCACAAATGTCAGTCCCAGAGCATCCGAATCGATAAAGTCAGAATCCATCTCCAATATCTGCTTGCAACTACTATATAAGCATGGATCTGCACCCTTTATGTCTTCTAAAGAAATATTTGTTCCAGCCAATTGCAAGAAAAATAAATCATCGAAAACAACACCCACTTGCACCTTGTTCATCAATGCTAATGCAATAACACGACCACAAAACCTAAAATACTTGAGGTGCAAAGGGTCCACCTTAGATGCTGCTGACACAAGAAAGGGGATAAGTACAAACATAATTGCCCACAAGATAAGAAGAATCATTTGTATCACGTAACATACAATCTGAGATCAGATGGAACTACAAATTATCGACAAAATGATTAGTCACTTCAAGAAAATCTCTCAATAATCACAGGGAAATACTGAATAATAACACAAATTTCCTTTCATATTCATCTGAAAAGCAATAAGCGTGATAAGAAAGAGCATTTTGTAAGATAATGGGTCCTGCACAACTCCTTTATGGAATCAACACAACAATTTGTAAAAGGAGTTTATGATTTAAAGTTCCACATCTGACAAGTCCCCAACCATCAGGGATCCTCACGTAGAATGGTTCAGTTTTGGGCAGCTTTTCACACAAAAAGGCAATAATAAAAGTTTGAACATCAATCATATCATTCAATCCAGACCACATAATCAAGCAGACTAAATCAAATCAACCAACAAAATAAAAATACAATATTGCTCATATCAAATTCCAAGAAACTAGAGAAATTCAAACGTCAATTTCTTTCTTTACTATAATATTAGCATTAGCATTAGCATTATGTAACATTCAAAATAGAGTAATAATATACCTCCTAGCTACAACCTCTTTGTCACTTCTTCATTTGTTCAAATAAAAAAATCAGAACAAACTGACAAGGCACCAATTTTGTTGATCATATAGGAGACAAAACAAAAGAGAAAAGGAAGTTAAAAAGGGGAAGTTGAAGATGGTTTAATAGTGTCAGTTACTCAATTGTTAGTAAGGAGCTGTAAGGCAAATAAAGAAAGTTCAATATATAGAAAAGGAGAAATTCCAAGAAAGGATATGTGAATTTTAGTGTTTTTGTAAGGGGAGTTTGAAATAACTTAGTGGTGGAGAAGTTTCTATCCTGTAACTAGTGCTAAAGTTCATCAATTCAACGAAATGTCTGAATTATTTTGATTTTCTTTTGCAAAGTTGATCAACAGAACTTATCACGAACATTGACACATCCAAGTGTTAATCACAGTGAGCTAATAGAGTATCTCTATTTTCACTCTTTAAATTAATCATTAGACAAAAAAAAAAACAAATTAGACTTATAAAACGTAATATGAAAAAGTTTATCTTCATGTAACATGAGAATCGCATAGAGAAAATCTAGTAAAACAAATCTTCATTTGACCTTAAGTTAATGGTTCTTTTTTGGAGACTGTAAAATCAAACCAAATCATATGCTTTGTCCTTTATTTCTAAACAAAACCAAACTGGTCCGTCTTACCAATGACATGAACTGCAGGTACGCCAATCTTGGAGTTTGTAAATGTTTGGAGTTTGTAAATGTTTTATCCCACGAAATATAAACAAAACAATCAAAACTTCATCAACCATTTGATAGACTTCCATTCTAAAAAAAAAAAAAATTACTTAATAACAATTCATTATTACAGTGTAATAGGAATATAAGAATTTAAAAAAAATTAATGTAATTTAATTGTCTTTTAAGATTATCTAAGTAATATTTTAATTATATCTTTTAGTATTATTTTATACGTTAATTATTCAAAGAGAAAAGTGTCGCATCTAAGGAGGGATTGATATTTTGAAGAGAATTTGTGATTTCTCGAAGGTCTGCGTTATTTTTATAACTTCATTTAGGAATATTTTTCTCGCTTTGCTCTTCATAAATTCTACCAGTTCCTATCACCTTTCTCCATGAAACTAAAGCGGTAAGAAGAAAAAAAATCTAAAAAAACTGCAATTCAACCGGAAAAAGAGCTCACCAGGATTCGGAAAAAATCGTCTAGGATCATTAGGACACGACAAAAATAGTGCGTTTTGCGGATTGAATATAGCCTGGCATACCAAAAAGAACCATTCCCTCAAGACACCGGGACCTGTAGCTTCCTCATACTTAAACTCCATAAATAGACCACCTCGTAGAGTCGTAGGATCTGCATGTGAAATATATTCAAATGACTCTGCCAATAACTGAGACCTGTCGATCAGCATCTCTTGCAACTCGTCCATCTCTTCCTTGACCTCAGGAAACATCATCATCGCCAAATGCCTCCTGGCTTCAAAATCAATCACATCCTTATGCTTAAGAATCCATTGATAATCATCAGCTTGCTTTGCAAACTGGATTATTAGAGCACTAAGTTGTGTCCCTCTAAGCCTCATAAGTGTCCAAAACCTTTCCTCAGCACCCTCGTAAAGTTCCGATGTACTATGTAACTCCCTTAGAATAGGAAGATACTGAGACCATCCTCCAGAACATATTTCAGATATTACTTCTCCTTTGTCATTCAAGTGCACTTCAATTTTAAGAAGACATTCGACCATCTTTTTCAACAAATTGTCATATATATTATAAAGTACTTCGATCTCCTTCCCATCGAATGGAGATCTACGACAACTATCAAGCAGTAACAGAGAAACGTGATTGTCGGTATCAACTCTCAGAATAACAATGTTCCGCAAAAGAAGCAAGAATGCACTAAAATCACAAACATCCGTCATCAAAGGTCCTGCACTAACTGGTGATTGGAGAGTTGACTCCAAATCACTGGATAACTTATCAGCCAAATCAACTATAAAAGGTAAAATTTCTTCGACTAAAATGTATGTCCTTCCAATTTCCAAAAGTTTCATATTGGAATTGCTTGATACATTCCTAACGTCAAGTTTTTCCAGAAGTGACCCTAGATAACTCCGGCATGATATATATAGAGGGTCATCACAACTAGCTCTTCTAAGTAGCTTACAAAATTCTATAACTATAGAGGCACAATGATTAACTAAGCTTTCGGGAACATGTGTACGCAACAAACTCAAAAAATGCTTAATTAAATCTGCTGCACATTCTTCGTTATCGCTAATTGGAGACAGATAAAGCATTACCAATGCTGCTGGAGCAGACAAAAATAAGAAAATCTGAAGTGGTTCGGGTGCAGATATGACTCCTCCGTTCACTGCAAAACGCAAGAAATCTGTCATCTGACCTTTTATAACATCCGAAGCCAAAGAAATCGATTCTCCCCTACAGAGCCGGCAAATCATGAAAACCATGCTTTCGATTAAATGCCATGCTAGAGGGTGTTTCGTGCTGCGCATACGACCCACTAATTGTAGCACAACATCGTTTTGAATCTTACACTCGCCCAGAGACTGTTCCAACTGAAGCTGCTTTCCCTTATAAATTAATCTCTGCTCACAAACTGGTATTTTTGTGATAGTTTCAATCCGCTGGTGAAGCATCCTCACTGTATCAGCAGTGCGCGCTTGAAACACCATGGTACGAGATTCGGACATCATCCTCACAAAAAATTGTAACCGAGAAGAGGAGTCAGTCCACTTAGTTCGCCTGCTGCATGCAAGAGTCGTTGATCGGGCAGCTGAAAGCATGTGATCGAGGCGAGTGCCAGATCCTTCCCTTTCAAAATTTGTCGTTCTGACAGAACTTACCCCAGACGGACCGACGTCGTCGTCGTCGTCGTCTTCGTCTTCTTCGCCATCGGAGGTAGAACTACAATCGTCGAATTTTCGTTTGGAATCCCGGAGGAAGAGGAGGCGATCATGCAATGAATCAGGGGCGGGAACAGAAGAGACGGAGGTCCATCTATGCTCTTGTGGGGAATCGAGGGTAATTAGGCTTTGAAAAAGAGCCATTGTCGGTGGACCCACGGCGTCGGAGCAAAGATTAATTGCATTTGCATGCAATCGGCGCATAAACAAAAGGAAAAACCTCAGAAAAGTAGAAGGAAAGTATGGTCGTCGGAGTAGCGGCGAATCTGTTAATCAAATCTTAACAACCAAGCAAATAAAGATTTCATTTTTATATACACAAATTTTGGTAAAGCAGTAGAATAGTTCACTAGCGATCAACTCCGACGGGGCCGCACCCAAAACAATGCCTTGGGCTGGCAAGCTCGTCCACAACCCCCAATTCAGTCAGATAAATTTAACATTAATTTACGTAAATAAAATTAATTTACATTACTTTCGCATCCCCCCAATTTCATACGATCCAGTTTAAATACAAAGGACTGAGATCTTGTATGGGGACCTCTCTTTCCTAGATCGGAGAATTAATCTGGGACAGTGATTCCATGTTCCCGAAAATAATAAAAAATAAAAAAACAGAAAACGAAAATCGATCAATACATGATTACCCACCATTTTAACTTACGTGCGATTCACATTGAATGAGAGGACTCTACTCCAACCTCAACTCCGGATCAAATTTGTTCCATATCCCGTGAGTAATGAAAAAATTGGGGGGTCGATTTACAAAAAAATTTGGCCTTTTTAATATGAGATCGGGTGAACTCTTGGTAATATTTAATTTTTTTTTAAAAAAAAAAAAAAAAATAAGGTTTCATTTGGACATAGAGTCAAACATAGAAGTCTGTCAAGGAGTCCCACGTGGGTGCTTAAGTGGAGTTGCCGAGAGACAGAGAGAGAGAGAGAGAGAGAGAGAGAGAGAGGATGATTAACTTCTTCCCCCGCACCGCACAGAATAACGACCCCCATCAATCAATGGCTGGCGTAATACCCAAAGCGGATGCGTCTTCCCTGTTGAAGTTTTATTGAGCATTTACAAATCATATCATCCAATTCTGGAGGCCACCCAAGATTTAACTTCTCCGGCTCCTCATCGTCTTCTTCATTTCTCCACGGCGCCAAAGCCTCTGGAGCATCCCCAGACAGTGTTTCCGATATTGGCAGAGCGGGAGCCGGAGGCTCCTGTCCGCTTTAATCACAATAGGGAACTGTCTATCTGATCCCGCTGCGTCCCGGAGAGTCCCGGCACCCGCCAAGGGGCTCTCCAGTTTGCAGCATAATTCCCCCCCACCGCCGCTTTACGATGCTCAGAATTTGCAGAGGACCAAGACTATCTTTAAGTCGAAGCCCCGCACCCCCGTCGATTTGGTCAGACAGACCCGCGATCTCCTTATTTATGCGGACCTGACCGTGGATCCCAAAGATAGTAGACGAGAGGAAAAGGTGCGATTGATTTCGTTTTTCTTTCCCAGTTCCATCACTTTTTTTTATTAGCGCTGTTGTTCTGGCCTGTTTAGTGGTTAAGGCTTTAAGTTTTTTCAAGATTAACATATCCCACATGTTTTCGTCCGCTCCTTGAAACCTTCTTCATGAATTGTCTTCTCCGATGCGTTGTTGAAGTGCTGTTGATTATTCGTGAATGAACTTATTAAGTCGCAAATGTGCGTTCCTTATTGGCTATCTTTTCAATGACGACGACTATTTTATTTATTCCGTATCATCTTTTTCAGTTTGGAGGCTAACTTTTTGTTCACAATTCTCCCGAGAAATCATAATATGTTATATAAATTCCTGGATTGGCTTGGCATACTATCTGTGGTTTGTTTTTTTTCAAGGATAGCTTGCCTCCGTTGTGACTCTCTAATATTTGTCACCCTTTCTTAAGCAGATGTTAGAATTAAGTAAAAATATGAGGGAACTGAAGATCATTCTATATGGGAACGAAGAATCAGAACCAGTGGCGGAAGCATGTTCTCAGTTGACCCAGGAATTTTTCAGGGAGGACACCTTCAGGCTTCTGATCAAGTGTCTTCCCAAATTAAACTTGGAGGTAAACTGAAATGGAATTTGACGGGGCATTAATTTGAACGAACTCCCTATTATTATCTCCTCGAGACTATAACAAAGAATCATCACTATATTTTGTTTCCCCCGTGCTATTACTGAGTCGTGATAAGGACTGGATTCCGCAGACCCGGAAAGATGCTACTCAAGTTGTGGCCAATTTGCAACGGCAACAAGTTCGATCAAGGTTGATTGCGTCTGATTATTTGGAAGCAAATTTAGATCTCATGGGTGTGTTGATATCAGGGTAAGCCATTATTTATGTATAATATGAAGAAAAATGCTCATCCAAACCAGAGTAATCTGACTGAAATATATTAATATGAGAAAGTAGCTGAAATGTTATATCTGCAAACACGCAAATGCAAATTGGCTCCCAGTCACCTTCTTTGAAGCAGATTAAAAAAAAATTTATTATTTCAACTTTGATTGTCAATTTATTTTAGTCCTATATTAATATTCAACCTAAAAGGTTTGATGTTTTTCCAAGTTATGAAAACACAGATATGGCCTTACATTATGGTGCCATGCTGAGAGAGTGCATCCGTCACCAAAGTGTAGCAAGGTGAGCTAAAAAAGAGTTTGTTCTATCTGTCTTTGCTAAGCATATTATTATTAGGTAGCAATTTCTTGTGTTTTTTTTTGTGAGGGATGGAAAACTTCAAGTATTAAGTTGCCCCGACATAGTTCTATCTGAGATGAAGGAACATCAATAAACAAATGTCTCTAAGCTATGTTTTTATCTTCCAAATTGCATCCGCGTTAGCCAATATCCCCTTGCTTTACATTTTTTTTTTTTTTAATAAAAAAAAGTGACATTTAATTTTAGTCTATTACCATATGAAGCTCTTTCTAGGTTAGAATCATTTCTCAAATTCTTCAATTGTTTTTCTGTGATTAGAAGGGAGGTTAGATATATGCTGGTCGGTGTAAAAATGTTCTTTTCCTAATTGTGGTCCTATTTTGTGGTTGGCAGCTATGTTTTGGATTCACAGCATATGCAGAAGTTTTTTGATTTTATACAGCTGCCAAATTTCGATGTAGCTGCAGATGCTGCTGCGACTTTTAAGGTCGTATCCATCGAGAGAATTCATTACAAGTTATTTCCCAGTCACCTGGTTTCTTTTGGCTGTTCCCTTTTTCTCTTAATTGCGGTTTGATTTTGATAAATTACCAGTTCTTTTTCGGGTGCCTTTTTCAAACTATAAATTTTCCAGGTTGCCTGATTTGATTTCCTCTTCATCTGTTGAGGAAATGCTAACTTCATCCAAAAACTAAGGAATTTGTTATTCCTCCAGTCTTCGCGAGTGTCCTCTTGACAGATAGCGCCTATCATTAATGTTTTTCCTCTAGAATGTATTGGATGCCTAACGCAATGGCATTGGTTATTATATAATGTTTTTAGGATATTTTGTGCAGGAACTCTTGACAAGGCATAAATCAACAGTTGCTGAATTTCTCTCTAAAAATTATGATTGGGTAATCTCCCTCTGTCTATCTCCCACACAGATATATACAAACGAACAATAAGAAACTGAGGTCATCCAAGATCTTAAAAAAAAAAAAAAAGGGTTTAGAAGAAATATGGTGGCAAGAGTTGAAAAAGGGGAAGAAAATAATTTGTTGTTAATTGTATTTGAATTTTAAAGTTTTCTACGTTACATTTCTTTTGCGAGAGATTATGTTTTCAACAGTCATATCTTGATTTCTTTCGAGCAACGTGACCCTGGCTTTTTTTGTCTCTGGTTCAAGTTTTTCGCTGAGTATAACATGAAGCTGCTGGAGTCTACCAATTATATTACCAGACGACAAGCTATCAAGGTGTGGATTGTCAAAGTTGAATCATGTTTTGAAGAAAGACAGATGTGTCTACTCTTTCCAGATAATAGTTTTTGTTTTCCCGAATTCGGGATTGTGTTTTAAATTATTTTTGGTCCCGAAAAATCACTTGAAGGGCTTCTGCAATAGGAGTATGATGTGCTGATTGATGATTAAGGTGGTTCCAACCTTACAAGAGTTTTGCTCCTGCAGACTTACTACTGGGAACAAGAGTGTTCATTATGTGAAGTTATTTTGATGCAGTGTCTTATGGCTTTTTTTGCTTATTTTCTTACAGCTGCTGGGAGATATTTTACTGGACCGATCAAATTCAGCTGTGATGACACGATACGTGAGCTCGAGGGAGAATCTAAGAATTCTCATGAATCTACTCAGAGTATGACCTGATGGCTGGCTGACATCCCTTTATTACGTTGACACCATTTCATTCAAACATTACTTGCCTAATTCAAGTTAAAAAAAAAAAAAAAAAAAAAAAAAAAAAAAAAAAAAGAAAAGCAAAAAGCTAACAAGAAAAGTAGAATAAAGTAGATTCAATGATGATCCAATTTGAATATTTTACGTTTTTGGAGTTTGCATTAACGGGTGGTCGTCTGGCATAACAGGAGTCGAGCAAGAGCATCCAGCTGGAAGCATTTCACGTTTTCAAGGTATTTAATTCAAAAGTTATTATCATGGCGGGTTTTATAAGTCACCAGTGTGTATACTAATACGGGTACAAAATTTGACAGCTCTTTGTGGCAAATGAAAACAAACCAGCAGACATCCTTAGCATACTGATAGCAAATAGGAGCAAGCTTCTGCGCTTATTTGCCAATTTCAAAACCGACAAAGGTAGAGCGAGGAACACATTTGAGAATGTTCATCTCTTAAATAAGGGCTCATTTTTCTGACGACTCTGACCTTGTTGTAGAAGATGAAAAGTTGGAGGCTGACAAAGCTCAAGTGGTGAAAGAGATTGCTTCCCTGGAACCAAAAGAAGAAGGTGAGTGCGTAAATGGTACGACCCAGAAACATAATTTATTTTGATGTACGCTTTATTGTTCTGGTTTGGCTTTCACTGTGAAAAGTTAATAAAGAAAGTGGAGAAATATCTGGCTGTATTGTGTTGTGAGACTGTGAGAGGACCTGGCCCACGAGAGAGAGAGAGAGAGAGACGTGGGACCCTGGCAGATGTGATTAATTATGATTATGTGATGAAGATGATGTGGAAATGGGTCCCAGTCCAGAATCATAATCCGCCACCCACTTATCTTGTCGGACTCTCTCCATTGTCCTTTCACATATCAAGTGGAGGTGGAGGAGGGGGAGGCTCATTTGCTTCCATTCCCGGCCTTGCATGCACGCATGCATGAATGAATGCCCTGCTCAGCTCAGCTCAACTCCATTAACATCTCTCTGAGGTTGGCTTGCACTATATTTCAGACTGGTCCAGTTATCGCCATCTAACCCCACCCCTACATTAATTTGGCGTCCTCCCCATTGACCCTCTGTCGGGTTTGGCGCCTTTAAACCTCACTGCTGCAAGTTTACTGTCTTTTAACGGACAATTATTACTCGCTCTGTTACTTGACCAAACGACGTCGGTAAAGCTGCCGACGGCGGCGTCCACGGCTAGGAGCATCGCCACCATAGATTTTTTTTTTTTTTATTGATTTGTGTAATGGGTCCCACTCTGAAAAAGCATGCGCAGTGGACGCAGAGAAATGGCAGCCTCCTATATTACCACCTTCCAATCCTTCCTACGTCAATAATCGATTCCCACACCTCTGCTTCTCTTCCCAAAATGGTTTCTTTGGAAACTTCTCACTCCCATGCCACTCGATTCCCTCTCCCGAAGACCTATTATTCCCCTGTTTCCGCCATTAAAACTAGCAGAAACGTCGGTCGCTCCATGCGCACTATTCGCTCTAATTTCTTTGAAGAACAACACCCCACCGCTCTGCCCTTTTCTGCTACTGATAAATCCACCCCCGTCTCCAAGGACCTTGCTGACTCTGTCATCGACCTTAGGCTAGGTGAGATTGCATCCCAACATGTCAGATGTGCCAACTTCCCGTCGGTCAAGGGAGAGGACTTGTTGCAGATTTCTCGCTCTTTCAGCGATTCCTCGGCTTGCAGCAGCGATATGTCCGGTGAGTTGCGGAGACTCGCGAGCTTGCCGTCCCCGGAGAACGTTCCTAGAGGTGGAGGGGAAGAAACTGAGACAGAGACTGAGCCGGAGCCATGCCTGGGATTTCTGCAAAGGGAGAACTTCTCGACCGACATAATTGAAAGCATTTCGCCGGAAGATCTTCAGCCAACGATTAAGATTTGCGTTGATGGCCTACGGTCGCCCTCTGTTTCAGTTCAGCGATCAGCTGCAGCCAAAATCAGGCTTCTGGCAAAGAACAGAACCGATAATCGTGTTCTAATCGGGGAGTCCGGTGCAGTTCCTGCTCTGATTCCTCTTCTACGAAGCAGCGACCCATGCGCACAAGAACACGCCGTCACCGCTTTGCTTAATCTCTCGTTGCACGAATCCAACAAGGTTCTGATCACCAATGCTGGAGCCATAAAATCACTGGTTTATGTGCTCAAAACCGGAACGGATACTTCGAAGCAGAACGCAGCGTGCGCGCTGTTAAGCCTTGCTCTGTTGGACGATAACAAAAGCTCCATCGGGGTCTGCGGGGCTGTACCCCTTCTGGTCTCTCTTCTCGTTAATGGGTCCAACAGGGGGAAGAAGGACGCTCTCACCACACTTTACAAGCTCTGCTCAATCAAGCAGAATAAAGAGAGGGCTGTAAGTGCTGGAGCGGTGAAACCGCTCGTAGGACTAATCACGGAGCAGGGCACGGGGCTGGCGGAGAAGGCGATGGTGGTGCTGGGTAGCTTGGCTGCCATTGCAGAGGGGAAGGAAGCAATTGTGGAAGAGGGTGGGATTTCAGCTCTAGTTGAAGCCATTGAAGATGGTTCCCTCAAAGCGAAGGAGTTTGCTGTATCCACCCTCGTGCAATTATGTGCTAATAGTGCGAGTAACAGATGGTTGCTTGTGAGGGAGGGGGGAATACCTCCTCTGGTTGCGCTTTCTCAGACGACTTCAAGTCCACGAGCCAAGCTCAAGGTAAAATTATGTAAATTTGACTCCATTGTACGAATGCTCTGAGCTACGCTTGTACTGAATCAAGTTTGATACTTTTGCAGTCGGAAACACTTGTTGCATATCTGAGAGACCAAAGACAGGAAGCATCTTCGTCAAGTGGTGGAGGGTGATGTATGTTTTGTCAATGGGTTGGTTGTACAGCATTATGTGTAGTCGAAATGAGAAGTCACAAGTGTTGTAAAATCTGAGAAACAAGTGTTCTCAGATTGTGAGTTTCTCTTCGCCCTATACATCGCTGTATTGTTTAGTCCTAGAATCCTGCCATCGTTGTTTAATGTAGAAACCATGGAAACCTTTGTGTCTTCTCCCTGCTCGGCAAGAACCGAGTTCTGCCAAGACTTGGACGATGGTTTGAATCAAAAACCAAACTTAGAATTAGGATTAAATTCTTGGAAGATACAAAGAGCTAACCGCGCATTCTATATTACTATACAAACATCATATTCCTCAGCTCTAAAGCAAAGTGTGATGTATAATTTACAGCTACATTGTTCTATGAACTACCTCTGTGATGATGTATAATTTACAGCTACATTGTTCTATGAACTACCTCCACGCAGAGGAAGTTACCATGGCTCTCTTCATCCACCTCAAATACAGAGCTTCATTACTCTCCTCCACTCTGTAATTCTGACTGTACTCTTCCAACAATATTCTCACCGCATCTGCCACCCCCGGACTCAATGGATAAGGTGTGAACCCAGCCATCATCAATCTCAACCTCCATTTCCCGAGAAGTTCATGCCGTTCTTTCCGTTCTGCCCCCTCGCACGCTATCATGTTCACTATGTCTCTCGCCACGCAGTGCTGCTCCGCCCTGATCCTCTGCTTGTCATCTCTTGGCAGAGCTGCATCTATCGATTCGAACATGGCTGTGTAATAATCTAAAGTCTCGATGAATCTCGAAAGGAACGGGGAAGTGTTCGTGTTCGATTCCTGCTCAATAATGGTGACGACTTTTGGCAATAAACTCTTCACTAACCTCAACAAACGGTCTCTGTGATTCTGAGTGCTCACACTCTCATCGGGAATGTGATGTAAAACGTAAGGAAAGTTAACAGCAACCGCCTCCCCAGGTTGTACCCCAAGATCACACAATTCTACCTCACTTCCGGACATAGCCACAGCATGGAACTCGAATCGTACTCTACACGATTGTGCAACTTGTGACAACCTCTGCCCTACGATGTGAAGTCCCCCTCCCCGAGCATGGGCTGATTGAGAATCGTCTACACCAGTTATACGGATAAGTGGCGGCCCACAGTTTCCGTCTCGTTTTGCAAGATCCTCGATGAGCGGTATCCACTGACTGCCCTGTGCAATTTGGAAATCTATGATGTGGATTTTGGGTTCATTTTCCATGGCTTCTTGAATGAAAACATTTGCAGATGAGTAACCAAACTTCCAGTAGGGACAGATTTCATAGATGATAGACATATATGACATTAACTCCGAGCTTGTCGGCTCCTCACACTTAAGAGCCTTGTAGATTGAACTTCCTGATCTTTCCAGCCTTGCTCTCAACCCCTCCAACAAATAAGCACCCAATCTCTGCAATGGATCCCCAGATACTGACACCATCTGCTCCAACGCCTCCATAAAGTGCATAGCTGTCGATAAATCAGCCTCATGTATGGATTGTGCACAGCCGATAAGTAATTCTTTCAGGTTCAATCTGGGAATTTCATCTGCCATTTGATTCTTCCAAGTAGCCATAGAGGTGGCTCGATTTGTCCCACCGTTGAAAGAGCAGTAGCAGCTGTCACCAATATCTGATTCTGGTTCCAGCAATGAAAGCTCCAGTTCCCTCAGCTTGTGCTTTAACTTATCGTCATCTGTGTTTACAGAGCACCCACTGGCTGGCGATCCGGATAAGTTGTCATGGGAATGATGTGGATCTGAGGAACTTGAATGAGAAACTTGTGGGGAAAAGGAGCTTTTGCTTGAAAAGACACTGGGGGAATCACAAGGACCAACGACATTGGTGGCTGCGGATGATTCGAGAGTAAAAAACTGTTCCATGCAAGAGTCAAAGGATACTATCGTCCCTCGGCTGCCAAGGTTAGAACGGGAAGTGTTTCCTAACACTTGGAAATGAGACAAATAATAGGACTTTATGTCTTGCATAGGCTGATGGTGCAATCCTTCGATGTTGGCTGAATTTGGGTGCTTCTGAGATGTTTTCATTTGAAAATATCAGAAACTATGATTAGAAACCAATGCACTGTATCACAGCCTATTTTTGGAATTAGGTCTGGAAGAAATAAACAATATTTGGCAGCAGAAATTGCGTCAATAATCCACTCCTCTTATCAACTACAACAATTGTAACAAGGAATCGCCAAATCTGTAAAACAAGATTTGAAGGAAAGCTCAGCAAAGAATCATAGAGATGCTAACACAAAGGAGAAATCAGATCCGTCAAACCCAGTATCTAATATACACTGATCAACATGGAAATATACAGAAGAGAGCTGACAGGATCAACGAAGATTTCAGCAAGTATCAAGCATGAAAAAGAAGAACAATATTCTTTTGATTCCAAGAGGCGGTGACAAACTAAGGTGGCCTGATTCGACGCTATCTCTCAAGGTTTAACATGTGCTTGGAAATCAGAAAATTTCCAATAATACCAAAAAACAGGAGTTAAACAAATAAGTCCTGAAATTAAAAACTCGTATTCAGATCTTGGAGATCAATCTCATAGCAGTTTCAAACCAAACAAAGCACACTCCATGCAATTCGTTAATCGATAACCGTCCACAGTACATAACCTCAAGAACTGAGCTGAATGCGAAGAATGAATCTTAAAACAAATTCACAGTGAGTCTAATATAGAACTTGACTTTCTATAAATTCAGGAAAAACCCATCAAAGAAAAAGCAAATTAGGAAGAAGCATATGAAGCTAGACATCCAAAACGCAGAAACACCGACCATCAAAAAGAAAACAAGAAACAAAAGCGTCCCCCAGATTTAGAAAACAAATATATGAAAGACGGGAAGAATTGAGAAAGAGAGAGGTTCAATACACACCTCCTCAACGTCAGCCTGGGATGAGCTTCTCGTAATTCATCTCCAATAAAGAGAGAGCAATCTAGTCCCCTCCTGACTCCTGACTCTCGTCTCTGGTTTACACCAACTTTAATACATAGAGCTGATATGAGAAAGACCTCGAAGGCAGGTCTATTCGCGGAAATACCCTTTTACCAGGACTGGACCATTATCCTTGGTTGAGAAAGGAAATAGCAAAATGGGAATGGGCAGAGACAGCAGAGGAGGCAGATGGTGGAGCGACGACGGACGAAAGTCAAATCTCTACGCCAGTCAAACACAAATTAAATTCAACTAATAAAACGATAATAGCACGTGCAGCTCGATGGGCTTGAATTTGAACGACGTCGTACTACTACTACACCTTTCGACGCGGTTTGGGAGAAAAGTCCAATGGCAATTACGCAATTGAGGAGAAAGCAAGGGGTATAGGTGAGGTTAGATCCAACCTGGAAGGCGGCAGCACATGACGTGGAAGCAGCGACCTAATGCGTTTGACTAATGGAAGATGAGGTGGCATACCTAAAGCCAATTTGAATTAATAGTTTACCAAGAAGGAGTAATGGGTCCATACATGCACTAACGTTAACATATAATAGTGAAGTAACAAAAGGAATGGAACGAAGAAAAGGGAGATTAAGACCTAATTAAAGAAGCTTTTGTTAAAGCAAACTTTAACACTTGTTGCATGGGTTAAATGATTAGTCCGAGTGGAGATAGCTTTTTGGTTAAGTTATTTGGACGTCGGATTGACTCGCAAGTGTCTACGCTGCATGATTAAACACGAGCAAAATTATGTAAAGTTCTCAGTAGAATCTTTGGTTGTTCTTGTTTTAACAAGATAGGCTCTTACAGTCTCTCCATTGAGAGCTCGAGTCTCCGTTGATCATACTTCTAGTTAAGTTTTTATTTAGATACGGAGTTTCTAATTCTTTATAACGGCTTTTTACTCACCTTAAAAACAAAAACATTAATGCTTTAGGGAGAGGAATAATGGAGTGGTCTCATCTGCAGCCTTGGTTTGTTCATGCCACTCCCTTCCAAATGCTCCACGACGAAACCCTTTGTTGGGGCCAGGGGGAATGTTGGCGTTGGCGTGTCTGTCTCTGTCATCCCTTTATTTTCCTATCAAATAATGATGGCTTCCTACGATTATTCTCTCTTCCGACTCTCGTCTTTGAGCCTTACGCGTCTTCTCTCAGTCTTTCCTCCACCAGCAAACACAAAAAATCAGAATTTGAGAAAGTGGGTTTGTGATAAAAGCTCACTGCGTTCAAAGCTAAACAGTGACTTTTCACGTACTATCCTCCACCCTCTCACGTTCTTCCATTTCATGCTTACCAACATTCTCTTGTATTTTCCTCAAAAAAGCACCCATAGATTTGGCTACTCAACCTCTTCTTTTTGGACTTTCTGCCGTGGCTGCCGATTCTCCACCTTTTTCTTTCAATCCTTTAATCATTTACAGTTTTATCGAAAGACTAAACGTGCTTCTTCTTTTCGAAACACACTAGCCCGTCCACGCTTTTATATCCTATTTCTATGCCTTTGTTGGTATCTTTCTTGTTCAAACTGTTTTGGGTTTGAGATGGGTAGGGAGAGCCGTGATTCTACAGTGTTTCGCTCCTCCATAGCTCTACTGCAGGAGAGGTTTAGACAGCTGCAGAGAGTGAAGGAGATGAGAGAGGAGAGGCAGCTTTTGAGATCACTGTCCGAACACAAACACCTCAACTTCATCGCCATGCATTACGAGCCAGGAAGGTTTGCGTTCAACGGTCCTGAAACCAATCAGTTTATGCTTCTTTCCCCATTGACACCAACCCAAGTTTCTCTCTCTCTTGGGCCAACGTCGACGTGCTACGACAAAAATGAAGTCTGCGGAGGGATGGGTGCCCCGCCATTGATGAACTTATGGCCCATGGAAGCACCAATTTCTGATCAGGTCTCTTCGAATGAGTTCGTCGTCCATAATTATGGTTCTGACTCAGATTTTGATACTTCGCTTCATCTGTAAACACTCCTACTGTGTAATATCCTCCAAAATTTAATAAAAATAAAACTTCCTATAAATTTTTCGCGAATTTTTTTAAATGTAAATTAAAACTTAGTCTGCAAATTTTCAGAAAATAACGACGTATGAATTCTTGGTCGCTTATAACTCGTACAAAAAATTTAAAATAAATAAATTAAAATTTTAAGTTAACGTTCGCACGTTTCAAATAAATTAAATTCACGTGAAAAGAACGTCTGAAATTTATCGAAGAAAATTGTTCGGAAGGATTTAAATCGAAAACCCAAAAACTTTTAAATGGTTTTAAAATAAAATAAATAAAAACTTAAAACAATAATGTTTTTCTGAAAACCTTATTGTTTCGTTTCCTTCTGCAGAAAACAACAGAGTGGGAGAACGCCGCTCGAGAGAGAGAAAACCCGTCGTCAGAAAATGGCCTCCGTTCAAAGCGATTTTGGTGTCAAAATCGTCGTTTGTGAAGAACGTTTTCGAAGAACGTTTTCGAAGGTGAGCTCTCGTTCGCCCTAGATATGTGTTTAAAGAGTTGAGTTTTTGAATTTGAGAAAAATCGAGATTTGAGGTTGTTTATTTGTGTTTTTGGCAGGAAAGGACTGAATCTAAGGTAAGAAACACATTGGGAATGCGATGTGGCGAAAAACGGGCCAGAAATCTCTTTTTCGCGACCCCGAGCGTTGGCAGGCGATGGGCCGCCGATGGCCGAGTTGGGTTTAGTTCAACCCCAGTCCCTTTCGGGCTGGGTTTGTTCTTGCCAAGTCGAATCGACCCGACCTGTGTCGAACTGAACCGAATCGGGTTTGATCCACGTAGACCTGACCCGAGTGGTCCGACTCGAATCTAGGGTCAAAGTTAACGGTCAAATTTGATAGTTGACTTTGGCTGTTGACTTTGACCAAAAAGTCAACTTGAGTAGTTTGAGACTGTTTTTGTCATGGCTCCCCGTTTATATCGTTTATGACCTCTATTAGACCTTTACGAGGTTATTCCTTTGTGTTGATTTCCACATTTTGAGGAGACGATTCTTGATGAGTCACTGACTGCCGAAACTAGGAGGACTCGCCATAGAGATATGAGTTATTATACTTATTGCATAATACCTAGCTTAGCATGCACGTATATTATTTTTGTGGGATACCACTAATATTGATGTCGGCAATTTTACGAGCATGTGCATTCTACATTATTTAGGCATGTACACATTTTACTGGATTTATACTGCCTAGTTGAGTTTAGATGCCATGTTTTACTCGCCCTTACTGACGGGCTTGATTTGAGATTTATTGTGAGATTTATTATATTGTCATGCATATGTGTTTTATTCATGCATTGGTTTTCTCACGCACGCCATTGTTTTCTGTTACGCATTGGAGTTGATTATGGAGATAATCGTCTGACACTCTCAGCTGGGCCCATACGCTGAGAGTATCAGGAGGATTTTGTCTAGACGCACCTGTGTTTGAAGATTGCCGTAGTACTCTCCACACTTGTTTGGATAGGGTATTCCCTCTGAGAATAGGAGAAGGACTCTGAACTTGGCTAGTCTTGTGCAGTACTCCCCGTTAAAGGAGTGATGGGCTCTAAGCTTGGCTAGCTCTGTTACACGACCTGACTAGTGTCTGTTCGTTGCTACCCCTAGTTTATAAGTCAATTGTACGGTCTCCTTAGGCCCAGGATTGGGTGATTGTGTCTCCCCAGTGTGCTCTAACGTGTGTATTTGCAATGACCAATGGTATGGTGTGTCGTTGAGCCCCTCCTAGTTGGTTGACATTTTCTCTTCTTCTTATGAGGCATTACATGTGTTATCGCGGTCTTTTCTTATGGTGTGGTTTGGAGGATCCTTAAGTGATCTTCTTTTTCACTGTTCACCTAGTTTTATGTGATAGTATGATTGATGCAAAACTATTTTTACTACATCTATATTATTTTTGAAACTAGTCCATCAATCGTTTTAAAAATGAGAAAAAAATTTAATAATATTAAAATTAATTTTTTATTTTGAATTTTGAAATACGTGCATTGATTTTAAGCACACGTGCATAATAAGATAAGTGATAGGTAAACATCTCATACTGAGTTTATCACTCACCCCAACGACTCTCCCCTCTACAGGTAGATGAATGAATAATATGAATCGAGGTTGATCGGCTCCGGATATCGTGGATTTTTCTTCAGATATTTTACTTTGGTATTTGTATTATGTAAGGACTTAATTTTGTATTGTACTGAGTATTAGCATGTATTATTTTTCATTTTATATATTTTTACTATTATTTGTATTCTCACATTTGTTATTTCGAGGAGTTCTGAGAGCACTCACAAAAATCTTCCGCACTCAGTCTTAAGTTAGACAGTGGACCTCCCCGAAATTGATCGTTTAACCTGGCATTTCTGTTAGTCTCCCTTTCGGGTTGTGACACCTACCATACTTTCTCTGCTTGTGATCTTAGTGCTGGATTGGTTGGTTTCCCCCGCTGGTTCGCGGTTTTTGTCAGATATATGTAGATCAACTACTAGTTGTTGTTTTTGGAGAGAAAGAGTCCCACAGCGCATCCCAGACCATAGGGATGACTAGCTTGGAAAAGACAACTTTTTAAGTTCATTAGCTGTCTTTTATCTCAATTTCCTGTTTCGTAGAAAGGCTTCAGTACTTCAAAATCGATACTGCTAGAGATCATCTTCCCTACCCCCAGTTGGGACTAACATCTTTCCCAGAATGTATAATGTCAATGCTATCACGAGTACAGCTCCTAAAAACATGTCAAAAAATGAATTACGCTTAAGATTACCCAAGTTTGATAGACAAACCAACTTAAAAAGGTGGAAGAAAGAGCCCAATTACATCCCCACGTGGAACAAAATAAACTGGAGAGTGTGTTTTCAACTACAACTAGAAGACGTGTAGCTAAGACAGAGCAGGGAAACAGAAGGTGCCCAAGTGTTTGCCTTCAAAATCTCGATTTCACTTCCACAAGCAGGTGTACTGTAGACACTGTTAGTATCCTCCGACTGCAAGATGGTAATCATCGCTCTTCATCTTCTCCGTTCTGGATTCACCTGATTGTTCTTATTTTTCATTCTTCTCTTCTATTTTTTTTTTGTTTTCATCTCCATCCTTCGACTTGCATGTTGAACTGACCACTTTCTTTTTTCACTCTACGGTATGAATTAGATATTCTTTGATTTTTCCCACGATTGCTTAGCAGAAACCCAGGATAAAACATAGACAGTACATGGAATGTCGTGAAATAATTTGGATCGAAACTTTCTACGAAGGGTGTGTTAGGTTTGATGTTGTAAACGAATAGAAGAAAGAAAGTTGATTGAATTGAATTGAATTTTATCAGACTACCTCGAAGCGGCTTTCGGAGAGGAAAGTCGCGAAATTTGAGAAGAACATAACGAAAAGGGGCGGAGTTCACGAAAACACATCTACGAGATACCCAGTTGGGCCTGTTCTTCTTGGCTTTTTCGTATTTGTCGTGATTGGTTCATGTAAATTCTCTCTTCCTTCTGCTCCATTTTGCACTGATTTCAGGTGTAGTACAGAGAGTTGTCTTCTTAAACGAACATGGCTCTGATTCCCCTGTTTTTGGGCGCAGCCCTGTTTCAGATAATTCGGACTGCTGCGAGTGGTGGGATGGCTTGAGAATGGGCGATTATCCTTTGGAGTTTGGAGGAGGATATCAATGCTTTGCTTGTTGAGAATATGGAGTCTGTTGGGTTGAATATCTTTTTCTTAATTGTATAATAAGAACATCAACTGTTAAAGTCAAAGGTTTAAACTTTAAAGACTTTATTTGAATAAGTTTTGTGGGTTAACAGGATGGTTTGTTTACATTTGTTAATGAATGGTTCTGCTCTTGTCGGCTGCTGTAAAGGATAAGGTAAAGCCTTCACTTGAGGATGCCGGCTGAACAGTCGTTGCGTTTTCGCAATTCTTGATTTCCTCTGTTCAGCCTTTCTTTTTTGATCTGTGCTCTGAGCGAATCGACGACAATGGCGATCTGCTCTATGAGATCCTTGCTCTACCTCCACAGCTTCGCCAACATTTCAAAACCTCCCGGCTCGCCGTTTCTCGTTCCAGCCAAATTCTCTTCCAACCCAGCACCACCTACCCAGCGAATTTCAACGCTCCGCAGGCGTACTGCCGACCGCCAAGACCCACCAGTTCTTCCAGATGACCATACGGAGTTGAATCTTGATCTTTCTCGACCTTTTCAGAGTGAAATCTCGAAGCTTTTGGTCGTGGGAGCAGTTTCTTTCGGCGTGGCTTTCTATCTGATGGTGTGGGATGGGGAGAGGGCGTTGGCGCTGGGTCCGGAAGGGCCATTAATGGAGGAGTTCTGGGAAAATATTAGGAGATACGCACTCTACGCCCTAACAGTAAGCACCGGCGCTATCTACACCATCTTCCAGCCTATTCTGGAGTTACTCAAGAATCCCATTTCTGCAATCCTCGTTTTGGCAATTTTAGGCGCCGGCATTTACGTTGTTTCTCAAGTTGTATACGCCATGGTTGGTGTCTCCAATTTCACTTACGATTACGGGTATTGATAATTCGAACCAGTTTCTCTTTTCTCTCAACAGATTCTGCTCCATTCAATTTGAACTTGCAATATACGTAACGATCTCCTTGAATTTAAGTCTGGCTGGATTTCTGACTCTTAAAATAAACGCCCACCATTGAAACTGCCAAGGTCGCCATTAATATCGTAATAAGAAACTCCATTTTCTCGAACTAGAAAACCGAGCCAAACACATGAATCGACGAACAAGCAACTCCCCAGAATTAGAAAGATTGATTTGGGTAGGAATGCTGGACCAGAAATACCCACAAATACTCAAATCCTGCGGATGAAGATTCACTGCGTGGCTCTAGATATAGACCAGGAAAAACACAATACTTTTCGTGTATACTCGCTACCCTGTAACGACGACTACATATATGGATGAGTAGAGAGAAGGGTTAGCCAAGCATTGATCATTAATCGCCGTTCTCTTTGGCAAGGTAGAGATGGCTTCCAAATGGCTTTCTGGATTAACCCGCCATTTCTCAGGCAGCCGGGTGGTTGAAGAAGGGGTTTCCGAAGGAAGATCGCCGCAGCATTTGCAAAGCAAGATATGGTTGGAGAAGAAACGTCGCTCAGGGTTTCAGATGCCCCTCCATTACCCTGCTTACAAGAGGGCAGACTATGAAAAGATGGAGGAGTGGAAGTTAGACCTGCTTCTCCACCAATATGGACTAAGCTTGGAGGGCAGCATCCACGACAAAAGAGTCTATGCAATGGGCACGTTCCTATGGCCTGACCAGTATTAGCTTTCAAAAGCTTCGATCTTAATCACTCCATAATCGCCGATGTAATGTCATTATAGTGCTGCGTCTGTCAAGTGTAAGATTACAGTATAAGTGTTGTATTTCCTCTAAATCATTGCCTGGTTCCAGTAACAAAAACAGCTGCTAATCCGAAAACAGATGAATTTCATTTGACTAATCGGGGGTAGGTCGCTGATTTGGATGAGCAAGAGTGCCGGGAATGATGGGCGTTGGTGAGTGGTGGTCGGTGACGGCGAGCAAGTCTTCCCTTGGTCGCATAAACCGAACTTAGTAAACGCCCATTTGACATACATACTTGAAAGCGAAGATGAAGATGCTCTGGCCAGTTGCCATAGCAGTTCAATCAGAGCTGGATTTGAATTTCTTCTAGGGGTGTTGTTCTTTGTGGGTTATCTTCTTAAAGATCCTACTTTTATGAAAAATTATAGACCATCGTTATTCTCTTTATCATGGAACACAATTTTCAACCAAGGACAACATATGTAAGACAACGAGAGAGAAGGAAAGCTAGCGTTTTACAGTGAAGTGTGGAGGGAAGGAGGGAGGTAAATCAGCCGGCTTGGCCGGCCAATGAAACGCGGATTTCATAGCTTGCGCGAGAGGAAGGGAAGGCCATATTTTATTTATTTATTTAAGCAATGGATTCTCCCCCAAACAAAATCTAAATCCCTCTGGAATCCACATAAAACCCGGGTCTTTATATCTGTTCGTCTTTGCATTATTCGGAGGAGCTTCAACCAGAGACAAACATGGTGGATTACGATGAACACCTTGAAAGAGAAGAGCTTTCTCTTCCTCACCCTGACCCGATTGTGCTCGAGCTCAATCGCTTGCAGAACCTGCTCAAAGGTTCATTCTTTTTCTTCCCTTCTTTCCCATCTTATAATTCCGACAAGATCGGTATACTCGTCTTGGTAGCTTCCACTGTGTTCCAGTTTCTGGGTTTCATTTACACCACTTTCTTTGTTAGACACCAGAATCTGTTTGGGGAGATGACTGTCAAAAAATAATTCTGAAGTATTTTACATGTTATGAACATTGTCGGCGAGTTGATTTTTTTATTTTCAGACTTTGGTGCGTCGTATTGTTTGATGGATAACGTAGAATAATCCCTGAGTCTAGTACATGGTCGCACGTCATAATATTCAGTGGTCAACTACCAATTCAACAGCTTTTGTAGGCTGTAGTTTCTGAAGAACTTTCAAGTCTCTGGTTATTCTTACATTCCCCCTTTTCACCTTTTCAGAAAGAGGGAGGGAATTAAGGTTAGCCCATAACGAAATCAAGGCTCTAAGAGCAACTGAAGCACAGAAAGATAAAGCTGTAGAAGAGGTAGGGATTATTTAAGCATAAAGCTATTCTCTTTTCGACAGTATTAATGTTGGTCTGTCTCTGTTTTGCAGCTGAGAGTGGAAGTACATAAACTTGAAGACAGGATAAGAGTTAATGAAGATCTTCTCCATCATAAGGTATGCATTGATGAACTGGTAGCACTTGATCCATGAGAATTTTCATGAACACACTAGTTTTATTCTTACCCGACTGTAGAATATCGAGCTAAAGAAATTGGCCAAGGACAAGAAAGATGCATTGGCTGCACAATATGCTGCAGAAGCAACTCTTCGGAGGGTCTACGCCAACCAAAAGGATGACTATGCTCCTTCTATGGAGTCTGCCATTGCTCCACTCGAAGCCGAAATCAAAATGTACAAGAATGAGGTAGGCTGCAAAAACTTTCTGAGCTCTGAGAACAAAAATGGTGAAAATGTATCATAAAAGAAGTTTGACATTGCTTTATTCTTTTCAGATCGCATCTTTACAGGAAGATAACAAGGCCTTGGAACGTCTCAGCAAGTCGAAAGAGTCTGCTCTGCTCGAAGCAGAGAGAATTTTGCAAAGTGCACTAGAAAGAGCACTGATCGTGGAGGAGGTTCAAAACCAGAACTTCGAGTGGAAGAGACAGATCGAGATCTGTCAGGCATGGCAATTTTGAATATCAGATTACAATTGTCTGGTATAGGTAGTCGATTAACATAATTTTGATGATGCAGGATGAGAACAGAATCCTTGAGAAGACCAATCGAAAAAAGGTTTTAGAAGTGGAAAAGCTATCTCAAAGCATAAAACAACTGGAGGAGGCCATTTTATCCAGAGGCGCTGCAGCGAATGCCATACGGGATTATCAGCGTCAGATGGAACAGTTGAATGTATGCATATAAGCTAATGATCTTTTCTCTCATTTTTGGAGAAAACCTTGATTGACTAACTAACCCTTATTATCATAACGCTTCTAAGGAAGAGAAGAGGACTCTGGAAAGAGAACTGGCAAGAGCTCGAGTTTCTGCAACTCGCATGGCAGCTGTGGTGGCCAATGAGTGGAAGGATGAAACTGAGAGAGTAATGCCGGTCAAGCAGTGGCTGGAAGAGAGAAAGCTACTCCAGGTTTTTGTCTACATCTGAGTTCATGAAGCAGCAACTCAAATATTATGTATTGACTGTAATCTTGCAAATGTATAGGCAGAAATGCAGCGATTAAGAGACAAACTAGCAGTGTCTGAGAGAACAGCCAAGGCAGAAGCACAACTCAAGGTAAATATCTTGAGTCTCGTTAGTTATTTCAATCAATGAAACTAGAAATAATCAATCTCTACCATCAAAACCAGGAAAAGTTGAAGATGAGATTGAAGACGCTGGAAGATGGATTGAAGCATGAATCAAGCTTCCTCCTGAATACCAGTGCCATCTGTGGGTTGCCAAAGACGGGAAGAACTAATAACATTCTAGGCTTCATGACGAGTAATGTGGGACATCAAAAGAGGTCAAAATCACAGCCAAGGGGGTCGGCAATCAGCAGAAGCTCTCTTCTGCAGCAACCAAACCAAAACGGAGCTGCGATGGAGCTACACCAAACGAATAGCCTGAAAAAGCAAGATGCCTCTGGAGAAAATATGTCGAAAAGAGGCATTTGGGCATTGAGAAATAAAGTTGTTGATAGCTGTGAAAAGGAGAATAAGGGAAACCGGGAGAGTAATGCTGAGGTAAAAGTGTGTGACGAACCTGAAAACGAAACCAAAACCAAAAATGGAGGTGATTCTGATCAAGAATGCAGCAAGCTTGATGATGGAGATACCGTCTCAGGATTTTTGTATGATCGACTGCTAAAGGAGGTTATCAATCTAAGGAAGTCATGTGGAGTTAAAGATGAGCATTTATCCGTCAAAGATGAGGAAATAAAGGTTGAGTCTAAGATAAACCTCTCTCTCCATCTCTCTATCAAGCTGCACATGTTGAACAATAAGAAATTAACTGCTCGTTTTTCAGATGCTCGCAAAGAGGGTTGATGCAGTAAACAAAACTATCGATATGGAGTCAAAGAAAGTGAAGAGAGAAGCAGCATTAAAAGAAAAGGAGACATTGGCAGGCTCGCCGGAAGAAAAGAGAAAGGCAAGGAGCATACAACCCAAACGGTAGATTATGCTTTTGGACCAACACAACTTACTTTCAATTTCAGTCATCATCCCTTAAACTTGATGCTGCAAGTGCTGCAGGCTAACCAAATTATTTTGATGCCATTGAGAGAACCGAAGATGGTTCAGAGCTAATATCGCATCAGCCAAATTCTGTGTCACCCTCGTGTAGATACAAAGTGCATTTTATTAGTAATAAAACTATGACTATGCTCGAGATCTCAAATGTTGAATTCTACCAACTTATGGTTTATACAGATAAGAAATACGAGGTAGAATGCAATGTCTGTGTTACATAATTGATAATTTTGACCATGTCTACCGAAAAATGGAAGAAAGCAAATCAATAATCATAAACTCTAGCACTGCATCAGTTTAGAGCTGGTTGTTGAAGAGAGAGCTTTTATCTTTCTGTCGCAGTGGTATAGACTGACTTTTCAATGGTCACTTTGATCTATACGAACGGGCAATCTGGAATTATATGTAGCTAAAGACGTCCGCCATTTATGACAAACTTCATCAAACTCAACTTTTGAGATGGTCGAACAGCAATTCCTTCTGAAGGCACCTTCTTGTAAGTTCTTCGCAGTGACAGAAGCTGTTCCTCGTCTCCTTCCGCTTAACTTCAGCACAGTCCTTTGCACAAATCACCCAAAGCTCACTAATGGCCCACGACGATTGCTTCTAGCATTCACATGAATACGCAGGCAGAAGGGTTCTCAGACTTCGCTGAAGTAATCAAAGAGAAACATTATAATAGCCTAGCCTCTTCCCCCACCATAAGAGTAGGCGTCGCTATCGAAAATGGGCCCTCCAATATAATCACCGTTTTACATGCCGCGACGAGCAAGAAGCCCAAAAGGAGTAAAATGGTGGGTGCTGCAAGAACTATCTGCCGGCTAATCGGAGGAGAGGGCGATTCCTTTTGTGGGTTGGCTGCTTTCACTTTCTCAGCCATTGCTACGGCGGGCTTTTCTGGTTTTGGTTTTCCTTCTTCATTCTCTTCTTTGGGCTTCCTTTCTACTTCTTTACCGAAAGGACGGTGAAGATAGGAAGACGATGATCGCCGATGGCCGTCCTTTCTCGCCGACAGTTCGCCTTTGAAATTGGCTCTACATGATCTTTACCAAAAAGAAAACTTTTTTTATTTTTTTGTCACCAAGGTTGCATTATGAACACAAATCGGTATAAGAATTATAAAGTGATGTAGCTTTCTTGTTCGGTGTGGGTTTCTTGATTCCATTGTCTGAACCTGGATTCTCGTTCGAAATCCTTGTAAATTGTAAGGAAGAAGGTACACGACAGTTTTTATGCGAAACTGTGTGGTGATTCAACAGAAGCAATTCAATCAGTTTCTTATCTCACCCACATTTCTTCGTTCAAGGAGACTGTGGGACCGCCTACCATTCACCATGAAAAGCATCAAAGCCTTCAACTTTTACTACCCAGCTCAATACTCTTTTTGATCTTTTCATGTACTCAATCCAGTTTTCTACAGCGTTGATCGAAAGCTTAAACAAATCCAATAATGTCTCTTTAACATCGGAATTAGGAAGACGACAGTGGCTCTGGTAGCAGAAATGACTTTCAAAAGTACCCTTTCCAGACATAAACTCCACTTGCAGTTGCAGGAATATATACATATATATATATATATATATATATATATATATATATATATATATATATATATATATGTATATATATATATATATATATGTATAGATATCATCACTGTAACCTGGCCCTTGATTGCACAAGCGATTAGAAAGCCAAGGGGGAGAAACCCATTTCCTAAAATTTAGTGTCTGAACTGAAGCACGTCCATCACATAAATAACTAGGTTCCTAAATTTGGCTAACAAGTACTTGCCTTTCTTCGTCGCCATTACTGCACTCTTCTCCCAGGCCGACTCTTTCTTTATTTTCTTTTTTGTTTGGTAAGCTCTGTCGAAATTCCAGTGGAGATCAGCTCAAGTGATTAACCATGGCTCGTCGCTTGCATTTGCAGGGCTCCACCACACATCTGATGACTACTATTCTCTCTCGCAGATGATGTTATACACCGACCCCGCCCCCGACAGAAGCTTAAATACTTGAATACAAGCCTTTACATAAACCCATATACGTGTACATATTCATTCATGCACATTTCAAACTCCATCGCTTTGAAAAAGCCGAAAGTAAAGCTGTAAGATGAAAGTTTGGACTCTTTTAGCAGGTCCACCACTTCTCCAATGGTGGCAGCCTTACAGCAAACTTCCTTTGCAACAGGGAAGAGATTTAGCATTTACAGTCCACTGTCCTAAGAGGATAAGGTAAGTTTTAAAGAGGGTTTATCTAGAGTTAGTCTTTTACGGAGGTGAAACTCAAAGGAGAGGGCAGATAGGGTTGACAAAGGCTGGGAGGGTGAGTCTAAGGACATATCTGAGTCATTTAAACTTTAAGAGACGAATGTCCAGTCTTCTCTGCACATTTCCACGTCACATTTGCAGAATGCTGGCCTTACTTTAAATGCTCCTTCTCCTCTCCTCTGCTCGCACTCACGTTCGTAGGGGAAAAAAGGCACAGCCTTTTCCACACACTCAAATCGCATGATCTTAGATTTTGACAAGGAGATCTCAGGAAGAGCTCTTTCAGAACTGTAGCTGCCATGGTCGACGTATGTGTTCCTGTTTCCGTTTATGTCTGAGTTCAATCTTTTCTAACTTTGTTTCATTCTTTCGAAAGGATAACAAGGAGGAGGAGAAGAAAGATATAAGCAAAGAAGAGAAGGAGGAGGAAAAGCAGACTGAAATTGTGTTCAAAGTTGATATGCATTGTGAAGCTTGCGCTAGGAAAGTGGCTAGAGCCCTCAAAGGATTCCAAGGTCAGTTTCTCTCTCTTAGTTATCAAAAAGTAGAGTGAGAAAGTTGGGAAACAAATGATACGTACATGCAGAGAAAATAAAAAGGTTTTTGGTAAGACTTGCAGGAGTGGAGGATGTAACAACCGACAGCAAAGCCAACAGAGTAGTGGTGAGAGGAAAATCAGCAGATCCCACCAAAGTTTACGAGAGGTTGCAGAAGAAAAGTGGGAGGAAAGTGGAGATAATCTCGCCGCTTCCAAACCCACCGGAGCTGGAGCTTGACGGCGGTAAAAAAGAAGACGAGGCGAGGAAAGAAGAGATAAAAAAGGAAGAGGTAGTAAAACCATCTTCAACTCTCCGGCCAACAGAGGGTCCCCCATTTTCACCAACCTAGCTAAATAATTCACCAAGTTTTTTGGACGATGGGCTCAGCCCCGCTCGACCATTCATGCAGTCACGCTCTTCCCTGTCTGACATGAAAATAACAAAACAAAGCTCATCGGCTTGACAGCCCACCATCCCCTCCACATAATACAAACAATGTTTCAGCTCACGGGCGCTTTTTTCTTGCTATATCCTTCTCTGGCTTCCCTCACTAGTACATATCAACCCAACTGATGTATATAGATAACGTTTTATGTCTTAATCACGCTCTGACAAATCCAAAATTCTTGCAGCCTCCTGCCGTCGTCACAGTGGTTTTGAAAGTTCAAATGTATTGCGAGGCTTGCGCACAAGTTTTGAAGAAGAGAATCCGAAAGATAAAAGGTACGTTTACATTCCAATACATGCTGAAATCATCTTCTTACCATAAACTGATAAATTTTCTCTGCAGGCGTGGAGTCGGTGGAGACAGACCTGTCCAAGAATGAACTAGTAGTTAAAGGGGTGGTCGAACCCACAATGCTGGTCAAGTATGTGCTGAAACAGACCGGGAAGCAAGCTTTGTTGGTGAATAACGAGGAGAAGAAAGAAGAAGGGAAGAAAGAAGAGGTGAAGAAAGAAGAGGAGAAGAAAGAAGAGGAAGAGGATGAGAAGAAGAGTGATGAAGTGAAGAAAAGTGAACACTGGCCCTCGAAATACTACTCAGACTCTGCATATGCATATCCCCCTCAGATTTTCAGCGATGAGAACCCAAATGCTTGTTCTGTAATGTAATCTACTTTTTCAGTTGATGGACTTAGAGTGAAGAAAGTGGCATCTCTGAGCATCATCATCCAATATCTTGCATTTCTTCAGATCTTAAAAATAATGTCAATACACTTGGCCAAGCTGCAGTAAATAACTTATTCAGTTCCATAAATGAATGATCAACTATGTTATGATCGCTTACAAACTCTCCATTGATGAAGGTGGAACATAGGGAAAGCCATCTAAACGTGAGCAGGGGCCAATAGTGAGAGTTTTGCAGAGTCCTCAGATCCAAACTGCAAGTGATTGTAGGTTGTTCAGGTCATTGCCTGAGCAAAAAGCTCCTTGTCATTGCCTGTTCAGGTCCTTGGCATTCACGTACAAAAAGCTCTTTTGATTCGAAAAAATCGAGGAAGTCGATAGTGGAGTAAAACCAGAATATTGGCCATCAATCTTAGCCTGGCATACGTTGGTAATGTATTTCATAACCTCGTGTTTTTTGACAAATGGCTGGGCAACATACTCTTCGAATCTCATCCACTGCATTCATTGACAAACAATTATGAGATGACTGCTCAAGCCAAGAGAACCCAACCTACCAAAGATCCCAGCCCGCACTCTCTCTTTTTTCATTCCCCAGAATGAATGCTAGTAGATATGGTAAGATTGAGAATGTCTTTCAGATGGTGTCCCTTAATCAGATCAAATTCGAAAGTCTAATCTTGAATTCAGGTGCAGAATTAAAACCCCACTAAGGTAAGTTCATTTGCGGTCGTGTATCATAAAGTAAATTGAAATTTCTCAGTTAATAATATCAATGGAATTGGAGTTGAAAATAACGATTTGCGTTTCCCAAAAAAATACTACTCAAGCACAACAATATTTCAATAATAATGACTATGGTTTCTTTATTTCTTATCTGAGAAAGCAAATAAATATATGGCAACATACCTGGGCTGCCTCTATTTCTTGTTCCTGCATCTGGATATCAAAAGAGAGAGGTTTCAACAGGCACACAAAGAATAAATCTGACTTGTCAAAGAATGACTTGTGACTCTGTCTGCAAATTATTTAAACACGGAGAGTAAATCTCCCGGATAAAATACGAGAATTATATCTCTATCCCATCTACACAAATTATTTAAAGAAGGATAGTAAATTATAAGGACAAAAAATGAGAACTATATCGTATTTATTAAAGAAGGATAATATTATATTATATAGTTAATGACAATAAGGGGCATGTGAACCGAACCTATCTTTACCATATAGTGGGGAAGACTAAAACCTTGGCATGTCTAAACATTTAACCATTGACACAAACAAACTACAGTGAAAGAATGCTTGCACTTGGTTGCTCTAAAAGAGCTAAGAAGAGACTGTCTAATTAGAGGTAAAGTTCATAGTTCACACCTGAAAGCTAAAACTTCTACAAATTCCGAGTCAATCTGAAGAAACAGGAATCCAGAAGCTGTAAAATGTTAGCTTCTAGGCAGATTAAGTAGACTGTACAGGTCTAACCAAATATTCCAATCTGACAAACACAACTTACTCCAGTCTCTTCTTTGACTTCTCTCACTGCCGCTGCATAAATATCTTCCCCCTGCGAAAATATGGAGCTCAATAAGTTGAAAATATACATGATACACAGGTCTATGTATAGATTCTGAATCAACCTGCTAGACTCACCTCGTCAACAACTCCAGTGGGAAACTTCCATGCGCCTGAACCTCTGAATATTCCACTCTTTTCCTGAACAACCAGTACCTGAAGGTATATTTGTTGTCAATAAAGCTGTATATCTATTCAGAAGCAGGAGAAGAAAGTTTCCAAATGACAATAAGACTGAGTAGTAATAAAAATGACAAACTGGGAGAACAATGGGAGCTTCCGTGGCCTTTCCAAGACTAAAAACAAAGAGAAATTTACCTCTCTATTGTCATTCATAACAAATGCCCCAACTCCAACTCTGTGAGTAGCATTAGCTGGGATTGTATTAGCACCTTCAGGAATCCAATACACAAGCATCAAGTACCCTGGCTCCGCATGGTGATACCAAAACCCCTCCTACAAAGTCATATAGCATATCATGTTCAGCCAAATTGAAAAAAATTGATACAGAGTTGAATTGTTACTTGGAAGCCCGAATCCATAGACGAAAAATGAATTTACCTTAACTGCATCTTCTACTAGATTGACAAGATCAATGGGAATTTTAATCCAAACACCCTTCTTTCCCTGCATAAATAGTCAAGTAAGTAATCAAGCCAAACGAAAACTCAATGTACCAGCTGAAATGCAGAAGTCGAAGCCATTATAGGAAAAAGGTCCAAGTTAAGAAACAACAAGTTTGGAAAAAAAAAATTCAAGAGTATGGTAGTTTGTAGACATTCTGACAAGGACATTTTTGACATTTCACTTTTATTATTTATATATTTTAATTATTTATTTATTTCAGTTAAAGTTATTTCTCGTCTTTTAAGGTTAGTCTTAACTTTTCTCATTTCAATTCTATTATTATATTTTGAAAAAACAATTTATGATGATTATTAAATGAATGCAATGTGTTATTATTTTCCCAACCCTACTTCTCTCTATCTTCTCCTCCATTTTCTCTTCTTCTTAACTATAGTTCTTTTTCTTCTAATTCCGTTGCCTGCATCAAATTGGTATCAGATTAGGTTTTATTGTTTTCTCAAACAATAAAATCTTGGTTTTCTCAAACAATTTTACTGTTCATCGCACGGTTACTGTTCATAGTCGGTTACTGTTAATCTTCGAAAATTTGATGTTTTGCTGGGTTTGTTCTATTTCCTACTCTCCAACGCGAAAAGAAGCAAATTTGACCCAAACTGCACCTCTAATTCCGTTATCAGAGCTTAGTGCTTTTTGGGTGAATTTTTGCTGTGATTTTTAATGCAATTTATTTGACCAATATGAGGACAATGAGTGGTGCTCAAAATAATCAAAATCGCAGGGCTAATTTGCAAAGAACTTCCATTGACTACTTTGATAGTATAAGACCTTATAATGTTTCATTGCCTATATTTAGTGGTCAGTCATATTTTTGATTGGTTAGAAAGGGTAGATATATTGTTCAAATGTTATGATTATTTAGAGAGAAGAAAAATCTAGTTAATCGCTTGGAGTTTCGATGAGTATGCTAATTTGCGGTGGTACAAACTTACGAGAAAGAGAAGATTAGTTCACAAGGGCGCAATTCGGACAAGAGTTAATGAAGTACCTAATGAAAAAGGAGTTTGCCCCAAGACATTACGAACATGAGCATCACTTTCGGCAATTTGCAAGGTCACCATACACATTGGAGCCACCACCTGCTTTAGCACATGTACGTAATAAAGTTGTTGAAGAGTCCTCCGATGGAAAAGACAAAATAGATAAATTGTGTCTTGAGATTTAACAAGAACTTAAAAAGCTTTCCAGGATATTTAAGGGGTTCAATCAAGCTAAGGATGAGGAAGAAAAAACTCATGTTTACTCTTGTGAACCAATACTTGACGATCGAGTAGAGTTGTCGGAAGAGGTTTTTGTAAAGCCTACTTTACCAAGTAGTTCTTTTGATTCCTTAGATGAATACGCTTATGTGAAGGGACCAGTCCTTATAAAGGTTGAGGAAGAGACCTTATATGAAAATAAGGGAAGAAATCATCTATCCTCACAAGGGTCCTCTACTCGAGATTGATAGACAAAACAACGAAGAAGAAGATGTTTGGCTAGAAGAAGAAAAAGTCTTTAAAGAATGACACTTAGATGGTGAAATTATCTACTTGAAGGTAGGTATAAAAAGAGAAATATGGCATGAAGAAGCTGATGAAACAACTTATATTATGACAACAAACTTATGAGTAAAAGAGATATTAAATCAGCCTCTACTAAAAAAAAAGGAAATAACGTCTCAAGCCCTAATTAAGGTAACAAATCTTGAGCTTGCTGATTTGCTAAGTGTTTTGAAAAGAGATCCATTTTATATTAACACCATGAGGCAAAACTCAATTATATCCCTACAAGTTGCCTTATTCATGAATGCTTTGATCTTAAATGATGGAAATTTTTATCCTTCTTGCAAATGGAATGAAGTTAAATTTTTAGACCACACAACTACATGCTTTGAATGGGAAATGTTTTTCAATACTAAGCACGAGTTGTTTGTCTGATTAATCATGATTTTCAGTCTCTCTAATGATCCTAATACCATCAAAGGGCAACTACTTTATGTTTTCAATGATTTTTTTGGAAAACTCCTCCTTAGGACTAATGACCCATTCATGATAATAAGTTGGAACAATAATGATACTTATGAGCTAGAAATATCGAAAGGGTATAGAGTTTCGACCACCCTTGATGATCATAACATTTTTCCTTATTTTAGAAAAGAAAAAGACAAACGAGACACCCCCTTGGCAACTCCAAAAATCTGACGTTGTAACTTGCAAGTACTCTTCAAACCAGTTTGGAAAGATTCTCGATCCAGATCTCCGGTTACACAAGTTTATGGACGTCAAAAGAAAGTTGCTCAGCTGCTTAACTTATGGTTGAGAGATTGATCAGCTTGCTGACTAGTGGTTCCGTCAACTTGACTGGGTGATTCTTCTACCCCGAGAGAGTTGATAAGGATATCTTTGACATTTTACTTTTATTGTTTATATATTTTATTTATTTATTTTAGTTAAAGTTAATTTTTTGTCTTTTAAGGTTAGCCATAACTTTTTCTATTTAAATTTTATTATTGTATCTTGGAAAAATAGTTTATGATGATTATTGAATGAATGCAATGTGTTGTTATTTTCCCAACCCTACTTCTATCTAGCTTTCCCTTCCCTTTCTCTTCTTCTCGATTATAGTTTTTCTTCCATTTCGTCTATTCTTCTCCCTTTTTAGTTATATTTATTATTTTAATTCTGCTGTCTGCATCACATTCAATTGTTGTGCAGGAGCTAAATGACATGTTCATGATAATAGATAAACTCGGTCATAGTTTAGAAAAAAAGCATATGATAGGTAAAACAAATTTGAAAAATTGTACGAAAAATCATGCTACAAATTTGAGACATTTCATGACATTTGACAGGTTATCTAACAAAAGTGCATTCAATAAGGAGTAACAACATCTCAAATAGATAAAAAAAATGTGAACATACATCAATGGAGTAGGATAACATCAGTAACTAAATATAGCTGAACCTTCGTCCGACAATGTAATGAAACAGGAATGACTTGATAGTCAAGACTACAAAAGACTGAATTATCTGCCAGAGCAATCTATGCACTAATAATAAAATACAAACATAGCAACTATGTCCGACAAAGCATAAGCCAACGGAGATGGGTAAATCATGAAGATACTGATGATGCAAAGACTAGGAATAAGCACCTGCTGTCTCCAGTGAGATAATGATGCTCGAAGTAATGGAACGAAGACCTTGGAATCCATGGACTCCTTCATTTCTATGATAACCCCTCCGTAATCATCATTTTTTGCAACAAGTATGTCGAAATTTTGAACATCATTTTCAGCGTGGACATGGTCCATTGTAGGTGATAGATTGACAAAATCGGAAGACAATCTGGCGATGAAAAGTGCTCTACCTCTGAACTTTATACCTAGCAAACGCTTATTGACAACCAAAATTACGGTGACCAGTGGACTAAACAAAATCTGTTAATTGAGACATACTTAATCAAAGTATTATACGTTCGTTCATCAGGGAAAATTCATGGGAACCACTGACCACGAACGCATTTGATTTTCAAATGATTTGCGCAGACGCATGATAGATGTTTCTAAACGTTGATTATTTAAGTAGATTTTTGCAGCCAAATCGAGAAAACCAGGGATTGAACTTGAAGTACCTCGGCAAAGTTGATCGATGCCGACACGAGGTGGATTGGAGAGAGTCGTGAAGCGAGTTGAGGAAAAAGAGAAGGGTGGGAGAATGCGGAGAGTGGAGAGACTTCTGTGTGTGATGCTGAAGGAAGAGGAAAGGGTGAGAGTTCTGATCATTTTATAATTTATAGAGCCTCACCTCACCAAAACATTGCGTTTCTGATGATCCAAATCCACACACTCGTGTTACGCAGACAGTGGGTGCTCGAGAAAAACAGAAGCTTTTCCCAAGACGTAGCATTGGCCCAAAACAAACCCACGCGGAGATTCCTCCGCCATTAATATGGTTTTGAGGACGAAGTAGCAGCAAAGGTGGGCTGGAGAAGAAAATAGCAGTGTTGCTCGGCCGAGCTCCAGCGGCAAAAAAATGGGCTGAGCTGGGCTCCTTCATTGCAATAACAGATTTGATTGAATTAAGTAAAATTACAAAGCTGTAAATTTCTTGAATTTTGTGGTCAGTGGACGGAGAAGATGGACGGAGAACGGAGTGTTTGCGGGCCTGGCCAGCTTCTCATAGAGCCCATTAATTTATGGCCCTGATTTCTCTTCTCCAATATGATTCGTGCTTTGGGTGATGAACACCTTTTACATTTGGCGGGTAACCCGCCTTTCCTTCTTCGGAATCATTCGCTGGGAGATTGTGAAATTCGGAGGATGAGTTTAAGGCTTAAACCGATTGTCGATGAAGAAGCGGAGGCTACAAACCCTAGCACGAACGTGACTGCGAAGAAGCAGGTTTTTTATCTTGGAAATGGAAGCGAAATCGTCTATATATCAAGGTTTGTTTCTTCCGATCAGGGATGGACTTGGTTCGACTACCTCGACAAGCAGATTCCCTGGACAAGGCCTGTCATTCGCGTCTTCGGACGATCTGTCGTCCAGGTTGACCTCTGTCTCCCTCTGTAATCAATGACAAACTCTATTCTTTCTTGATGGTGAAAATAAATGATTTTGCAGCCCAGAGACAGCTGCTATGTCGCGAGTTCGGGATTGCCCGAATTGACTTACAGCGGATATCGACCGCATCCTTTTTCTTGGGACGATTTTCCTCCACTCAGAGACATCTTGGACGCGGTTAGCTCGTCTTGTCTGATTATTTTCTCTCGAACCCTAAACTGTCTCAACAGTCGCCTTCTTATATGGTCTTCTCAGGTCCACAAAGTTCTTCCCGGTAGCTCCTTCAATAGCTTGCTATTGAACAGGTACAAATGTGGCAGCGACTATGTGGCCTGGCATTCTGATGATGAAAAGCTTTATGGCCTGAATCATGATATTGCTTCTCTATCCTTTGGATGCGAGCGTGAGTTCTTGCTGAGGAGCAAGCATAAAGCTTTTCAAGGTACAACTGAGTTTCTTCCCTTCCATTATTCTCCTAGAATTATTCCATTCTTCTCATTACAACTTATCAATATTTCATTTCATGTGTTCATTTGGTTGTCCATTTTTTATTGAAAATGAGTTACCGTCACTCTGCTACACGAACCAAAATATTGGCTGGAAATGTCAGCATCGTGTATTAATGGCTTAACATGGTGAGTTGGTGCTGTTTGCAGAAACAGGGAAGGAAGAAGAAACAGCAAGCAAGCGATCAAAGAAGAGCAGTCCATACTGTCAACATTCTTTTATGCTAAACCATGGTTCGCTGCTGGTGATGAAAGGCCTCACTCAACGGGATTGGATCCATTCTATCCCTAAGCGTGCCAAAGCAGAGTCGATCCGGATCAACCTTACATTCAGGCGTGTCATCAGTTAGTTCTAGAGATTGGGTAAGTGTAGTTGTTTTGCTCTTTCTCATATCCTTATTGACATATGGTATGGATTTTAGGACACATCCAATTTTACATCAAACATAGAGTATAAAACAGCTGATATCTAAGTTATGAATAGCAAGATTTACAAGTTGAATACATCCCAAAATGACTGTTATTATTATTCACCATAAAGTATGTCAGTTTACACTGATTATTTGTGTGTTGGAGTGTAGAACTAAGTTGATTCACTCCTAAACTTATTTCACTCTGACAAAAGATAGACATTCGATATCATTACAATGCCTGTAAATTGCCAGGTTCTACACTCCCCTTCTCGGTAAATTTCATGGAAAGAGGGGGAATGCGGAAGAGCGCGAGATTTATCAATGTGAATGGCGTTGAAGAAAGTGAAGAGATCTTTGTTGCTATTGGTTCGAAACCCACTTTTATTTTTGAGGTCCGAAAGCTCATTCCGATTCCAAATGTTGACTTTACTGACTTTACAATCTTGGTTCCTCGTCACGATGGCCTTGCAGAGCAGCTTCATGTAGGGAGGACTTGTAAAGTTGTCGATGGAATGGAAGTTAAATAAACTGATATCTGTGCTCTTGTACGTCTGCTTTGCACTTCGATTTCTTTATCAAACTTGTAAACACATTAGAAACCACTCAAAAAGTTATTAGAAATTCTCAAATTTCCAAAATTCATGATAAAAAGTAGTTCATTCTTCGGTATAAAACTGATTCATCATGTTGTACAAGCATCGAAAAGATGGTCGGTTCGAATTCTGCATAAACCATCCATATTAGACTAATAGCTGTAGCAACAACATGTTTACTTGTTTTTTGCCTTGCAAGGACAAATAACTTGGGAACAGGGAACGAGTATGATCATGCATTTTGCCTGAATATCAAGGCTTTCATGGACAGATAAATTCGTAATACCAATTTAAACATCGTGAGATAACGATCATCAATCTCCATCTCCGCTGAGCCTACAGACCTAGATCACCCGGCGGCGAACTTGTCTGTCAGCGCAATCAGCACGAAACTTCCAATCTCTACCCTCCACGGATTAAAAAACTGCAAATGCGTGTGTTGTGAGACCAAACCATGTAATCTACACATGCATGTAGCTTTGACTTCCAGAGTCAACAACTTTTGTTCCCCTTCATATTCGAATATTCCATCCGCCATTTGAGAAACATGGCCCCACCCAAACCAACAAAAAGTCAGTCATTTTTTGCAGTACCCAACTACGTTGAAGTAGGCAGTCATTTTCGTTGAAAGACGAAGCAGAAAGCTCCTTTCTTTGATTCGGGCACCAACAGAACTATGTTTCTCCCATACTTCATCAGTTAAAAGCACAAGATCTCGAGGACTTTCTTACTTCAAATTGTTACCTTCCGTTCTCTCCAATGGAGACAGGAATGCCGCAGTGGGATCAAGGAACAACATCGAGCGCGAGATCAGCGAATCAATGGAGCAGTAGCATAACGGAAATAGAGGAAGAGAGGTTGAGTGAAGAGTGGGAGAGTAGGCAAGAGAAGGCTCCCATGGCGTCCATTAAGGAAGAGAACTGCGAGGGAAAATCATCGGCTTCGGATAATCACTTAAGCCAGGAGGACTGCGTCTACGTAGGGATAGGGAAGAGCGATTCTAGCATGGATGCTCTCCTGTGGACGCTCCACCACTCCGTTTCCACCTCCGCCACTCTCTATCTCTTGCATGTCTTCCCCGAAACACGATTCATTCCAAGTCCACGTACGTAAACTCAATTTTCCCCTCATTTCATTCTTTACTTGCTTCCAAGAATTCCCCCATTGATTTATGGTAACACCCTTCACGCGCGGGAAACTTGACATGAAAAGGGCTAAAGATGTAGATTTGAACTTGTATTAGTGTATTATTATTATTAAAGTGAATTACCCAGCAAAAAGGTATCACATGCACCACGAGGGGAACAAACTTTAGATTCAACTACAACGTTGGGACATCATTAATTCCATCTCGTATGTGTAATAAATAGTTAGCTAAGAGTGAGTAACTAAAAAATTTAGTAGGAGAAGTAAAATAATCAACTACAAATACAGGGAGTTAGGGAATTTGCATGTGTCGCGTAATAATTACAATTACAGAAGTTGTCGGACGAAAAGCTATGAAAGTATCCCTATGATAGTGCAAAATCTGTAGTTCTTGCAGGTCAATTGACAAGATATATTCATTATTTGATTTCAACCAAAACATCATTTAATGTTCTTGTTGTTGTTTTGTGTTTCATTTGATATTCTAGTTTAGTTTTTTGTTATTTGATTTATGTTTTGTTAATAATCTAGTTTCTCAATCGCTTGGGGTAGAGATGTCAAGTCTTTTCTATTTAAAATTGATCTTCGTAACAAGGAAGAAAAGAATTTTGAAGAACATTTTTGAATAAATGAGAACACTATAGTCTCCCACCCCTTCTTCTCCTCACGTAACTTTTTCTTCTTTCTTCTTAGTTTGCTGTATATGTCAAATTTTGGTATCAAAGCAGAAGAAATTATTTTCTCAAACAATTGATTTTGGGTACCTTTATCGCGCACTAGGCTTCCTTCGAATCCTCATCTCTAACCTCGTTTGTTTCATTCCCTTCTTTCTTATTCTCCTTCAATGTGAAGAACAACTTCTTTAACGTCAATTTTTGTCATCCTTGCCCATCGTCCTCTGGTTTCGCATCGCCAAATTCTGTGCCTCTGGTTTTGCGAGTCCATGCTGTGTTCATCAACGTGGTCACTACACATTTCCTTCAATCAAGTTCGGTGCTAGGAGTATTGCGGATAGTTGGTTCTAGGACGAAGGGTTAGCTACAATAACCCTCTATCACTCGGATATTTGATTATTGCAATTTTCTAGTGTCCAACAAGTTTAGCAATACCCTTGTCATGCTCGTTGCTCTCTTTGGTTTCAACTCTACATTGGAAATTTCATATTACTTTAGTTGCTCGTGCTAGGGATGTCTTGGATCTGTGGGTTACTGCCTTTGCTGACGGTGATAATTTGGAAATCCACGAGGATATTTACCTGGGCTTCTTTCTATTAGCTAGTTTACACAACGATACAAGGAGTTTTTGTCTCAATCTTTCATTAGTTTTCAATACTATTTTTAAATATTGCTTTAATTTTATTCTTGTGTTGTGTTTTACCAATATTCTCTGTTCATATGCATATTAACCCCTTTGGCCTATAACCATATTTTATTTGATTATTTGACCAACTCTAATGACATTTGATTTTAACTATTATTTGACTTAATATTTGTTGACTATTTCATATTCATTAATTCATTCTACTGTTCATTCTAATAATAAATTTGGTGGTATATTTTTAATGGGACATTTGACTTTCGTTTCATTATTTTAAAATATCAATTCTACGTGTTTGCTTTATTAGAATCAATACAATCGACTAAAAAAAGATAAATCTTGGCTGTAATAGATATTATTTATTTCAAGTACTATTTGTTTATTGATCTCTACATTGTCATCCATTTAGTAACATTGCATGGAATTACATAGTGGTCGTCAAATCTTATCCAATTCTTATGCTTTAGATATGGAACCTTCCCAACTCGATTTCTTTTCCAGACAATTAGCCTAATTAATTAGCTACCAACAACAGTTCCAAGAACAATTAACTACCATCCAAACTGAGTTGACTATTACTCGTGAAGTAAATAAGGACCTTGAAAATAGATTAAACAATGTGGAACAAATTTCACACCCCTCGGACATAGACAATTCTGTATTATTTCATAATAGGCCTCCATATCACCTACAAGATACTCAATGACACTTTGAACATAACCATCAAGATAGAAATGTTGATCGTGAAGGTGGTTGAAACCATTATCGTCGAGATTCTCATTCTCCTAATCTCTAGGATGAACAACTCTTTAGGAATATTAGATTAGATACACCTACTTTTGATGGTTGTCTAGATCCTTGAATCTTTACCCAATGGATTAAAGATATAGATCGTTTTTTTTTTTTGCTTGGTACGGGATGCCAGAACATCGACAAACTCAATTTGTCAATTTAAAGTTATCTGGCACGACCTAATTGTTCTGGGAGAGTGTTGAGAATTTCCTTGAAAGGTGTTGTGCGCCTCCTGTTGGAAGTTTGGAAGAAATGAAACGGCGACTTAAAAAAAATATCTACCCCAATCCTACCAAGGCAACCTGTTGGACCAATAAAATACTTTTGCCCAAGGCAACTGACCAGCCACTGAGTATGTAATCAATTCGATTATTTTCGAATGAGAAGTCAAATTATTGAGGACGAGACCATAACTTTGAGTAGATTTCGACAAGAGTTAAGAGGTGACCTTAGACGCGAGCTTATTCTTCGAGGTGTCAACACCTTAGATCATGCATATTCCTTAGTTCAAAACTATGAACTGGTTATGAAAATGTTCTATGGCAAATAAAGTGAAAATAGACCTCCCCTTTGTCCCCCAATCCTTGTGGCTTCGAAATCTCTCCTCGGAACTCCTCCGTCTGATAGTCCTTTAGCGAGAGAAAACAAAGGAAAAAATGTGGACACTTCGGGAAATTATTCGTGTTTACAATGTTGTAAGAGTTTTGGTCACATTTTCTCTAATTGTCTTACATGAAACCTAGTCATACAAGAGAGTGAAAATGCACTCAGAGAGACAAGTAAAAAACAAGTCTATGAACCTAACCTTGACGAGTTTGAAGATTTGGATAGCGATAACTTTTTAGGTTGTATCTGATCTCTTTCCCAGCCCACTCACTTCGTTTCACCCTGCTAAGTGTTGTGAGATGCGCACTTACCCAACCTCAAAAAGACGTTGAAGATTGACGTCGTCATTCTATCTTTCACACATATATCAAAATCAATAACAAAGTCTGCAAAATCATTGAAAGCCCATCTAAAGTTGAATCCAGTTCCTCATCCTTGACCTTATAATGTTTCGTGGATTGATGTTTCCTCCATTTCAGTGAAAGAGCGTTGCTTAGTACCCATTCAGTTATTTGAATATAAAGAACAACTCTAGTGTGACGGCATTCCTATGGATGTTAGCCATGTCATCCTCGGTCATCCTTGGTTGTTCAATTTAGATGTCATTATCCATGGTCGATCGCATTCTTGTTCTTTTTTATTCCAAGAAAATAAAATTTACCTTAATTCTTTGCCCTTAGCCCAAAATCATTGGAGTCCCCTCAAATAAAGAAAATTATTGAACACAAAGGACTAAATATTATTATAACTACGGAGTTTGAACGTTCACTTAAAAGCGATTATGTTGTCTGTGTTGTGATGGTAGTAGAGAGTTTGTTAAATCCTCCACTCATAACTTTTGCGGAAGTCCAATCAATCATTGATGAATTTAAAGATGTCTTTTTTGAAGACCTCCCTGACCAATTAACCCCTACGAGATATTCAACACGAAATTGAGTTCACTCCGGGAGCATCCCTTCCAAACTTATTTCACTACAAAAGGAACCCCACTGAGCATATTGAACTTTAGCTATAAGTAAATGAACTTTTGAATAAAGTATTTATTTGTGAGAGTTTAAGCCCTTGTATAATTCCAACCTTTCTGACTCTAAAAAAAGACAGCACTTTGAGGATGTGCATTGATAGTCGTGTCATTAACAAGATTACTGTAAAGTATCATTTTCTCATCCTCGGACTTGATGATTTGTTGAATTTAATAGCTCATGCTAAGATCTTTTCAAAAATTGACCTTAGAAGCGGGTATCATCAAATAAAGATTCGTCTAGGCGACGAATGGACAACCGCCTTTAAAATAAAAGATGGCCTTTATAAGTGGTTTGTCATGCCATTTGGACTCACCAATGCCTTAAGCACCTTCATAAGAGTAATGACTCATGCTCTTAGACCTTTTATGAACAAATACCTGGTTGTTTATTTTGATAATATCTTTGTTTTTAGTTAAACTATTGACCAATATCGAAGTCACCTCCAACAAGTTTATTCCACTCTTCGACCCTAAGCCTCTACGCCAATGTTAAAAAATGTGCGTTTTTCATGAAGAATGTTACCTTCTTAGGCTTTATAGTCTCTACGACAGAACTTTTCTTTGATCCCACTAAGGTTAAGGCAATTTTTGACTGGTTTGAGCTTAAACATTTAAATGACGTTCGAAGTTTTCACGGTTAGCTATCTTTTATCGTTGTTTCATCAAAGGTTCAGTACAATTATAGTTTTTGTTACTGAATATATGAAAAAAAGGCGATTTTTGTTGGACCACTAGCAGCATCCAAAGCCATCAATACTATTAACATCCGATTCGCGGAGACTTCGGTAATGCAATTTCTCAATTTCTCCAAAGTTTTTAAGGTTGAATGTGACGGAGCGGGAGTGAGAATTGATGGTGTTCTATCCAGGAACGACACCTTATTGCTTATTTCAGTGAAAAGTTGAATGATACCAAAGAACGATATTCAACATATGATAAAGAATTGTATGCAATTGTGCAAGATTTGCGCTATTGGCGTCACTACTTGTTACTGCAAGAATATATGCTTTATTCTGACCATGAAGTCTTACTGTATCTCAATTCTAAAAAACGGTTGAACTTTCGACATGGTCGTTGGGTTGAGTATTTGCAAGCATACTCATTTGTATTGAAACACAAGTTGTGCATCATTTGAAATATTCATGTAGGTGGATTAGCTGGTCACTTTGAATGAGATAAAACTATTGAAGAAGTTGATCTTCAATTCTATTGGCCTAACTTGAAGAAAGACACGGCTAAAATAATTAGCACTTGTAGAATTTGTCCAACGACTAAACAGAGACTAAAAAAACTGGTCTTTACACACCTTTCATATCCCTAATTCTTCTTGGAAGGATATTAGTATGGATTTCGTGTTAGGACTTCTGTGCACCCAAAAAAATATGATTCTATCTCAGTCGTTGTTAATCGTTTCTAAAAAATGGCGCACTTTATTCTATATAATAAAAAGTCTGACGCATCTAAGATAACTTGCTTGTATTTTGATGAGATTGTTAAACTATATGGTCTCCCTAAAATCGTTGATTCATGCAGAGACGTGCATTTTTCTAGTCACTTTTGGAGAACTCTTTGGCACATGGTAGACACAACACTAAAATTGGAGTTATTAATAGAATTCTTGGTAACTTGTTAAAATGCCTCGTTGAAGAAAATCTCAGAAATTAGGATGTGATTCTCCTCACTACTCAGATTGCATATAATAACTCTGTGAACTGATATATAGGTATGGGCTCTTTTGAAATTGGTCATGGTTTTAAACCTAGGAAACCTTTCGACCTCTGCCCTATGTCATTGCATCCGAATCAAGTTCTAAATTGCAAGCTCATAGTGTTGGTCCTTTTAAAATTTTAAAATAAATTAGTTCAAATGCTTATGTCGTTGATCTCCCACCACATTTTAATTATCATTTCACTTTAATGTTGAGGACTTGGTACCTTATAAAGACCATTTTTGTCCATCTACTGATCGTTTTCTACCCCCATCAATCAATTTTGATCATACATCTGTTAACTCTGCTTCCCCAAAATCTCTTGTCATAACACATAAAGATGAAATTGATGTTATTTTATATGAACAAATTATATTTACTAATGAAGATGAGGTTCAACGCTTCCTAGTTTGTTGGGTGGATTAACTAGATAGTGATTGTACATGGATTTCCAAAGAGACACTTCAGCACTAGGATCCAAACCTATTAGAGTTCTTTCGGAGTGATTAGAATCTTTCTTTACCATATTGTAGGACAGTTCAGAAAGATTCTCGATTCAAGCCTTCGATCACATAAACCGTGTGCATATCACACCAACTATTGCGTTTGATGAAATTATAACACATAAAGTTGGTTCCTTCGCAGCCAAAATTATGCCTTCCCATTACTCCAATTCCTTCACTTCAATCTCAATCTCACTCTCCCTCTTTCTGTCTCATCTCAATCTTCCGATCACTTTGAATTGCCCACAACATCTCCGTTATGTTACAAGAAATAGTTCTAACTTCATCCATTTCACTACCCTAACATGAATCTAATATCAGTAATAATGCTCTAAACATCCATCAAATGACTACAATATCAAAATGAAAAATCTTCAAGCCAAAGTTGCTCTTAACTATTGCACCTGTGCTCGAACCGACAACATTCCTTCAGGCATCCAAAAGTTCAAATTGGATTTCTGCCATGGAAGAAGAAATTATAGCCTTACATGAAAATCAAACATTTTATTGGGTATGCTCTTATCTGTTGGGTGCAAATGGGTTTTTCATTTAAAAACCAATTGAGATGGATCTGTCAACCGCTACAAAGCACGTCTCGTAGTAAAGGAGTATATGATTAGATAGAATACATAAACTATGATGAAACTTCTAGTTCAGTTATTACACTTGCTCTAACTGTTTATTTTAGCTGGCACATTAAGCAATTGAATATTTTTAATGTTTTTCTTCCTATCAATGAAACTGTTTATATACAGCAACCTCCGAGGTTTGTTACCTCGTCAAATTCTAATATGGTATGTCTATTAAAGAAGGTACTGTACGGTTTAAAACAATCTCTTAAAGCTTGGTACACAAGCTATTTTCTACATTGTCATCTTGAGAATTCATTGTTTCAAGGGCCGATACGTCACTGTACATATTTCAAAAAGGCTCTATTTTTCTTCTTATGCTAGTTTATGTGGACGACATAATATTAACTTTTAACAATTTATCACCGTTAGAGCAACTAGTTTAATATCTCATGTCAAAATTTGTAGTAAAGGATCTTGGTAATCTGAAATTTTTCCTTGGCATCTTGATCACTCACAGTAGGTCCGGCTTACATCTCAGTCAGTCTCATTACATTTATGACTTACTAGCCCAAACAAACAAGGCATATAGTAAACCTGTTCCAACTCCAATGGTTTTTGGATCACTTATATAAAAAAAAAAAAAAAAAAATTCTGGCATGCTTCTATCTGATGGATCTATCTATCGAAATGTAGTTCGTGGTCTCTAGTACTATTGTATTTCCAGACCAGATACTGCTTTTGTTGTAAGCAAAGTTTGTCAATTCATGCATGCTCTAACTGATTTACATTGGCAAACTGTTAAGCGTATTCTTCGATATCTTCGTGGAACTACGTCTCTCAGATTATTGTTATCTTCATCTACCTTATTTGATGTCATGTGCTTTACTAATGCTCATTGGGTATCATGTCCCGAGGATCGTAGGAGCACTAGTGTTTTTTGCATTTTCCTTGGTCCAAACCTCATTTCATGGTCTTATGCTAAACAAAATGTAGTTTCTAGATCCAACACTGAGTCTGAATATCGCAAGATTGCAAATGACACAGCCGAGGTAATATGGATTCAATCTCTTCTTCATGAGCTTGGTGTTACTAAGTCCACAACTGCCACTATTTACAATGGTGATCTAAGTGCAACTTATCTTACTTATAATCTCGTATTGTATTTCAAATCCAAACATGTGGAGATTAACTATCACTTTGTTCAAGAAAAGATACTCAACAAGTCTTTTCTAGTTAAATTCAAGGCTTCTGAAAATTAGATTGTCAATGCCCCCACTAAACCTCTTTCTCCAACAAAGTTTCAACTCTTCAAATCCAAGCTTTTCGTTCTTCAGCCTTGATTTTGAGGGGAGATATTAACACATAAAATTGTATATTCATTATTTGATTTATTAGAGGAGCACTTCGTCATTTGTGATTTATGTTATATTTGGTACATTATAGTTATACCAAATAATGAATATAATGAATACTTGGTAAATTAGAGAATGGAAGGTTCTATTCGCTACAATGTCTATATTTCTTTGTAGTTGACTTTTGCATAGGACAGTGAATACAATATACATTTTATAATTTCTCTTTGTTATCCTATTTCTGCAAAATATTCATTTCCTGAGAACACATTGATCGCCTGCCTTGACTACCTTCCCAAGAGATTGGAATTACCTTGATCAATAACTTCATTGATACAATGGTGCTGCTTTATATCCATGTGTTTATTCATTATTTAGTCTTTCTCCTCAAAAGCTGGCCTTTTCATGAGATGTATGACACTTAGACTGTCGCAATACATAGATAGATTCTACTACCTATGCCTAGTTCACTTGTAAAACCTTTTAATCACAATGATTGTTTGAACCCCAAGTATATTTCAGTTGGTAAGGCAACAACCTTTGGCAAAGTGATCTGTTTTTAAGGTTTGTGAACCAGTCAAGTTTCTGAGAAGGGAGTCCATTTCTTCTTTCATTCTTGTTAGCCATTTAGAACTGTCATTGCCTCATTGTAGATTGTTGGTTCCACATTTTCTGATCATGTAAGACAAGTAGGGCATTTGCAATATCCAAGCCTTTGTACTGGCTAAATCATTATCTTTGTTCTGTCTCTTATGAGCTGATAACAATGATATCATATCATCATCAATGAACTCTTCAACGTCACTACTCTACAGTAATACTCGTAATAATTGTGATATGTTTTCTTTTGAGAATTTTGTCTTGACTTCGTCTCAAATTCTAGTTTTTCATTTGAGTTTAATTGTTTTACATCTGACTTTGGTGGAGAGTCAGATATAGTACGATATTGCTCACAAAGAATAGCGACACCCAAAAAAAAAAAAGAAAAATCGTTCTAAATTCAGAGTAAAAACAAACATGATTAGCGAATATCAACCATTTATTTATGAAAAGATAAGGACTAAAAGTACAATATAGGTAAAAGATAGAAGATCTTGATTCATTATCTATAAAAAAGTAGGAACTAAAGGTATAAGAAAGATCGTAAAAATGACAAAAAAGAGAAGATTTTGGAATACATTACAAACCTTGATTAGAGAAAAAAAGCATAGATGTTTTATGCAGACAAACTCATGTTAAGAAGGTAGACAGAGCGCGGTCGATAGAAGATGCGGAGATCAAGATCTAGTTTTGAATAGAATTAAACAATCTTTATAGCTCGGATTACCAGCCAATACTAGATGTACTCTAAAGCAAAGATTGATATTTTTAAAGATAGATTGGGAATATCCTGGAGCTCCCCTCAATTTCCAATTATCATGCAAGAATTCCAGGAAGGTATAATGGGAGAGAGACCCCAAAGAACTTCAAGTCAGCTGTTCCCAAAATAAGTAAAACTGAACTCTTATCACCAGCATGTCTTATTCAACATATGTCGTTTCTAGAGAAGATATGAGATGAAATATCGATGGATTACCAAAATCATATAGTTGTTTTTTTGTAGAGGTAGAACGATTCGCCAAATATGCTCATTTTATGTCACTCCATCATCCTTGTGCAACCAAGAAGATAGTTGCATTGTTCTTGAAGAAAATTTTGGCTGCACGGATTTTCTAAAAAAAAAAAAAACTTCGGATAGAGATAAAACCTTGCTCGGCCACTTTTGAAGAGTTATTTCGAATTCGAGAATTATTTTTAAGAAAAAACATGGCCTAACATCCTCAAATGGGCAGAGCGAAGTAACAAACATGCTACTTAAGATGTATTTTGTCTAATAAAAACCAAAGTTGTGGTGCAAATGGTTGCATTCACTAATGTTTTTTACAACCGTGATGTTAATCCTCAAGATTTGAAATGGGAACAACAAAAGCTACATTAAAATAGGGATGCAACCTCAGAGTTGCTGCAATTTCACTAGAAAAAATGTTTCATTCGAAAAAGGAGACTTTAAAGATCGAGCAGTAGCTTATAGACTGCAATTACCGGATGCCGTGACTCCCTTTTTTTCCTCGAAGTTCTCATTCTTTCGATGATCTGAACAGTGATTTGTATGTGCAGTAGGAAAGCTTCCAAAGAATCAGGTGAGTAAAGAGCAACTTGAGAGCTACATGGCTGAAGAGAGTGGGAAGAGAAGAGAGTTTCTTCAGAAGTTCATTGACACATGCAACGAAGCCAAGGTGCAAATACAAGCACCAAACGCTACTTGCACATCGAGTTAATTCTATGTATAGACTATCGATTTGATAATGAACTAATCAACAGGTTAAGGTAGACACCATTCTTCTTGAGAGTGATGTGGTTGGAAAGGCCATTTCTGATCTCATCCCAATTCTCCATATTCGCAAGCTAGTTCTCGGCACCTCCAAATCCAGGTAATGGATCGGGATCTTCCCATTTTCAACTTAACTCTGCTTAATAATGTTAAAAGTACTATAATTGTCATCTGTCTTGAATCAGGAAGTCGAAAAATAAAAGAAGGAGCGGAACAGTCAATCAGATAATGCAGAATGTATATGAATTTTGCAACGTTACGATCGTATGTGAAGGGGAGGAAGTGAAGTGGCCGATGATAGGACCGACCTCTCCAAATTTACCTCCCACTCCGTCGCCACGCCACAACGAAGATGCTTCAGATGCGCCAAGAGACATGGAGAAGCAAGAAGACAAACACGATAATTCATTTACCTGCATGTGTTTTAATAAACCTTCATTTATGTAAACACAACACAATTCTGTGTAATAAACTCCCTTTTGGGACGTGAGTTTGGCTCTTAAACTTCGTTACCACCAAAAAGCAAATATATCATATTATTTCAATGATGTGTTTAAATGCTACATTTGTGATATGATTGGTTTTATTGCATGAACTTAGATAGAATCTTAGATTACTTTCAGCCAAAAGAATTCCACTAAAATTTCTACTCATTTTGTAAATAAGTTGAAAAATGCACGTAATTGACAAATAAGTAAATGCATATGCAACCAAACATGATTTCTTCGTTCTCAGAAGTCAACAGCGTCGGTACAAGAATTACAATTGCGACCCAGCGAAAGAGACGCCACATAGTTTCAATCTAATGAACAACATTTGAGATTTATTGATGAAATATCTCAATATTTCAGTTGAATTGAGGTACATTTGAGAGGCAATGTAGCTTTAAGGAGAAAAATGGGTGTCAGAGAATCTCCAACAACAATTAGTTCATTACTGTTCTAATAGTTCAAGAAGGTCAGACACCTTGTTCGTGTAGTAATCTGGTTGGATGCTGTTGGAAGGGTCTTCCAGATTGCATTGCGTAGTCACACCTAAACAATCATAATGTTCAGCATAGGAGCACCATAACAATAAACAACAACCAACTTCCCAATTACTAACCCGAAAAAACAAGGAGAGTTTTGCAGCCAGCATTGTGTCCAAATAGAATATCTGTGTCCAATCTATCACCCACCATACACATTTTGGAGCAACTAATGTCAAACCTAGAAAAACCGAGAAAATAAAGGCAGTCTTTTAGTTGTGCAGTATCAACATTTAAACCACTGAAGCTATGTAATCCTAATCCTGCCTCTCTTCTGACCACAAACTCTTATCATGCAATTGAGTCTTTCTTTCTGTTAAGTTATGCAATCTACGATCAACTACAACCAATTAGATTTTGACATGAATACAAAAATAGATTATGGACGAGGAACATCGGGGGTATTACTCTGTTCAATACTATTTACTCACTTTTCACGCAAAAACTCCATCATGAAGGTTGAGGGTTTCCCAACTACAATTGGCTCCTTTTGGGTTGACCCACAAACAGCAGCAACCATGCATCCGGCACCTATATTCGAAGAGGGATGTCAGCAGAATACATCAGGGGAATAGTTCATTAACTCAACATCCATTGGTGGAACGCAAGTTGACATGGTAAGAACCTGGCCACTCTTGTAAATCAGTCATATGTCCCACTGCATCGCGATTAGTAGCAATAAAGATACACCCTGGATTCTCCCGAATGCAGAGGGTTGCGTACCTATCAAATACAGAAACTTTACGCCTTAAACAAACCATTACAAAAATTCAATCCCAATATCCAGATTTTCAGATTTAAAGTAATTGTCATAGTTTAGATTTTCTAAGTGCGCAATCAGAGTTCTTCCTTTACAATCTACGTGGATTTGTTCCACTCAAAGATGTGAGCAGAGATTTTTGAGAAGCACAAGATCAATTATTCAGAATACATGTGGTACAGTCTCGAAGGTGGCTGTAAGGAGAAAGGGATATGAAGCCCTTACTGGAGTTTGTAGTAATTAATATTCGGATCTAATCCAACCACAACTGCGCCAACCTGTTGTCAGGAGATTCAGGTGTCAAACTCTAATAGAAGAAACATATAAATTGGTTCTTCAAGATGTAACTTTACTTTCTCATCATGCTCCAAGAGCCAATTTTGTTTCCAATCCACTGTTTTCCTAGCATCTTCCTGAAATAAGGAATTACCTTCGTCAGTGAATCATTAATTACCCATATGAAATGTAAACAGTAAATTAGGAAGATGAGAGCCACCAAGCAGCACCAGAGATTCAACAACACTACAACTTTTAATAAGAGGGCAAGTTTTGTTTACAATTTTCTTTGGTTTTCAAAAATGCCTGGAGAGCACAACGCCAAAATAGAACCAGTGTCTCAGCAGTCAAAAACTATTGAAATCATAAGAATTATGCTTGTGAATCTGAACACAATAACTTGACAGAAACTAACTCACCGGGCCACCAAGACCAGTGTAACCAGATAGCTGCAGCTCTTCCAAAATGCCTTCTTGTCCTATTACGTAAACCTGCAAAAAAGAAGAAGCCTGGGATTAAAATTATTCAGACTTAACGGTTGACCATTGCAGAAGTACGGTGTAGTTTTGGACGAGAAAAATAAACAGACTAAAAAAGCCAATTACTAGTAATGGTATTATGGCGTCCAACTGTTGATTAACGGAGAACTGAACTAATGCTAAAGATATAACAGAGGTTCGAGGGAGAAGAAGAATAGAAAGAACCTTCTTTTCTGGGGGGAAGCTATTGACTTTCAAGTACATGGCGGCTGCAAATGATGATGAGAATATTTCATCCTAAACCAATGACCATAAAAGATTGGGTGAACATAGAGACAATCAGCTCTGAAAAATATCGTTGTTCTATGTTGTTTTTTCCAGGAAACCAACCTCGGAAACAGGAATTCCAAGAGAAAGAAATTTTTTCGCGTACTGCCTTCTTGATTTTGTCGAATTGTTGGTCACAAAAATCAATTGCTTTCCCTTCATACAACAACAATTTCAAGTTCTCCCAGAAAACGGCTATAAAATTAAAAAGTAAAAAGTCAACTCGGGAAAATGCCTTGGAACGAAGCATTTCCAGCGTCTCTGGCACGCCATCAATTACCTTATCTCCTTTCCATATCACACCTACGTAGTCGAATAAGAACGTGCAAAATCAATCAAACTGATTGCTGGAAAGGAGAAAAGGAAAAAAGAAAAAAACCATCGCAGTCAAAGAGAAAGGCGTCGACGGAGTCGAAAAGATTTCCGACGTTGGCAGGGGAAAGAAGCACGGCAGCTGATTTCACGTGGCTCATAGTGGGTAGGCGGGACTCGGGAGGAGGAATGTAGAAGGAGCTCCCCGCTTGATGAACGACAGTCTCCAAGTGTTCACGAACAACTGTCTCGTAGGTGAATGGCAGGCGGAAAGCGGGAGAGAAAGCAAACTATCGTTAACAGAGTTTTACGATTCGTCGTTAAGGTATCAATTTGACAACGTTGGGCCAAGTTAAAGAGGTTGGGTTGGGCTAAGAACGAGCAGCTGGAGAAGACTGGAAGCGACAGCGAGGATGGAGGGGGCATAATTTGCTTCGCTGGAGCTTCAAGTCTGGATTTTCCTCTTGCTCCCATTTTCAAAATTCTTCCTTCTTATTTTTAGACACCTTCTTCCCATCTCGCAAAATTTACGTCGAAATTTTTCTTCCTGGAGAAGAATTCGCTGTTCACTTCAATCTATCACTTGCTCTTTCGAAGCAGATTCAACCGGAATGTCCTACGCTTATCTTTTCAAGTACATCATCATTGGCGATACTGGTATGTCTCTCTCCTCAATTCATTGTCCTTGTTGATTTGAGTTTTTGTTTCTTTCTCTTCTTTCAATTGTGTTGTTCTGTTTTGTGGATTACTGTTTGGTTATTTGATTTTGATTCTCTGATTCTCGGATTCTGATTATATTTTTTCCCCTTTGTTCATTTATCCTTCTTAATGATTGAAGTTTTCTGGAGCCCAGTTTGAAGGTTATTCAATCCGTTCTGACGCTTTACCATTTACTTGATTCAGGGGTTGGGAAATCATGTCTTCTACTTCAATTCACGGACAAGCGGTTCCAGCCTGTACACGATTTAACCATTGGAGTCGAGTTCGGGGCTAGGATGATCACCATAGATAGCAAACCAATCAAGCTCCAAATATGGGATACGGTTATAACTCTCTCTCTCTCTCTCTCTCACTCTCTCTCTCTCTCGTGCTTCAATTGGCTTCTGCTATTAAGTTGATGTGTCTCTTAAATACGCAGGCTGGTCAAGAGTCCTTCAGATCTATTACAAGGTCCTATTATAGAGGGGCGGCAGGTGCCTTACTTGTCTATGATATTACCAGGTACTTTTTACTTTTCCAGTTTCATTTTGCAGATGTGGAGATCTGTTTGCAATTATATTGAAAAAGTTTACTCAAAGTCTATAATCTCAAGCTGTTGCTCTTTTCAAACCAAGCTAACTCAACGATGACATTTTATTGGACTTCTGTTCATCAACCTTTAGAAAACTATGCAAATAAATAGATGGTGTTTCAAATCCATTGGTCATCATAGGTAAATATGAGTCTTTGTCAATTTTAATACGTGCATCTACAAACTTAGTTGTTTCAAATAATGTAACGTATACGGTATAATCTGATACCCTGACATAACACTTACATAACATTTATTGATTAAATTATTATGATATAATTGAAGTAATTAACAGAATAAATTGCATGAATCAATGAATGGATAATACATAACGTCGCGTTAAGGTGTGAGGTTATAATATAAATGTAACATTAATCCATGATAATGATGGTGTCTTAACTCTTGGCGTATCTTATTAGTTCACTAGATAGTATGACTTTTGTATGCCATTTGATTGGTGAGTAAGTTGGAGGGAGAATAGCCAAGTCAACGTGTAGTTTAGTAGTTGGAAAGTGCTGAGAAGAAAACAAAAAGGTTTTGCTTTTTTGTTTGACAAATGTAATTTGATTATCTTTACATGAAGACTCGAACATTGAAGCATGGTGTTTCTGGTTTATCTTTCCAGGCGGGAGACCTTTAATCATTTAGCTAGTTGGTTAGAAGACGCTAGGCAGCATGCAAATGCCAATATGACAATTATGTTAATTGGTAATAAGTGTGATCTTGCACACAGAAGAGCCGTGAGCACGGAGGAAGGAGAACAATTTGCGAAGGAACATGGATTGATCTTCATGGAGGCCTCTGCGAAAACTGCACAAAACGTTGAGGAGGTTAGACAGCATGCCCAAAACCATATACGAAAGCATGATTTGTTCGAAGAAATGAACTTATTTTTCTATCAATTAATACTTGAAAGTGCAAAAACTTTTGGGCAGGCCTTTATAAAAACAGCTGCAACCATTTATAAGAAGATTCAGGATGGAGTATTTGACGTTTCAAACGAGGTTAGATTTAGTTCTTTTATTGGGTACTTACCCGTTGTGATATGTTGTTTGGAAATTATGGGCGGATTTGGGTAAGTTGTCTCATTTAGGAATGTATATATGTGAGAATGATGAAAGTAGAGAACTTTTATCAGAATTTGTGGCGGAAGTTGAGAGTTTTAAAACGGTATCCTGATGCCGTGATTGTCTCTTGTCGTCAGTCATACGGCATAAAAGTTGGGTATGGCGGACTTCCAGGACCAGCAGGAGGCAGGGACGGCTCTTCTTCGCAAGCTGGAGGTTGTTGCAGTTGAGCTTTCCAGATTTCCTCGCTGATTGACGAGACAGCTGCTTATGAATTCTACAAATGTTTCATTCCTTGTCCGCAATATAAATTTGTAAATGTTGAACAGCTGTGGTGAAGTGTAAAACTGGTTCCGCATATATGGGTGAATAGTAGGATCTATTCTACGATTCTCTGATTTGTCTGACTCCTTTCATCCAGTTTGCTTAAACTAATAATGAAATTAACAAATGGGTGTTCAAGTTTTGGCTAAAGACGATTACTTTCTGAGTTTTGAAGCCTGTAATTGTAGACCCTTTAACCAGACCAGAGGCTACGGAGGAGGAACTTTGTCTTCTCGGGAAAAAGAGAATTTTTTGACGGCTCTCAGAGATTCACTGAAGACTGAGAAGAGATCTTGCTGAGTCATGGCAGACGGGGAATGGAATCGATTCATCTATTCAGCGCAAACGGGGGGTTGCATGGCCGAGCCTGACTAGGAGCTCAACTGGGTCTGGCTCCCCTGCTTTTACCTTTTCTTTTTTATTTCTCGAGGTGGGGCTCTGGGATTAGCTATGATGTCCCCGGGTTTATTTAAGGTAGGAATGGGTTACAGATGTAATCGACCTTCTTTCTTCGCCATCACTGTTTCCTCCAATCATCGCTGCTGACAGACATTGCTGCTCTCTCCATCACCAGCAAACATTTGTTTCGGCAGAGCAGATTGCTGAACAGGGCGATTTTATTCACTTCGCACTTCAAAGGGAATAATTTGAAGTTCGGATATCTTGTGAATTAAACTCTGCATTCAATTTGAAGCCAACTAGGCTCCGGCGTGATTTCCTGTGTGAATTCAATAAAAATGCTCGTTGAGAGGGTTCTACCATGCGAAGACAGTTTCCAATACAGGTCCTTCTTTGTTTGATGTTTTGTCTCCATTCCGGAGACTCTGGATTCAGTTTGGGGATATTTTTTTCAGTTCTATCTGTAAATATTTGCATTTGAGAAATTGATCATGACAATGTGGAGGAATCTGGTTTTAGGGATGCTGTTTATTACGGTCATAGCTCCGATGGTACCATACACTGATCGCCTGGCAATTTCATGGTTTCCTGTGAGTTTTCTTTCCCCTTCTTCTTTAATCTTAGCTCCCCGCTTCCTCCTCATTCTTTCCCTTGTGGGAATGAGTTCAATTTCTTACAACTGGGGTTCATAAATTTGCAGCTGAAGTAGAATTTGCAGAAGATAACACGATTTCTGTAAGTTAATAGAAGTTTTCCTTCTTTTCTCTCTAAAAGTTTGTATTCTATCTGAACCTTCTTCCTCAGGTAATTAATGCTCTTTTCCTGCAAGTTCCGATTTTGCTTCTTTGTTCCTTTTCCTTGAAAAAAATTCTCATTTTGATCATAGGAGTCCTCAACTCTTAAAGACCCAGATGGAGTTCTTTACTCGGATGATAAATCTTTTTCAGAGAAATCCTCCGGCATTGAAAGCTCAGACAATGGTGTTTGTTTTTTTCATTTCAATTTGTATATTTGCTTATGTATTGAAAAGATGTTTATTGTTGGATGCGATTTCGATTTCAGATCTGCAAGTTTTCGAAAAAAAATAGAGCGTAAATCCAAATCCACCGGTATACTGTCGCACGAGGAAGAACATTCTGAAAGTGATAACTCCATAAAGCTGATCACTGACCAACGTTTCACAATCAGTGATGAAAACAAGGTGGACTGTAAGATGTCTCCATTGATGTGAAATTGCTTTCTAGTGTATAATTTCTTCTCTTTCCTCTGTGTGTTTGTACACCTTAGGTAGAAGAAGAACAAGCTGTCAAGGTTGATCAATCTGGATCAAAAACAAGGAAATATCAACTTTCCATGCCAGATTCTCGGGTAAGGCAACTTAGAGATCAGCTTATCAGGGCAAAACTCTGCTTGTCTCTTCCGGCAACCAGGAACAACCCCCACTTCACGAGGGAGATTCAACTAAGGATAAAAGACATTCAACGAGCTCTTGCAGATGCAATCAAGGATTCAGACCTTCCAAGAAAGTAAGTTTTTATTTGACCAAATTTTACTGTAAACTGTTTAAGAAAATTGTAAGAGCGTCATTGTTTGTTGTGGTTCAATGCAGTACACATGAAAAAATGAAGGCCATGGAGCAAACATCGACCAAAGGAAGGCAGATTCACGATGACTGTTCTGCACAAGTGAAAAAGCTTAGGGCGATGGTCCTTTTGGCAGAGGAGCAACTGGGATCGTACAGAAAGCAGACTATGTTCTTGACGTAGTCAACGGCAATGCCAGCTCCCAAAGGACTCCATTGTCTTTCATTGCACCTAACTGCAGAATACTATACTTTGAATTCATCTCTACAACATTTTCCTAATCAACATAAATTGGAAGATCCCTCTCTGTATCATTTATATGCCTTGTTCTCAGATAATGTGTTGGCAGCCGCAGTTGTCAACTCGGCGATTGCTCATGCAAAGGTGTGATTAAATTATATATATTTTGTTAGAGTTTGGTTACTCGAATTCTTTTCAGGTGAGGTCGAGAGTTGACAGTATGGATCTTTTGGTAGAGTTTGGCGACCTTCACAGTTAACCTCATTTTGGTAGCAGTTGCCCTCGTTTATAGGAATTTTAATTTCAGTTTTACGTGAGGTCGATCACTCTTAATCTACGGGCAACCACAAATAAACGAGATTACTCGCACTTAAAATGTAGACAACCGCAAGTGAATTGAATAATCTTAAAGATAGTATGATTTATCATTAGTGAGTGAAAATGAATCGATAATAACAGCGACCACAGTTCAAGAGATTATCCCGAGAGTCAATGTAATTGCTGCCGCCATGATTCATCTTAATAAAGATTTGACTAATTGGGTGTGAAGAAGATGATTAGACTAATCTCTAGCGTGGAAGAAGATGACGATTAGTTTCGGAGTTGGGCCCAGAGTCCGGGTTAATGGGCTAAAATGTCAGCTCTAGTTTATGGACATGAGCCGGGTCGGTTTAGATGGGATACGGAACTGGGTTCTCATTTTCGTTGTTTGTTTCTGCTTCAAAGAAAGCCCTAGCCGTCAAGCCTGCTGCCGTGCCTTTCCTCGACGGGAAACCTGTGGTCGCCGATGATGCGGAGGCCAGGGAATGGAGCGACGACGGTGGCTCAGTAGAATTCCGGGTTTATGGGCAGCTTACAGTTGTTTGGAATTTTCTGATCGTTCTTTCGATTTTTCTTTACTAAGGGAAGGATTCCCGGTGGTGCTTTTCCCAGGCTTTCCTTGTTTGTGAATTCTGTGTGATTGGGGGGCGTCTCAAGGAAAAAAGTATGTGGGTCGTTGTTTGGGTGGAGCTGAATTTGTTTTTCTTTTCTCTTTCGTTGAAAATGGTGATAAATCTTTTCGAACTTGGTGCTGCAAGTGTCAAAATGACCAATTTGGAAATTTGAGCCTCGAAATGAGGGTGATAATGTGATGGATCCGAGAGATGGATGATGGTGATCGGAAACAAAAATGATTGGGACAGAGTCAGAGGGATAGTAAACCATGCTGGGAACTGAAGCTGCAGGTTTAGAGTCGAGAACGTACTAGGAATCATAGTAGATCAAGTTACTGAATGCACTCACCAATTAAAAAAAAAGGGTTACTAAATTCGGTATGATTGTCTAGTTTCTACAATGACAATCGTACTGAATTCTATCATCTTGATGGAAATGGTGAAGGCTTACACAAGCTTGACCAGTGTTTAATCTTAAATGTTTAGCATTTTTCTCTGTTTTCGTTCTTGGAATCTGAAAGGCAATAATTAAGTAAAAGATTGTTGTTTTATTCATTGGGATTGTAATTTGTCCTCTGATATGTAAATGTCTTCTTCATTTTCCTTAGATTGATGAAATATGAAGGACAAAAGTGGCATGGCCTGGTTGAGAGAACTCATTTGGTCATAGTAATCGAAGAACAGTAGTTCTGGTGACATCTCCATGGATCCTATTAGTGGTAACAATAGTACGAGTCTCAGCAACAACTCCAACCTTGCTGCAAAGCAACGGCTGCGATGGACACATGAACTTCATGAACGTTTTGTAGATGCCGTGGCTCAGCTTGGTGGGCCAGATCGTGAGTACTCAACTATCACCATTACAGGAATTTGCACGTTGAATGCTGTATATTAATATGGTCACTCCGTTAGTCCTTTTCTGGTTCCATCTCGACCATATTTCTAAATTTTTGCTATTACAATATCTTTATTTCTTAGTGCTATTTTATTTTTATATTATTATACAATTTATTTTTAATTGCTTCTAGAAAGATATAATTAGTATGCAAATTGCTTGCAAATGTGAATGGTTTGATTTAAGTGAAGAGTTTAGGAGGGAGATTAAGTGGATACACATTTGAACGATTAAAATGATTGTCAGTTCTTACCTGATATAAATTTTTATTATGGATTGCCGCTGCCACTCTATGTCTCAAAACTATTGGGGGTGAGAAGCTAGGATGACCAGCTGGTGAACTGGGATTTTCTATAATCTTCCTTGGAATTCTAAAATTTGCTGAAGGACAACTTACTCGACAATGAGGAAAAAAACAATGAAATTTCTAAATGAGTTTTTTTTTGCTCCACAGGTGCCACTCCCAAAGGTGTTCTTAGAGTGATGGGTGTGCAAGGTTTAACCATATACCATGTTAAAAGTCACTTACAGGTCCTTCGAATTGTGTTTTACAGCTTTTTTCTAATATTCACTTTCTCCATTTTTACTAATTTACTAATGCTATTGTCTGCTTTGCTTCATCCAGAAATATCGACTTGCAAAGTACCTTCCTGATTCATCATCAGATGGTATGTAAATGCCAGTGTTCATTACACGCAATTATGCTGGCATATAAAGATTAAGATTTAAGAAGTTACTGGCTAGGCTCACAATTAAAGTAGTTTACAGACCAATTCACTTTCACCCCAAATAATGATGTGGGTGTGAGGCAGATTATGATGTATTATTGGACCTATCAGAAAGAAATGAATTGGCTGGCTTAAGAGTTATTTGCTTACAAAAATGAGTTATGATCTATGATACATTCATTCATCACAAGACTCCGGTAGTTATTATTTTCTTTACATTGTGGAAGGAAAAAATGCTGACAAGAAAGAATCTGGAGATTTGCTTTCTAATTTGGATGGATCATCGTAAGTAAAGCAGCTATTTTTCTAATCCTTTTTCAATTTAGGTTTGGGTGATAAAATTTATTGTCACTGTGAACATTATGTGGAGCTCAACTGAAACATCTATATTATCTTCACTGCAAATTATTTTTTGTAAGGGTCAGATTTCATCAGTCTTTCACATGTTCTTCCAAAGTTACCTATTAATTTACTCATATACAAGCGCAGACAAAGCGTCTTCAGATTATAGATGTTCATTTTCAGATTGATAAATTCCTCGATGCTTGATATTTGGGCCAAAAATATGTGAGAGATGTAGAACTCTAAGGTTATCTAATGTTTGATTAATTTTTGGCTTTTTGTGTTCTTTTTTTTTTCTTATTTGGCGTTGGTAGTGGAATGCAAATTACTGAAGCACTAAAGCTACAAATGGAGGTTCAGAAACGACTTCATGAACAATTAGAGGCATGTTTTATCTGAGATTGAATTTCAAATTTATTTGTTTACCTTGTGTTACTATGGTCTATTGTTCTTCGAGTAGGTCTTTTACTAGCAAAAATCCCGGCATTCAGTGATTAGATTATAAATTGTTTGTTATTTGTACGCAGGTGCAGAGACAATTACAATTGCGAATTGAAGCGCAAGGCAAGTACTTGAAGAAGATAATTGAAGAGCAACAAAGACTTACTGGGGTCCTTTCAGAAGTTCCAGCTTCTACCATGTCAGCCGCCATATCAGGTGACAAGAATGAGCCAGCAACACCAGGTGCAACCTCCGAATCTCCCCTCCAGGAAAAGGCTGCTAAGCAATGCGCTCTAGCCAAGAGCCTCTCTCTTGAGGATTCTCTATCTTCTTCTCATGAGCCATTAACTCCAGATTCTTGCTGCCACGTCCGCCATCCAGATGACAGCCCCAAAGGTGAAAGGTCGACCAAGCAACAACAGGCCATTACAGGTGGAGCCTATGGAAAACCCGAAATGGTGCTTACTCATCATATTCTTGAGTCGAGTAGAAGTCCTTCCTTCCAGCAACCTCATTCCACTACAGGAATTGTATGCAGTGATGATTTAGTTAACGCTAATTCCTGCAATCTGTAATTAGTTCCATAATTAATCTGCATTGTGTAACGTGTTGTAGCTCTATAATTCATCAGCAATCTGTGAGGTGTAGTTTGTTGTGTGGATGATGCTGACTGGACTGGACCCACGTGTAATATTGTGAATACAGATTGACTGAATTGTTTGTAAGTTGCAGTCTTCTGTATTGTTTTGATAGTGTCTTATTATTTCGTCTCACTTTTTTAATTTCTGAAGCGTCTGCCATCAGACATTCTTATATATTTGGACGCCACTGTGATTATTTTATAGTTTAAGAGATTTTTTTTTTTTTAAGATTAGGGATAATAATATCATCTATGCTTGATCATTGATCACATGTGTATTCTTGATATGACCCAAATTCTTTATGGGATTGGAAAAATGTGAACTTGCCCTGTGATAAGTTACAAGTTACAGTTTTTACTTTTTAGGACAGAAGAAGAACAAGAGCTGGCGCACGGCTATGGAGAATCAGTTCGTCCGGACAGGTTAGGGACAGAAATGTCGAGTCGAGCAACTTGACTGTTCTGTCCCGGTCATGACAGAAAGGTGATTGAGTTTTCTCTCTAGGTGTTGGGTCGTTTCTGTCCCAATCCTCCTCGGGTAGTGACGGGGCAGCATCCAACTGCGCGTGTAATCCGTGCTTTTTCTCAACTAGAGGAGGTTGCCAAACGGCCCAAGACTCGGCCATCCTTCCATTGTTCCTCCATTCTCTCAGTCACGGTCAAAGCTTCCCCCTTTCTTGCATCTGCGCGCTTTCGAACCTCTTTTGTCTTTCATTAGAATTGTTCTTCTAGGAATTGTTTGATCAGATCGCTTAGCCGAGCCCCTCCTTTCGTTGCTTGGTACAGAAATGAACTATGGCTTCGCGACGGAAGAACTGAACGAGTGGTCCCGTAATAAATTTGAGTGAGAGGATTGCCGTGTGAACAAACAATGTGGCGGCGGTGTTGCTCTCGTGGTTCTTCGTTACGGCATAGCCTGTCGGCTTTTGTGAGCCACACCTCTCCTCCCGTGCCCTTTTCTCCTCTTCTTGTTTTCCGGTCTACCTCCGTTCGTCCTCCGGCGTGGTCTACGTCGCCGCTCTTCTCCCAGGCGGTTTCGTTTTCCTATCCGGTTCATTTTTCCGACTTGGGAGGACAAAACGGCGATGTCGACGACGAAGACGATAGCTCCAGGGCCGGTGTATTCGCAGCTGGTGGGGACACGATATCTTTCTCTGAGGCCAAGAGGCTGTTGAGGTTAGTGAATGTGGAGGCGCTGAAGTCGAAACTAGAAGCGGAGGGACATGAGGTCATCGGATATGCAGAGCTTCTAGAAGCATGTGAAAGCATGGGCGTCGCCAGAACTCTAGACGAGGCTGCTGCTTTCGCCCGAGTCCTCGATGAGGCCGGTGTAGTCCTTCTTTTTCGTAATAAGGTCTACCTCCATCCTGATAAGGTTAGTAGAGTAGTTGAGATCCCTTTCATCTGATCTACTCCTGCGTGATTACGAATCCGCCGGCGTCGTCACGTATGACCCATTCCACTTTTGATTCTGGGTCGAAAATTGTAAAACTCGTTCCAGTTTTGTTTCATGATCTTGGTTTCATTTTTTTCACATCCAGCTGGTGGATCTGGTGAGGAGGGCAGTTCCTCTAGCTCTAATGCCCGACGATGATCCGACGAGAAATGAGTTAAAGACACTGCAGGAAAAGAAGGAAGAAATCGACGTGTTAGCACACAAGCAGGTCCGGAGAATCCTGTGGTTCGGTCTGGGACTTGCAGTGTTTCAGGTTGGTCTCTTCTTTCGATTAACCTTCTGGGAGTTTTCATGGGACGTCATGGAACCCATCGCATTTTTCACGACGACCACCGGAATAGTGATCGGATATGCCTACTTCCTCTTCACTTCAAGAGATCCCACTTACCAAGACCTGATGAAGAGGCTGTTTCTCTCCAGGCAGAAGAAGTTGATCAAAAAGCATGATTTTGATATTCCGAGATTCGCAGAGTTGCAGAGAAAAACTAAAAAACAACACGATGCCATGACGTCGATCAGAAACCGCGTCGGAGTGGAGCTCGAACTGGAAGATGCTCTCCACAGCCACAGGGATTGACTAGTTTTTGTACTCATTTGCACTAATTTGTAACCTGGCTTCACAAAACGATTGCCTACTTTTTTCTGATCAGGAACTTGTTTGAAAATTTTGCTGTGTTTGAGAGTAAATTCCATATTAAACTTTGAAACATTAACAATTAAGTATACATTGTTGGTATTCTAAAAACATCCACCTGATTTTCAATACTCGGTCATAGAACAAGTAGTTGAAATATGAGTAGATTATCTTAGCAAAACCGGATCTTGTACTAAGACAATGGGAGAAACTTTACTAAATCTGGGTCTGTTTGAATACGTGGTTTGATTTTTTAGAAAGCGGCGAGCGTAGAATTCAATCCAAAAAATTATATTAAGAATAAAAGAAATCTCGTCGTATTTATACATGACATGATATGGTTATATAAGAAACTTGAAACGGGCATAATGTCGATTAATCTTAATCTGCGTCTCATTTGATTTCAAATCAGAAAGTCAATTTAAACACATTTTTTGTCACAGAAAGCCGACGTACTTTCTATCGATGCGACGAATTCTAGTGATAGAATGTAAGGTTGGGTATTTATTTAGTGAAAATACAAAAAAGGGTAACGTGTTGATTGTTCTAAGATCTTATTCTCTATATATAAATAAATATGGCTGGCTAATGCGTAGATGGCTGCATGAGTCCGTCCAATCTCAACGGTCCAACCCATCGCACCACCGTCTCTCTCTGTTCTTTATTACTTGATAAGTAAAAATGAAATCTTTTTACTGTTTCTAAGATGGGTCTTCCCTTCCCTTTGTTTTATGAGGTAATTGGTGAAGCCGCAGGAGGGACAACACAGAGAGGACGCGATTTGGGGGGAGCAAATGAAGCTGCTGGCGTAGGAGTTCATGATTTTGATGCTTCCAACCTCAATTCCTTCTCAATCCTTTTTCTATATCCTTCGATCTATCTATTTTTGCAGCGTTGCTTCGTAGAGGGGATGATGCTTTAGTTAGGCTCTATTTCGTCTTTGTTAAGCCTTGAAGTGTGATTGAGAGTCATGGCTTATCGGCGGAGACAGCAGGTCGTGCAATTGTCGAGGCCTCCTATCTCGGTAGGGGAGGAAGAACCTGTGCGGAACCCTCCCCGTTCAGTACCTCTCTCACGTGACGAGATGGATGATGATGTTGTGGAGGGTTCTAAAGATGTCCCTGTTAGCTTACACTCCTCGGATTCATCATCATCATCATCGCTAGCCGCCAAAGCCATGAGAGCCTCCTCGGCTCATCGGGACTCCTCCCACTCATCCGCGTACGCTTCTCAGCCTGCTTCCCGCTTTCCCAACCCGGCCTCCTCTCATTCTTATACTTCATCTTTCCCTCCATCCCAGGTTACTGTCAATTTTTTTTTTTTTTTTTGTTTCCGGAGAAGCTTATTTCTTACAAGATAAATTCTTGATGGTGGCTGTAACTTTAAAATAGACTTTGATTCTTTTTAGTAATGTCGGGCTCTTACTTTTTACTATATTATATGTTAGCATTTATCATTTTTAATTTATCTACATTTCAGTTATTTGCTAATCTATAGAGTTCATTTCTGCAAATTGTGATATTTTTGGATGAAGGATTCAACTCCCGTAGAGTATACATCAATGAAAAATTTGAATGAATCAAAGCACGGCTTCTGGGGAGTTCTTGCAAGGAAAGCTAAATCTATTATAGACGATGACGATGGTGGCCAACCATCTGCTACATTTACTAGAACAAGAGATCAAGTGCCAAGTTCAGCTGTGAGGGAGAAGGTGAGCATTGGAATTGTATTACTATTCTTAGGAGTTTTAGGATAAGTGATGACAACATTAAATTGAAACAAGCAACAGTAGAAGCATATAAGCTTAACATAAAGAATGCTATTTTTGGTGATATTGGTATTCTACAGTTCTCTGATCGTGTTCACCCTGATGAGCGTAATCCGAAAGTGGAAGGTTCGACATTACAGAAAGGGTTGGGTGCGATTGCATCGTCCCTTAACTATTTAGGTGGCACAATTGGGAACGCCTTTGAGGTAAATCATTATATAGCTTAAATAAATAAAGAGGAGTTATTATGGCTTGCTTTTTCAGTCAATCTAGTTATCATCTACTTTCCCTTCTGTATTATGTCACGAAAGCTGACATTGGTAAATATTATTCATGTATGCATTTTTTTCATATTATAGTGTTGCATTCCCCTGTATGTAGGCATATTAATGCGCATGCACATGCTACTTCTGTTGTTTTTGTCATCCATTTGTAAACTTTAAACATTTGAAGTTACTAATTTCGTTATGGTTTGATAAATTACCACCACCTCTCTTCAGGAGAGTATTACAATTGTGGAGAACAAGACTGCTGACATTATTCAAGAAACTCGTAAGCATATTAGGAAAAAGCCCAGTGGCTCAGTGGAACAAAATCACGCTCTAAATCGTGGAAATGCCATGCACCAACATTTAGAAAGTGGCCAAGAACTTCAACTGAAGGCATCTCGCGACGTAAGGTGGCAACTGTATGCAACTGGTTCATTTAGTAAAAGTATTTGTAGGCACTGTTTTCTCAAAATCTATCCATATAGCTAGTTGCAGGCTTTAGTTTTATGGATGCAAATGAAGTTGGTTTCTCCATCAGGGTATACAAGCCCTACAACCTTTCTGATTATTAGTGAAACCTTGTTAGGTCTTACTGAATATGAATTCTTTGTGACTGCAATTGATGTGGAGTTATACAGTTAGATCATCTTTGATAGCAGCTCTCCCTGGTTTGTGGCTTTCCTCCGCTGGCTGACTTCCATGCTTCTTTTAAAACTCCAAATTGGTATCCCTAGTTGTAATTATACAATCAGCATAATGTGTTTTTAGATAGAAATTTGATGTTGAGTGAAACGTGAAAGGGATGACTTGTTATTACTTTGCAACATAAAGCTTTCTTTTCATGGTAAGATGTGTATTTTTCACAATTGATCCACAGGTTGCAATGGCAATGGCTGCTAAAGCCAAGCTGCTTCTTCGGGAGTTGAAAACTGTCAAAGCGGACCTTGCTTTTGCCAAGGAGAGATGTGCTCAGCTGGAAGATGAAAATAAAATTCTTCGAGAGAACAGAGAAAGGGGAGATAGTCTGGACGATGATGATTTGGTACGTGAATTTTCTATAAGCATCATTTTGTGCTTCGCTGCATTTATCGTTTCGCGCAATCTTTTTTAAAAGGATAGATTATTAGCCAAAACGCATGAAAATACGAGGTCATGGCCCCACAAATCACAAATCACAAATCACAAATAAATATGACAAAAACTAAAAGCAGTTGGATGATAATTTTCTCATGCAGGCAGCGTTATGAATAACAAATCTACTTAAGAACACCACCTTTTCATATTTATTCTAACAACCAATAGAATTTTATCTTCATTTATTAACTTGTATGAAGAATCCTCTTTGTTTATCTTTGCCTAAACTTTAACCATTAATTTCATAGTTAACTGTTAGAATTAAGTTAATCACTAATGGAAAAAACCTAATGAACTTGGATGAATTTGTCGTGGACAATTGTCACAAGAGCAATTTTAAATAATGTGCTCGTTGCTGTGATGTTATTGCTACTAGTCACGAGTAATTTTAGATTCTGATGTTAGTTGTTTAAATTCAGATAAGGCTCCAGCTTGAAACACTTTTGGCTGAAAAGGCTCGATTGGCACATGAAAACTCAGTCTATGCACGAGAAAACCGCTTCCTTCGGGAGATTGTTGAATACCATCAGCTCACGATGCAAGACGTTGTCTACTTTGACGAGGGGACGGAGGAAGTTACAGAGGTTTACCCCATCAAAGTCACTTCCGCCTCCAATCTCCATTCCATCTCAGCCGAAGTGGATCAATCTCTCGCTTTTACGCAGCCTCCTCATGGAGGACTTGACACAAGTTCGCAAATGACTCGGATCATCCCCACCCGTCCTGTTCAGCCATCAGAGCTCAGGGGAATCTCTCGAACTTCCTCTTAATCTAGCTGGACGATTCAAGCATCAGCGCTACCCTTTGTGCATTCCTTTCCGGCCATACTTCAATGAAGTATGAAAAACTAGTATTTTTTGGGTATTTTTCCTCTCTTTTTTTAATTGGGATCTTACACCTGTTGTTCAGGGTTTATCAACAGTTTGCATATGTAGTATGGAAATTGATGCATTTGAGTCATTATTGTTATGGACACCCTGCATGTATTGAATAGACTATTCAATTGTTGTATTAACAATTTGGGTAATCAACATTGCATGCCAAACTGTCTTCCAATTCTGTGCACCATTGGATGGATCGCTACGAGCCCAAATCACAGGTACGAAACTTCATACATAATCAACATGTCACACGCCTACCTTCTGGCAAATGTTGTCACTTTACACGTTTTTGTGATAAAATTTGAGCTTGGGTCGACTAAGAATTAGCAAGTTCTGCCAATGTTCCTCTAGCATGTAATAAGAATCACATTAAAAAACCAGGAGCTATCTCGGAAAAATATAATTCATCGGAAGATGATCAAACACTAAGCAAAAACTTAGCAGCAATTGTCTACAAGCAAATTGGGATGACAAAAAATAACAAATAACAAGAAACTAGTATGTCTTCCGATCAACAGTTTCAGGCATCAAAACTTTTCAAGCAGACAAAGCACCCCCCGGAAAGACAGCAGCTCCAGGCCGTCTGCCAGCTAAAGATCCATGGCATCCAAGAAGCTGCATGGCCAAAACATAATCAATATTTTGTCATTGAAAATACGAAGAATGCCAAGAAGACTTAGAACAGATGATGAATATGCCAAACTAGACAGTTGAAGAATACACACACCTTGGCATTCACACCATCAGGTACAATCCTGTTCTCTGCTTTGAGCTTCATGTACTCAGCGCGGCTGAACTTAGTAAACCCCCTGCATATTGACACAAAGTTACAGAGAGACACAACACAATGCAACTGGCATAAGATTTGTGAGTTTCAAAATCGTGGATAGCCAAGCAAAAATACAAAAAAATGCAAATAATTCTGACTGACAAAACATCATTCAAATGCCTACATACCACTTCCTGCTAACAATAATCTTCTGGCGTCCTGGAAACTTGAACTTAGCACGGCGTAGAGCCTCTTGTGCATGATGGCTGTTGCTGTCTTTGCAACGAACAGATAAAAGAACCTGACCAATGTCAACCCTGGCACAAGTTCCCTGAGGCTTCCCAAAAGCTCCTCTCATTCCTGTCTGAAGCCTATCAGCTCCAGCACATGAAAGCATTTTGTTGATACGTAAAACATGGAAAGGATGGACCCTCACACGCAAATGAAAGGCATCTTTTCCAGCAAACTTGGACATGTACTTGTTACATGCAATACGAGCAGCTTCCAAAGCTTCACTTGAAACATTTTCTTTCTCCCAAGATACAAGGTGGACACAGAATGGAAACTCGTCAACACCTTTCTTTTTCATTCCTACATCATAGATCCTAATTTTAGGATCAGGAACACCACGACAGTATCGTGATTTGGGGTAAGGCTTATTTTTTATCTGGCGATAGCATCTTGCAGGTCCTACATAACCAGGGATGCAAGCAGCTACGAGTTAATAAAAAATCAACCACCTGATTAACTTTAAGCATCAATAAACCAATCATAAGTCATCATCCACATCAATTTAATTTACTTTCGTTGTAGAATTACACGAGCTTTAGAAAAGCTCAATTTAAGCGAATGAAACAACCCTCGTCATAGAGAACAGATAGTTTATTAAGACCGAGTCGGGACAACGAAAGAAGGTAGGATTAAAACAAACCTCTATGGTTTGAAGAAGATGAAAACACAATTAATATTCAGGTAAATCACTTTCAGATATGGAAGTGACTCGCTTGAGATATTAATAAAATATAAAACAAGAATCTTTCAAGCTTCTACACCGGTTCTACTTATACAACAAGTGTATCAAAACTCAATAACGTAAATAATTCAATGCCTTGTTACAAGACATTACGAAAATCAATAATGTAAATAAAAGACCATGCCTAAAAAGAGATCAGTCCAATTAAGCTATCGTGAGATAGGATATGCAGCAGAATACCAAAACATTACACTATATATAAGTATACAGAGCATAACTTCCAAGTTTTAGGTTCCCAAACAGTACCCACAATACAGCATAGACCACAAGAAAATATTATTCAATGAAGGAAAACAAAAATACAAAAAATCATTCATAGCAGTGTGTGGATGGTATTGCTAAGCCAAGCTACAACAATATCTCCAAATCACAGTGAAACGATCAAATGAACCAGCCCAACAACCAACAGAAATTTCTATTAAATATGACTGAATTATAATAGAAGAATTACAATGAAAAACGCAGATTAAACCATAAATTATCCAACAATAGTAAAGGAGAAGCATGAGAAGAAGTGACGTACAATAGAGAACAGATAAGAAGAAAGAAGGAAAATAGAAAGAGGAAGCAGATAAGAGAGATAGAAGCATAATAGGAGGAGGAGAAGAAGTGAAGAAGAAGAGCAGAGGAAGAAGAAAAAGAATATTCAGAGAGATGCAGAATGATGAGGCAGGCTCTTTCATGCCACAGTTCCCATTTGGCAGTAGTCCTTGTCCTTTCAACTGAATAATCAACTCTATTAGTTAGGAGTGCCACTGACTGAAGGAGCATGGCGTGAATAGATTATGTTTCTCCATCCTGCCTTCAGAATCTTCGTCTTCTCCTCGGTCATCCCCTTCATGTAATCTTCTTCTTCTCTGCTACTGTTCTCTTCTCTCTAATCTACCACTTTCTATTCTCCTATACTCTTCTTATCCTCCCGAAACTGTACTTCCCTTCTCGTTCTTCTCATGAACTGTTTGTTTAGATGGATAATTTCTGAATTAATCTATTCTTTTATTGTAATTCACTCAGTATTAGCAGAAGATTTTGTTGAATTCTGTTAGTTTGCTTTGATTGTTTACTTGCGTTTTGGAACTATGATTTGACTCGGCAAAACCATAACACAGTGAACCCGGTCAATACAGAAATCATTTTAGGAAAAAAAAAAAAAGAAGAAAGAGAGATCGTAGGAAAGAGTCACTGTAACGAAGATTTCGAAACTTGAATAACAAGTACAACTTCTACATCATATGAAAAACAAAAGACAGAATACAAGATCTGCAGCTCTATAAAAGCCGAATACGCCATTGAAGAAACTAACGACGGAAAAAACGAAGGAGAACGAGCAGAAGAATCAGAATCAGAATCAGAATCAGAATATAAAAAAAGAGTCGAAGAGATTAGATTGGTAAAGAGGAACTAACTTCTGCCCATGGTTGATCGGATCGACGCTCTCTCTGGTACTCCCTGCGACGGCTACGTTCTCCATCCAGACCATCACATTTTGAGACTATATAGGAGAGAGCTTTCAAAGAAGCCCTAGCAGGCTAACACAAGCTTCAATGGGCTGGGCCCCGTAATATTTCCAACAGAGAAGCCCATCTGAGAGCCCAGTAATATTTCATTTTGGACGAACTCTATCAAAGAAATAAATAAATAATTGTTTTTATTTTATATTCTAAATTAGTTTGCATGCATGAGAGTAACACTGCCTTCAACTCTAATTTTATCTCTTAATTGTGTTCCGCGAGACGTAACACTTGATAGTCATTTATTAATTAATTCAGTAAGCAATTAATTTAAACATTTGTATTATATTATAATAATTTTACTAACGAGTTAATGAAACATCAAGATTATATTATAAAATTAGATAATAAACGTAAAATACTTTTAAAATAAAAGTACTTATTAGTGTTTATATACAGTAATAAGACGTTTATAAGGAAAAAGAAAACATGCCTTGCACATTTCATCGATAATAATTAATATTCGTTACTCGAGCTATAAAATACACAAAAGTGAGTTTTTATTAAAATTAATATTACGTTTATATTTTAATTTTAATTTTTTTTGTTTATGAATTCTTGATATGACACTTATTGAGGCAAAATTATAAGATAAACATAAATTATTCGGTTATCCCAAATATTGGAGGAGAAGAGACAAATGTCGTTGAATTTTGGACAGTGACCATCTTATGTGTTGATCAATTACATGAGAATGAATAAAAATAGACTACATTGTGGCCCACCGGGGGTTGTGATAATGTTGAGCCACTGTTGCTTTCGCTATATCAGTGAACCCCATCGTCTTGTCGGGGGATTCATCTGAGCTTTTCTGGACAATTTGAATTTTCCATGGCGGAAGAAGGGGAAGCAGCTGCGTCGACCAGAATGCGGAAGAGATGAAAGGGTGCAGAAAAGAAAGGGCTGTGGTCGCTATCTAATTCAAAGACTTGAGATGGAGGCCACTTCTTAATCATAGCATCTTGCTTCTCTTCGCTGATCACTCTGTCGCTCATCGTCTTCACGTAAACTCTTGGAACATCGTCAGCTTCTTCTGCACCTCCGTCAAATTTTGCGCCTTTGAGTGCCATCACCGGCGCTGGCCTCAGCAGCATCGACGCCAGAGTAGAGTCCTAATAATCCAAAAATTAGCATGTCTAGTGACACAACCACGAGTCTATAATTTCTTGGCTGAACACTACTTGAAATGCTCACCTCTGGCGGGCTCATTTGGTAGAGGAGGTCACGCTGAAATTCCTGCTTGTATTTGACGCTGGTAGGCGGGTTACCAGGTCCTAATCCATGCTCTGCCTCCATTACGTTTCCATATTTTGACAAATCTGGTTCTCCCTTCACACCAGTTTCAAAAGAATGAGCCAGGCTGATTGTATTACAGATGTGTACTTCAACGCAGAACTAATCAATCTTACATTTTTCACGGCTTCATCAGTTGAAAATCCATGTTTGAACATGTTGGCGGCGACATAAATGGCGGAATATACTTTGTGGGGAAATCTGTGAATGGCATCCGTCACACTCAAGCCTCCCGCGCTGTGTCCCACCAGAATCACCTGCACCATAGCTCAAGGGGAGTAACTAAAACTAACTAGCTATAGATTAGAAAAGAAAACGCCGAAGAAACGACCAACAAAGATGTGTGATCGACCTGTTCGTTTTCCGGCAAGGAGGAGAGGAAGTGGATGAGAGGGGAATTGTAGTCTCGAAAGGAAAAGATGGAGTTGGGATCGGCGGGATGGATACCGGAGGCTTTGAGGTCGAGGCAGGTGACCTTGTAACCGGATGATTCCAACAAAGACCGAATCTTGAACCAGCACCATCCTCCGTGACCTGCGCCGTGCACCATGACGAACTGCAGAGTCTGATCTCCTTCCTCCCCCATTCTTCGCCGTCGCAGAACCAGGAGCAGCTATGCTTATCTTCTAGCCCATAAAAGCTGAATAGCATTAGGTGTCATCCATTGACGATGTTATGATCTTTTAAGCGTAATTAATCGTCATTTTGTCGTAGGACTCCTCTTGGATTTGTTCTCCCACGTCAACAAAACGACATTTTGTCACAGGACTCTCCTGAATTTGTTATCCCACTGTCCACCAAACTGACATATAAGATTTGACATATAATATGATTGAAATAATTTTTTTTTTAAAACGAATCTTTTTTATTCTGTTATGTTATCAGAATTAATAGCGTTTTGGATAATATAATGACCCAATAAATACACTTGACAGTAAAGGAAAAAAAAAAAGAATCCATAAAAGTGATTCTGGGTCCGGCTTGGCTTCAGTCGTACGATCCACCGGGCGTGGTTGATTTCTATAACAAGCTACAAGTACGGGGAATGGGTCAGGTAAGGGGGTGAGGGCAATAAACGTGGTGGTGGGCGTTGTTGGAGACGGGGGTAGGTGTATGTATGATATTGATATTGGTATTGGTATGGATTTCCAATCGTAGTAGGTGAGAGCCTTGCAACCCTCTCAAGATTGGTTTATGACGTCATGGATTGAAAGAGCGGAGATAGGAGGATTAAGTCCGCCCCCAGATACAAAGCAGCGTCAAAGTTAACGGCCGAGGCCAGTAAGAGGTCAGTCAAATACAATATTATTAGGCGCGTGACCTATTGTGGCGTGTAAATTATGATTGCCATTTTAATTATTAATTAATCAAACAAATTAAATAATATTAATCAAACAAATTAAATAATATTAATTAAACCACCCCTTTAGCTCACCTACTCCATCTCTCTCCTCCAACTTGCCTTTCCTTCTGCGCCGTTAGATTTAACGCTGTCAGCTCTCCCAGTCTCCCTATCAGTCGCTCGCCACTGCGGTTCGTCTCTCACCTAACGTCAGCCGTCAGTCAGCCACGCCCCTTCCTCTTCACCAAACCCACCTACACCAGTCCCTCTATAAAAACTGAACCCAACTTTGCCATCCACCCAAATCTATCTTCCTTCTCCAATCTTCATCTTCTGTTCCCAGTCTGTACCCTCCACCATGGATCTCCTCCTTCTGGAGAAGACCCTTCTGGGTCTCTTCGTTTCGATTGTTCTCGCCATCACCATTTCCAAATTCCGTGGCAAGCGATTCAAGCTCCCTCCCGGACCCATACCCGTGCCTGTTTTCGGAAACTGGCTCCAAGTCGGCGATGACCTTAATCACCGCAACTTGACGCAATTGGCCCAGAAATTCGGCGACGTATTCCTTCTCCGGATGGGCCAGCGTAACCTTGTCGTTGTTTCTTCGCCGGAGCTAGCTAAGGAGGTGTTACACACCCAGGGAGTCGAGTTTGGGTCCCGAACCCGCAACGTCGTGTTCGATATTTTCACCGGCAAGGGCCAGGACATGGTTTTTACAGTCTACGGCGAGCACTGGAGGAAAATGAGACGAATCATGACCGTCCCTTTCTTCACCAACAAGGTGGTCCAGCAGTATAGGTTCGGTTGGGAAGCCGAAGCGGCCAGCGTCGTGGAGGACGTGAAGAAGAATCCAGAGGCGTCACGAAACGGTATCGTCTTGAGAAGGAGGTTGCAGCTGATGATGTACAATAACATGTACAGAATCATGTTCGATCGGAGATTCGACAGCGAGGATGACCCCTTGTTCAACAAGCTCAAGGCCCTGAACGGAGAGAGAAGTAGATTGGCCCAGAGCTTCGATTACAACTACGGCGATTTCATTCCAATTCTGAGGCCGTTTTTGAAAGGCTACTTGAAGATCTGCAAGGAAGTGAAGGAGAGGAGAATTCAGCTCTTCAAGGACTACTTCGTCGACGAGAGAAAGTAAGCATTTTTCAGAGAAAATTTAACGCCCGGCTTTTTATTCGGGAAGACTGATTAAACTTGGTATTGTGGTTGAACAGGAAGCTAGCGAGCACGAAGAGCACAACCAACGATGGGCTGAAATGTGCGATCGACCATATCTTAGACGCGCAGCAGAAGGGAGAAATCAACGAAGACAACGTTCTGTACATCGTCGAGAACATTAACGTCGCCGGTGAGTCATCTTTAAACTAGCGGTTCCAAATTAAGTAGAGTTGGCTTTTCTTGTACGGGTAGTTGAATGGGCATAGAGACATTTAGTAGTAATAATAACACTCGAAAGAGACTTCTCCATCGCCATTCGTGGACGAAGTCTCATCAGACATCGTAGTTGTCTAGCTGAGGGAATCTTAGAAAATCATTTAAACGAGGTAAAGTTGTTAATATTTTTTATTATTATCTTTAATCTGCCACCAACCCAAAGGATATCTTCCTAATGTACATACACATAAATGCGTGACGCCTAATCTACCATAAAGATTCAAGCCCAAGTTTATAGAATTTGGGTAGAATTAATGATAGATTTATATATTGCTAATTTGATGCCGATCTTGATGGAACCTGTTTTGTTGAGCAGCGATTGAAACTACCTTATGGTCGATTGAATGGGGGATTGCCGAGCTTGTGAATCACCCTGAAATTCAAAGCAAACTAAGAAACGAGCTGGACACTGTTCTTGGCTATGGCGTCCAAGTCACCGAGCCTGATATGCCCAAGCTCCCATATCTTCAGGCAGTGATCAAGGAGACTCTCAGGCTAAGAATGGCAATTCCACTCCTCGTCCCGCACATGAATCTGCACGAAGCTAAGCTCGGCGGTTATGATATTCCGGCGGAGAGCAAGATTCTGGTCAATGCTTGGTGGCTGGCCAACAACCCTGCCCACTGGAAGAAGCCCGAGGAGTTCCGTCCTGAGAGATTCTTGGAGGAAGAGTCCAAAGTTGAGGCGAACGGGAATGATTTCAGGTACCTTCCGTTTGGCGTTGGAAGAAGGAGCTGCCCCGGAATCATTCTGGCCCTGCCAATCCTGGGAATTACCATCGGTCGGTTGGTTCAGAACTTTGAGCTCTTACCTCCTCCCGGACAGGACAAGCTTGATACGTCTGAGAAAGGCGGTCAGTTCAGTTTGCACATACTGAAGCATTCCACCATCGTCGCCAAGCCGAGGTCATTTTAGGGCAATAAACGCGGATTCTCTCTCTTTGCTTTTGTCTGTAATGGTTTGATATGATGTATAATGTTGAAAAATGATGAAATTGTCAAGGTTGTTGTTCGATCGCTGGAATCAATTTTTCCGCTTTGAAAGACCGGCGACCACCAACCGGTGGGTAGTTGTGATTAAATAGTCAACATGGTGATCAAATGGGCCTTTGTATCGGCCCACGTGGGTGCTCGAGACCTGGAAATTTAGATTTTAATGGAAAAATGGGCCAAGGCCCAGTGACCTTGCTGTAGCCGTTGAACCGTCGGGTCTTGTATATATTTTAGAATTCGCGGTCGAATTAACTCATTCGTTGCTAAAAACTTGACAGTAAGCCATTGATGAGTAGTGCATCGTTTTTCCAAATCGTCGTTATATCTGCAGAAAAGGAGCCTCAGGTCAGGCGGTCATTCTTCTACTTAGGTTATTGCATGAGCATTTTGATGTGTATTGAGCTACTTATCTCTTCTTCTTTGAACGCGATCAGTCTTCCTTACTCGTCCATGTGTAACTGTAAGAGCAGGAAACTGCTTCTGTGGCTTTCTGCTTGTTATCTCTCTTTGTCAAGGCTTTCTTTCTATTCACGTCCGAAAAATGGCGCCGTCACTTTAATGACACAACGTGTGTATTCTGCCATTAGGTTCGGCAAAGTTCTAGTTAAAATATAGGACACACTGATAAAAAATGTGAATGTTCATCAATCTCAGCTCCGCCCTCTCTCCCGCGCTCAAATGTGTCTTAGATTTCTTAATTTTTTTTCCAGTATTTCATCTTGTTTTCTAAGCCGTCTCATGCATTTATGAATGGAATAGGCTAATTCTTCTATATTCTTAAGCTTCTCCTTAGACTATCGATATTTGTTATAACTCTGTTTCAACGTTAGAGCAGCTACATCGAAATTCACGAATTCGTGTTACTCAAATACATGGGGAAATCTTTTCTACATATCTGAGATTTGTTGCATGACGCCTATTACCTGAATTTAGACGAGGTTCCTTCCCTAAAAATTCATTTGACTAATAATCTAGGTTATTGTGGCTACTGTTGCTGCTGTTTTATTCAAGAAAACAGTGGAACTTTCATTTTGAGATGTTACAATGGATGGGAGGATCACGACGAAAATTGACTACTGTATGACCTCGAACTTCTTTTTTTAGTTGTAAAAAAAAAGTTCATTCTCGTTATCAGGAGTTGATTACCTAATACCTACTATGCTTGAGCGTTGATCTCTGTAATCTAACATGAGTTGATGGTCAAGAATAACTCAACATGGACATAGAAAAAAATGGTCTTTTTTTTTGTGTGTATGAAATTGACTGATTTAGGATAGTCTTTGTCCATTCAACAATAAACTAATTGAATAAAGGTCTGAAACAACTACAGTAAAGTAATATCAAAGTTTCAAATTTTTTTTTTATGACCATTCTACTTGGGCCATTTTCACTTTAGCTCTTACTTTCCTAAAGTTTATCTTACACAACTGAGAAAGCTTCATTCATCTATGACCTTCATTGTTTCTCATTAACTTACCTGTTCATACACGATCTGATATAGTTACGCTGGAAACTATGCACATTTTCATGCCTATCTGTTTTGCAACACAATTGTCCTAGGATCCTAGTCATACTAGGTCACCATTTTGTTATCAGTGTAGAAGATTGGTGAGACAGTCAGGCTTCTAGTGGTACAATGTTTTATAACTACGTATTCATTTCAGGATCATTTATGAAATAATCTTTTTGGTACCTATGCATTCCATGAATTTGATTCTATTTATTGTTCTGATACCAAAAATGTTTATGTTGCATGATATCTTTTGATTGATGGGAAGTTTAGTCAAGAAACTCAACACAAAAGAGGTACAATTAAAGTTAGTTTTTTTTCCTATTTTTGTGCATTTATAATATACAAATTAACTATTTCGTTCGTCTACATGCCTGCACAGGTTATTAATTGAAAAATAAAGTTTAATAATTTTTTAACTCCTTGCCATAATGCATGTTGTTATATTATTGTTAGATTGAATAGAACCTATTTTATGCATATAGCTCGTTGTTACTCTATATGACTGAAAGCAGAAAGTTTAGCAGCTTAAGTCCTTTGGATTGCACTTTCATACATGCATAGATGGGCTAAAAGCCACTCACATGTCAGTATGGCGAACTATTTTTAATTTTTGAAATAATCAAGGCAAAGGCAATACTTTGAGCAAAGGAAAAGACAACATCAACATCAGCTGCAGCAGACTTCTTGTATTGAGAAATCTATTCATGAACCAAATGGAGGCATGCAACATCATAAAGAACATCTCTCACTGGATATTTTGAACTTGTTAAACTTATCATCAAACCCCCATTCTGAGGTGTATAAGGCTCCTTCCATCAGTGGCAGTGGTAAGTATAGTGTACTACATAAAGCCAAATCATCCTCTTTTTGTTCAAACTTGCTGTTGGTAGAAACTGAGACGTGTTGCTTACACGAACCATTCTGTGAAACGCTTTCTGAATGCTACTTACATTGATCCAGAATAGCTTTTCTAGGCTATGCCAATAATGGAATTTTGCCACTGGTCTTTAACTGTAACACCTTCCTCTTTAAAATGTATCTTGTGAATTCTACTTTGTTAATTTAAATTTTAACAGTTTACTCCTGGATATGCTAATTTTCATAATTTTTTTAAATAAATGAATTTGTATGGAGATACGTGCAGTGGTGTGATTAGCATCAGAAGAGACAATCGGTGGTGTTGAATCTTAGCGATGAATATGCAGCTTTCTAGTTATTCACATCTGTGACAATATAATGGCTATGTTCATTACCTTTCGGGATGATTTATACAGAGATCAATGCTTCACTGGGAAAGTGTCGTTGCTCAAAGAGTCCATCTACATTTCTAGTCAGCAAAGCAACTCTCAACAATTTATCGGAATTTAGAGAAGAATGTAATTTTCTTAAATTACTTTTTCATGTTGCATGAAGACCTCTTTAAAACCTATACTTTATGGTTTCAGGTTTAGTAAATTGTGGATCTAATGCTGTCGCTAACGATAATGACAGGCGACTTCTGCCAAGCGGCCAAGCAGAGAGTGTAGCTCTAAATAAGTGGGTGATTTTAATATCTACAATTTTCTTTCAAGCAACATCTTATATCAATTAATACATAAAATTTTACTCTAGTACACATTGCATAGACTTAGACAGATGAGTAGTTATGATTATACTTACATTTGTATAAATTAAATCGGAACTATTTGATGAGTATTTTGTGTTTTACTGGGGTGGACCTTATATTTATGCGTAAACAGTTGCAAAGACGCCTGTACTGACCATGACCACCATAATAATGCTTGCAAGGAGATTGAATCCAGATCAAATCAGTGGACAGCTGGCGAGGAGCGTGAGTAGCACATATTTGTGAAATCAAATTTTGAGTTTTAAAGTTTACTACGTAACTAGTGGACCTTATTGCACTGAACTCGAGTTACAAAAAAACTTATTTCTATGCACTTTCGTTATTGTTACTGCTCAACAATTGGGCAATGTGTGCAACTGAGCTGTGACTTTGACCTTACTGCAGCTGTATTTGTGTTGACGAAAGTTCTTTAAAAACCCATTGTTTCTTTCCTATTTATCAGAATTATCTGTTCTTGGTTTATTTGGTGATGATGAAGAACGTGGTGATCAAGCTCAGAGTCCAGTGCAAGAAGCTCATGTTGCATTTTCAGTAGAAGGTGCAGTCATGATTATTTATAATTTTCTTGCCGGTTTGGTTAGGGCATCCGATAAAGAATCAAACTTATTTAAATGTTCCTGCACTTCTATATTTTCTTGAAAAAAGTGCTTAACCTACGGGAATTGTTCATGATATTTCAAAGAGAGCTGTGATTTTTATGAAATTTGACCTGAATCAACAATCGAAAAATTCAATTAATGAAAAAAAAAAGGGCGTGGATAACTTGTCTATATATTTTTTCTCGAAATATGGATAAATGGAAGATTAACACTTAAAAAAGCTCTTCACGAAGTCTCTTAGAATTTAGTTGATTTATTTATTCTTTTTTTACGCACGGACCTTTAATTTTAGTTTTAACGTGTTTGTTCTTTCATTTTTGGGATGAGAAAAATAAGAATCCTCATTGACCTTAAACAAAAAGTTTTTCCTTCCTTTAGGCCATGTAGTCTTATTTTTTTGAAATTCAGTTTTATGAATGACCTTGAAAGTACTATTGAAGGTGTCTTACGCACAGTTTATTTTTTGCTGTTGCTAAGAAGAGTTACTTTGAAAATGTACTTTTCACGTGATAAAGATGTTTGAAAAGCTATAAGCTGAAACTATAGGCTCTGTGATGATAGATCTCATGATTGTCTATACTCAGGGATGGATTGCACTCAGAAGTTTTCTTTTGAGTAGCTCTTTTTATTGGAAAGAAATAATCACTTTGTGATTTATAGGTTTCTTCTACTTCATGAAATCGACTCTTTTAAATATCACATCTTATTTTTTGGACACTTTTTTTCATATGGAACAAAGGCGCCTCTCACACCTTCCAGTTTTCCACCATGAAAAGGAAACGATTGTCATTTGTTATCTAGTTGAAGTCTTTCTGTTTCATTTTAAAATTTATAAAGTAATTTCATTCTTAGGTTGTGAAAATGTCATATAGAAGTAATTGCATTGCTCTTTTTTTTTCCTTCGATGATGGTAGTTCTCTCATCAGGTTTAGGATTGGTGGGAGCAAAAACACCTTGTCATTCACCGCAGCAAAATGGCACGTAAGTGGTCTGCACTCCTAAGAAATTCTTTTTTAGATCATTAATTATAAATTAATCTTTGAAGTAGTAACAGAAATAACATATATGTGTGTGAATTAACATATACCAACTGTCAAAATGACATCCTGACCTTACATTTTTTTTGTGGTGAAATAAATTTCAATAGTTCAAGGTGAAGCGGTGCTGTTAAAAAAAGTTCGTTTTAAAAGATTGTTTTGTTATCTTCAATTTTAAAGAATTCTTATGCCTTGAAGTTCAAAGACAAACAAAACTGTACATCTTTCATTCAATTTGTTTCTATGACTAAATATGTGGGAGATACTTCATATTAAACTAGATTTCCCTAAAAGAATATTTGTGAAATTTATGTGACCAATACCTGACCATGTTTATTTGAACTTTTTAGTTTCTGTTTACCAGTAAAAGCTGCAAAACATCATAATTTCTCGTTGGAAGTAAAAGCTGCAAGACCTCATAATTTCTCATTGGAACTTAACATTGGACTGGATGATGTTGAACTCGACATAGTGAGAACAATATCTTATGAATATGCACACATTATGTCTTTATCGGTTCATTTACTGTTTAGTTGTCACAATTCTTTTCTCTTTATTTTTCCATTAAAGATATTTTTTTTTCTAGAATGTCTTATTTGTCTTACAATATGCCTTCCTTCAAATGGACAAGTTTCATGATAAAGGTTTAGAGCAATTAGAATTTTTCGATGATACAATAATAACACCTTGATAAAGTATGATGATGCGAACAAGAATTGCCAATTCTATTTATCTTCCTAAAATTGTCTAGGAATGCCATCCCCATTATTAAAGCCAGATGAAAACACCAGTTTAGATATATAGGTGAAAAAACTGCTATATTGTCTTTTTTAAAGTATTCATGATATTTGTAGCCATGATATGCTACAAATATCATGAATACTTTAAAAAATTTCTGCATTGTTGTTCTCTTAATTCAACCTCTGGAGAATGTTGAAATATTAGCATTTGTCTATCATGTTTTACTGCATTGAGGTTTAAAGCAGAATGACGGATGATATATTTATTGAACAGCTTGAAACTCTACCATCACTATCATAGAGGTGCACTTATGATGTATAATTAAAGAGTTCTCTTCATCTCCTGAATAACACCTGAACATATTTATGAATTTGTGTTACGTGAGTTTAAAGTTTACTCTGTATCATCTCAGTTATACTAGTTATCACTTCAAGCTGTTGAATTTCTTCTTTGAATATGGGAAAGTATGTGTGAGCTTTCTAAACGTAAGACTTCTCTTTTTCTTTCTTTTAGTTTTTTGTGTGATTGATTGATGTGGAACATTAAACATAGGATGAAATGATGCAAGATTTCAATGTGCCCTACAGCAGCAGTTATTCTGAGTACACATTAGGCCTAACAGATACGTGTGGAAAGATGAAGCAGAAAAATTATCCTCTAAAATCCAACTTCAGATTGGGGATTAATGGCAAAACAAATTGGCATCATGGTGACATGAATATGTTTTGGGACCCTGAAAAAGATCATGATACATGGGGTTAGTAATAATCAATTTTATATTTGTTGTTTTCTCCATTATCTTGGAATCAGCTTGACATATTCCAATAGAATCTGAATCAGACGCACGTCACATTGATGCATCGAATTCTTCTGTATTTTTTCAGTAAAAAAGTTTGTATTTATTAAGATTTACATATGTTTATGTAAGTTCTGTTTCAGAGTGCTGACATAGTTTTCTTCTTTTTGAGTATATTAGAAGGGGAATATTTGGAATTGAATATATGACTTTCTGTTCTTTTCCTACTTTCTTAAACTATTTTGGCCATCTTCACGTCATTATGAGACAAAATTGTGTCTGATGAGTGTGCACTATACAATCTAACACAATCTAATTTGTGCCTTTTTAGAAATATAATCTTAGTTCCTTTATATTAAAATAAGAATTTAGTTTCCAATTTATATTGGAATCACGTTTATTGCTTTTTCCTTTACATAACCTATTGTTTTCCAACTTCAATTTCTGTCAGATCGGTCTAGATTCCTTGATGGTGAGTTCTTTGGTGAAAATGAATGTGACGTTTCTTGGAAAAACTGGTCACGTCAAACTGAGAACAAAATTGCTGAACTTTTTGGTTATGGAAACAGTGAGGTGCCAAATGCTTCAAATGAAGTTCCTCATTTACTAAGGAAAAGGTTGCAACCTTCCTTTTTTCTGTTGTGAGAAGTAATAGTGCAGAGCTTTTTAATAGAGTGCAATTCTATGTGCAGTGTTGGCAAAAAAACAATGGACGGATTCAACTTCTTTGGTACTCTCTATCACTATATTTGGTTATATTTTAGGTCTCTTTTTTATTTTTATTCCAGAATCGTAGAGAGGTTCTTCTTTTTTTCACTTTATTTTATACACTATGAACGATCAGAAACAATTAGAGACTGTGCTCTGATGACTTCCGAAAACATTTCACTGTATCACCTGTCAAACATAATGGATTAGTGACTAACTAGCATTTGGTAGCTTGATTGTATCTGTACTGCGATATCTTTGTGGGTACTTTTCTTGCATCCATGTATGCAAAATGTTTTGGTAACAGTTCCTTAACCACTAATTGTAGATCGTAATCTTACTTCTGCTTCTAGTGCATATCAATGATCTTGCTTTTGATAGATATATATATATATATATATCTCAGAGGTTGTTTATAATAGAGGTCAGACATATATTCTCAGTACGATCATGTCTTTAAATCCTAATTCATTCTCGTACACTGTTTATTCTTTGCCGTTTCCCTCTTGCTTCTAGTGACACTGAGTCAACGTCCTGACTGTTTTTTGCTTTTAAGCTACCGAACTTCCTTTAATCGTTGCTTTCTTTTAAGCAGAGCCAGAGTCCTTGTGTTTCGATCACCAGATATCAGAAAACAATTTGGGGCTAAATATGCATGGAATGGCAAGGTATCCTGAAATTTCATGAACAAGTTTTGTAATTGCATGAACAGGTTGCTGTGATCGTTTTATCTCTATTAACAGGCATCCTGCAGTGGCAGTAAACTGTGATTTTGGAGACAAAGCAGATCCAGCATATTGGTTTTCCTCCGCAGCAGAAGATGCCAAGGAGAGTTTCAGTAGCTTGCTGAGGTAGCTTTAGCAATTTTGTTGGTTTTAACTTCGTCTCTTTTTTTTGCCCGACTCTTATCAATTTCTTTGGTTAGCGTTTTTGGCAGTGAAGAGTCGTCTTCATCCAGTGCAGGTGAACTTCTTTAGTAGAGAATCACCCAAACTCATCTAGCAAATTATGTATTTACTATTCTTGTTTCGGGTATCTTCTATGAAAAAAATGAACTGATTTACGGTGAAATTGATGCCAGCAAGGGTTGAGGTAAACAATGGCTCAATCACTCAACATGGCACGGAAAGAAAACAAAATAATTATTTTAGCTCGGAAAAGGAGGATGGGTGCAGAAATATTTTTGCCTCGGAGCAGCAATGCAAGCAGAGAGATTACGCGAAATATGGAGATAAGGCAAAACGGTTGGGGAAGCATGTGAATATGGCGAATACATCAAAGTCAAAACCATTACATCACTCACATTGTCCTTCCACTGCAAACTTAGGCTCATATAGCAGGTTGTTTGAGAAAGAAAATAATTCTTTTGAGATAAACTCAGAGGTAAAAGAAGAATGCCCTTCAGTTGAGATAAATTCAGGCAGAAGTTTCCATCAAATTCCACCAAAAGAAGCTCAAACCATTGGATCCAGCCCCCGCACGAAAGGGCCTGAGTCCTGTTTCTCTATGTCAGAACCTGGTGAGCCAGTTGTGCATTCACTTTCAGGGAGTTTCATCCCCGAGAACTTTACTGCGCATCAGCTATTTGGCAGTGACAAGTCTTACGATGAATCTCCTGTATTATCAAAGTTTGGGATTGTGCCAATGGAGCTAAAATCAGGTACAGATTTGATATTTGGTAGCATCTCCAGATAATATTCAAGCTCCTGGTTCTTGTGGAAGATTTGTATCTCCCCGTTACATCAGCTCAGGAAAGTGTGAGTAGGAATGAGGAAAATATGTTGAAACTCCCTTATATTTGTGAAAAGTTGGAATTAGGAAAAAGAAATTTGGATGGAGAAAACTGACTTGGACAGTTGTAATTACAACAGCAATGAAGTGAACGAAGGGTCTCCGGAACTAATGGAGAAAAAGCAAGGGAAAGAAGAGTCTCCCCAACAAATGGACGATGTAGAGGCCACTCATTCTTCTGACCGTGTGGAGGAGAAAAAACTGCCACTGTCATCAAGCTTTCCCGGCGAAGCTGCAATCACTGTGTATAAAAAAAAGAAGTATGTTTTTTTTTTTTTTTGGGTTTGATTCTTTCACCGACTCTTCTCATGGCAAACATTGGATTTGTTAAAGTAAAATTCAAATTCTTTTCAGGCACAACCATGACGGTGGAGTTCATCTTCAACATCAAGAGGGGGAGGAAAAGGTATAATCCCACAACTTCACGATCCATCTTCATGGTTTCATTTTCATCTGATTAGCAACTAATTCGTCTCTTACGAACTCAAACCAGATAATGTGGGGCTGGAAGAAAGTAAGACGGTAGTGAAAAGAATGAGGAGTGACTCAATATCCAAGGTAATGCTGCTTGAAAGCTATGCTCTTCAGCTTCTTTGCTGAAAGCATGAAATCTGTAGTGGTAGATTGAAAAATTAGAGAAACTTGGATTTGAAAATGGATGTTTATCAAATACAACTGCCGTTTGAACAAAAGTAATTTCAGACCCATACTGAAGAGTATGAATAGGAGAAACTCGCTTGAGCCAAGCGGGTAGATCAAGCGTAAGCTCACATACATGGGTATGCAGTTGTGCATTAGATCAGGAGGCCGGTCTTTGTAAGGAATAAGGATTGACAAGACTTGAATGGGGGGGGACGTAAATGAAACTTTGCTCTCTTGTCAAAAAATAATTAATATAATAAATAAATTATTTTTTATTATATTAATGATAAATATTTTAAAATAATATAATAATAAATAAAATATACGTAGCATTACTTTGAAAAAAACCTCCAATAGAGCATATAAAATAAAATAAATTGGGCAGAAATAATGACGCCACTAGGATATTTATTTATTTGTATTATTTTTAAGAATACGAAGTAAGGGGTGGGGGGGAACGGGAGAGTAAAGGAGTTGTCAACTGTAAGACAAGCTTCCGGTGTCTTTCCTACCTCCTCCTGCAAACAAGGGAAGCAAATTAGATCGTGACAAAACGGCAGAATGACATGGATTAGAGAGAGAGAGAGAGAGAGAGAGAATGCAAGATCCATCTGCCTCGAGATCTAACCCTAATCACGATCCCCATTCCATTTCTCCCCACAATGCTGTCGCATTACCACCTCCAAACACTCAATTGCCACCCCCATTATCCAATGCTACTCCTTCTTCCTCAATGTTTGGAAGCTCATCAAACAATACCTACGTGATCAGGGTCGGGTCCCACCACAGGCGGGCCCACTCCGAGGTCAGCTTCCGCTTGCCGGCAGACATGATGGATCTTTCCTCTTCTGACCCCTTCTATGGGGGATCATCTACGCCCCCCAGCATGGAGGAGATCGGATCCGATGGCGACCTTTTCTCCACCTACATTGACGTTAAAAAACTTGGAGGCGATGGCGTTGGAAATTCTCAGGAGCAGACCGGAAATGGAGGAGGTTGTGCTCCTTCCGGCACATGCGACGGAGAAAAGATTACCAAGCCCAGGCATAGGCATAGCAGCTCTGTGGACGGTTTGTCATCCTCTAGTGTGTTTGGGGAGATAATGGACGCTAAGAAAGCTATGCCTCCTGATAAGTTAGCCGAGCTTTGGAACATTGATCCCAAGCGCGCCAAAAGGTCTCTCCTTCCGTTCTTTTCGTTTTCATTCTGTGGAAATGTTTGCTGAAATAGAATTTCAGTTGCACCATTTCTTTTCTGCTAGAACAACATTTATAATTGATATTATTTTTCGGTTGCTCAAATTCTTCACATTGCTAAATTCAACTAATTTTCTGCATTTCGTATTCTCTGTCAGCAGAATTTATGTATTGACTACGCAGTAGTACGGTTTAATTAATGCAAGACAAAAAGTAATCATCCTCTGTTTTCTTGTCGGATCAAATAACTGCTACTTCTGTCGATCTAGGTAAAGAAATCAACTGCTAATTTTGCTATGAACCGAGATTTTCTGGTTTAATTAACTCAGAAACTAAGCTGTTCTGATCTAGGGATGAAGGGTTCGCGAATTTATTACAGATATTGCTGTTTTAAGTCTACTTGTATCGTTCGGATAGAAGGGTTTAGAAATTTTCCCTCAATCTCTTCTCATGGTTTTGATATAATGTGAAATCTTCAAGTGCAGGTTGGCAAGTTTATTTTTTGAAATTAGTATGTATATAGCCATTACAATGAATTGATTACAAAGCTAAATTTGAAGGATGGGCATGTTACTTGTAAAGTCATCTGACCAATCTTTAAGATGTGTCAAAATATACATGGATTCATGCACTTTCCAAGACTGCAAATTGGTTAAAGCAAAACTTAACCTCATGCATTTTTATTACCCATAGGATCTTGGCAAATCGGCAATCGGCTGCACGCTCAAAAGAAAGAAAGGTTCATTACATTCAAGAGCTTGAGCGAAAAGTTCAGACTCTTCAAACAGAGGCAACCACTCTATCTGCTCAACTTACATTATTCCAGGTTCGGGTTGTAACTTTTAAGTGAGCCTTTTTATTTTCATTTTTTATAAATTTTAGATAAATAAGAAACAAGTTTTTATTATTTGAATAGAAAAATACAGACGCGCTTGATTACCAAGATAGGATGGTTTTCTAATGTAAATGAAATCTTAAGAGGTCAACTATACAGTTTTGTTGACATCCATTTGGATAGACAGGTCCTCTGTATTTGTTGCTTAGGTAAGTTTATATGTTTGCATGTATTACATATGCAGCTAAGACAATGAAAATTTTGTGAAATAAAATGTTGGTGCATTTAAGGTTAAGTACTTATGCAAAGGTATTGACTGCTTTCTGAATAACCTGACCATTCCAAACCAAATTAAAATGATCGATTAACATCATTGATAAAGTCTAAAGTCTAATGCCTTGTTAGATCATTCTGTATTTGGATGTCAGCTCTGAAATTGAGACCTTACTAAGACTTGTTGTCTCATACAGAGAGATACAACAGGTTTGAGTACTGAAAATGCTGAGCTTAAGCTTCGTTTACAAGAAATGGAACAACAGGCTCAGTTGCGGGATGGTATCTTAAGCTTCTCTGTCTCAGAATTCTGATAGAAGATGTATTTGTTGTAGATTCTAAACTAGAAAAGTTTGAATTTTTTTTATATCAACACCATGCAGCTTTGAATGAAGCACTGAAGAAGGAAGTTGAGAGGCTCAAAATTGCAACGGGAGAAATATTAAGCCCTTCTGAGTCCTTCAACTTGGGAATGCACCAATTCCCATACACGTCAGCAACCTTCTTTCCACATCCACAGCAAGCAGGGGGTGCAGTCCAACAATGCATGCAGCACCCCCCATATAATCATTCCCAACCTAACATTTCTAGTTACCGCCTACATCTGTCCAATTCTCATCCACTCTCCCAAGTTATGTGGAGCGATCCTCTCGGTCGACTACAAGGTCTAGATATCAGTAGTAAAGGATCACTACTTGTGAAATCTGAGGGGCCCTCACTTTCTGCTAGTGAAAGTAGCTCTACATTCTGATGAAAAATGTGCTGACCTGCTGACTGTTGATGGGTACTTATAAAGAGATGGCTGTCCACCATTTAGAAAAGGTACTGACTCTGTATTATACTCAATTGTTCACGTAAATGTTCTTTGATTGTTTATTCTTGGGATTCGAGGTTGTTATGGCCTAGATTTGTTGTGGTGTTCATCCAATCAATTTCATTTAATCGTTTTCTTTTGTGCTAAACAATGCCAATTGGGAAGCGGTGAGAGATTCTATGACAAGTTATTATGTTTGCACCTTGTAAAACTTTGTTATTAATTGTACGGTATTCTACTCCATCGAGACTAAAGACATTGTCATTTAACGTAGTATGTTATACTCCACATTCAATCCAATTACAACACGAGCTTCTCTCTTTTGATTCTATTACTAATTGCCTGCACCATTTTACCAGCAACAACTGTGCTTTATGCTACTGTAATTTTATGTTTTGGATTTGAATAAAAACAGCAAACACCTGCCAGCCAGGAACTGCTGTTGTGTGCTGGGAGTAGTATAGAACCAAAAATACAGCAATAGAAAGCTAGGTGACACAGAAAGAGCAGACCATATTTGGGGGGAATAAACAGTGAGATGATGATGATGGGGAAGACAACCCTGTTGTACAATTACAATCCTAGTACCTCTGTTCTGTTCATTGCTCCAGCAGCTCTGCGCTTCCACTCAGTCTGCTTCATTTTTTCAGCCTGCAGTTGTGCACCATGTTTTTATCCCAAATCCCGGCTAGGTAGGCGAATTCTTTGTACTCGTTGCACCATCAGCCGACCTTCTTGGAAAATAATGCCCACGTTTCTTCTTGGTTCTCTGTTCGTAAATCGAATGGGTAATTTAGGCCCGGCATTTCCACCTCCATCGTTACCTTCATCGAGGGCAAAACAAAATCTTCTTCTCCGGCGCCTTATTGTGAAATCACCCCCACAGTTTGCCAGCTTCCGATCAGTCAACGTAGCGTGTTAAAGGGCTTTAGCCACAACTCAATGCAAAGTAAAATAAAATAATTCACAAATTTTTATATATAGAGATAGATATATTACATATATATTTATTAAATTACTTAATAAATGTAAAAGATAAATTTTAAATATATTATATTTTTAAGGATAGTAATTGACCAAAAAAAAATAAATAAATAAATAAATCAAAATGTTAATCCATATTATAAAAAGAAAATATATTAATATATAAAGTTAAAGTGTTAATTGAAAAAATAGAAATATAATAATTCAAAAATATTAAAATAAAATCAACACATAATATATTATATTTTGGTATGTACAGATGTAATCTTTATTTTCATATAATAATGGAAAATACGTGACAAAATAAATATAATGTTGGGTTTTATTCAACCTAGATTTAAACGCGGTTCAATGAATTCAAGGCGGTTGGGATGGGCCGCCATCCGATTCGGGCCCATCACAAGGTTGGACCGGGAAATCTCTCCGGTCTTAAAAAGCGGATGTACAACAGCTGCGCCAAAATATCTTACCCTAATTTCGCTCTGCTCGACCAACAACCTTCAACCAGAGCTAGGCTATGTCTGGTGCGTACGGTCAGGGAGGGGACACTGCACCTCCGCCTTACGGAGGTAGTGGAGGTGGAGGTGGAGGTGGAGGTGGAGGATATGGCGGTGCTGGTTATGGAGGTGGAGGCTACGAAGGAAGTGGCGGAGGCGGGGGAGGCTATGGAGGGAAGGGAGGTGGTGGTAACTCTCGCGGTGGAAGTATTGGTGGAGGTTATGGTGGCCGAGGTGGAAGTGGAAGTGGAGGCGGTGGCTATGGTGGTCGAGGTATTTTCTCTTATTTTTATGCTCCATCGATCTGTTATCTACTCTGAAGTCATAAGGTTCACCTTTTTTTCTTCACCTTTCATATTGATTACTAAACCGATATAGGAAATGGAGGGGGTGGTGGAGGATATCAGGGAGGCGATCGTGGGGGTGGAGGAGGATATCAGGGTGGGGATCGTGGTGGTCGAGGAGGGGGACGAGGCGGGGGCCGTGGAGGTGGCAGAGATGGCGATTGGCTTTGCCCTAATCCAAGGTTAGTTATTTTCCCTCTGTCACATAACCGACGCTATTTCTTTCTTCTTTTATGCTTAGTTTGATTTTCGTCTTTTGAATATGAACAGCTGTCAAATACGAACTTTTTTTCACGCCGTTAATTTTAGCTACTCTTTTCGGCAATCAAAATTTGTCCTTTAAATGCAGCTGTGGAAATTTGAATTTTGCGAGAAGAGTTGAGTGTAATAAGTGTGGCACTCCCTCGCCAACTGGATCAGGTGAACGAGGTGGCGGTGGTGGCGGGGCTGGAGGTGGATATAACAGAGGTGAAAGTGGTGGTAATTACGGAAGCAATCGAGGTGGAAGAGGAGGTTACTTTGACAGTGGTAGAAATGGAAATGTTGATGGGGGTAGAAGTGGGGGGAGTAGAGGTAATTCTTATGGGACTAATCGGGAAAGAGAAGATGGTAACTATGGTCAAGTTCCTCCACCTGCACCGCCATCTTACAGTGGGGCTGGGGTGGCTTATCCACCAACATATGACACCTATGGTGGAAATGCAGATTATGGTACTGATGCGGTTCCTCCTCCTAGAAGTTATACTGGAGGTCCCATGTCTTATCCGCCATCTTATACAGGTTCTATGGGGAGTTATGACGGTGAAAAACAGAGTGAGGCCAGGAGCGATAGTGGCAGGGGACGTGGTGGTGCATCAAGTGGTTATGATGGTGGGCATGGGTCTGGGAGTAGAGGTAGCTACGGAAGTACACCAGCCTCTGACTCACAGATAAAGCAATGCGATGGCAATTGTACAGATTCTTGTGACAACTCTAGAATCTATATTTCGAATTTGCCTCCTGATGTGACTATTGATGAGTTGAAGGATCTTTTTGGAGGCATTGGTCAAGTAAATACTCACTTTCCCTTTTAAACTCAAGCTGTTTTAATGGCTCCTCTACATTACTCATTTCAAGTACAGTTGCAACTTTTTATATATAGATATGGGACAATGATTTTAGCTTGTGCGATCAATGTTTCCGTGAATAAAATATTTAGTTTGGGAATGTGGTATTTGCCCAGGATTCAATGTGTTGATTTTGTAAATAAAAAGATAACTTTTAAGAAGAAAGAATTTGTTTTTTCTGCGACTGAGTGGTGTTAAAGTTAAATTTATTTCCTGTTTTGAGTTAGAATGGGAGTGGTTAGATTTTGAGGTGAGGTTCAATGGACGTAAGATGGAGGAGATGTAGTGTGATGTTCTCAGCCTAATGGAAAAATGGTGTTCGGGATTAGGAATGTTGAATAGAATGATAACTGAGACATTTAACACAATGGTCCTTGATTTTACATATGGTTTTGGAATTGACCTGTGAAGAAAAACTCGAGATAATAAATGAAATTTAACTCTCAAGACATTCTATATTTGTCCCACTAACCAAATGTTCAGTTTCCTGTTAAATGTGTTTTTCGAATTAAAACCTGACGGTAATGCTTTTATTCTTATATCTTTTACTTGTAAAGGTTGGAAGAATTAAGCAGAAGCGGGGCTACAAGGATCAATGGCCTTGGAACATTAAAATATACACAGATGAGATGGGGAATAACAAAGGAGATGCAGTTTTGTCTTATGAAGATCCTTCTGCTGCCCATTCAGCTGGCGGTTTCTTTAATGGTACCTAAAAAGCTATGTTCAATTTTTAGAATGAATTTGTTTTAGCTACGTGTCCTTAGTGAGTTTTGTTTTTCAGATTATGATATGAGAGGTTATAAAATCAGTGTTGCAATGGCAGAAAAGACTGCTCCGAAGGGTCCACCTGCATATAATCATGGGTATTTGCTTTTTTGAGAAGTTTACTCGAATTTACTTTCATATTATTTTATGGGAAACAATTATCATGTGTCATTGCAATTGTTTTTCTTACTTTCAATTCTTTGGTTCTGGTGCCTTCCTTTTTTAGCTGCCTGCTTTTGTACTCTTAAGAATGATTTTTCCCTAGTTTATATTTTTTTTTTGGTACTGGGATGGTAAAGAACGGATTATTTTTTGTATTTTTATAGCTTTAGCTTATCGTAGGTTGACCTTGCATTTATTTAACTTTAATGTTGCCATAGTTTTGGTGGATAAAGAATCATTTCCTTTATTTCAATTTTCGTTTCATGAAATTAGTATGGTAGAGATATTTAATTTTAATATAGTTCAGTATGATTTTTAGAGTCTTTGTTCATGCACTAATACATATGGGGGAAATATCAGTTTTCTTTCTTTTTTCTCAAGGGAAGTGGTGTTAGAATGCAACTGTCTAATGTATTAGTTAAATTGTTATATTCATTTAGTTTTTTGCTGTTGTGCCAGTGGTGGCAGTGGTAGAGGTGGCTATGGTGGAGGTGGAGACAGGCGACGAGATAACTATAGAGATGGAGGTGGTTCTGGGCCAGATAGACATCAACATGGTGGAAACCGATCTCGGCCTTATTGAGAATTTCGGCATTGAGCATTTTATGTAATGGAAGTCATGTTCTGCTGGTTTTTGTTGTGTTCCATTGGCGAAATTTTTTGAATTGGAGAATAAAGAGGTAGGTTGTTCACTTACTTTGAACGAGACCTCTTTTCTCCTTTTTCTACCGCCACCATGGGCTTTTAACTTTTCCTTAAACATGGGAATTGATTTAGTTGTGTGAATGTTTTTATAGAGGCAAATGGCTATGCTCCAAATTGCTTGCTGGTAAGGTAGGTTGACATTTCAGGTGAGTGCTGCTCTTTCACAATAACCCTTAAGTTCTTATCTCATAATTGCTGCTGGCCTGCATGTTGATTATGCTGTTGTTCTTGCCTTCAACTTTGTATACATTTGTATGCATAGTTGTGGTTCATCAACCACTTTTAATACTGAATTTACCTTCTACCACGTGCACATTTTGTTTAGTGACGTAAATGACCCAAATTGTACTTCCCTGTTCCTTTTGCTGGTAAGAGACAGTTGAAATGCACTCGCTTCATTGATGGATATATATATATATGTATGAACGTGTTTTTTTGTAACCAAAAAAATTGGTTTCTTCGTATGAAGTTTTGATTGGTATGGTAGGTTTTTATATATTTAATTTAGCAATATCTATGTTTTTTGCTGTGGAATTGGCTAATAAGTGAATCAATCATCTTGATGGGTGATGTTTCAGCAACGGGTGAATCCTAGATGTATATTCGACATTGCTGTTCTTCTCTGGACAACTGATAAACACAGCGGCTTGTTAGAATGCCCATCTTTACTATCATTTGTCTCGCACATCTCTAGCTCTGATCCATGGTCATTGTTTGCAATTTTGCAATTTTCAGACCATTAATGATAAATCCTCGGTTTTGGAAACTCACGGTTGGGTGTCAGCTGATGGACCTGAATGGAAATTCAGGATAAAGCCGGAACCTGTCATCGTGGTCGTTTTTCCCAACCTTGTGGTCATAGTTTCGATTGAAATATGAATACAAGACAAACGCGTGGGTAGATAATGTCTTTGCAATAGATGGTCACTGTGGTCCCCAACACTTGAACAATAATGTCTTTGGTTTTTTCTGTTAGTGTAGGGGCAACTTCGGACTTGGAGTGGAGGAACAACAAGAGTAGAGAATTTGATTGAATATGTATATTATTATATTACTCGAAATCTGGGCTAAACAAGATTGGATATTACGAATCTGTTCCTGAAATGTTGATGAATAACACGTTTAAATTGCTTAGCCTCCTGCTGCTGCTGCTGCTGCTGCTGCTGCTTATTACCAAATCTAACAACAGCCGACAAACTACTCTGCCTACGGTCGTCATGCATTATTCATCTGTCGTCGCCTTTATCGAGTTTTCCATCCTACTTGGCGTGTACGCATGACATTCCTCGTCTTCAAATATCACGTGAGAGCTCAGTCATCTTCACTTGCCATTCCACTCTCAGTTGTCCCTCTTCTTCGATGGATCCAGCCGCCGTCTGCCGAACTAAAGCCTGTCATATCGCCGCGATCCCTTATCCGGGTAGAGGCCATGTCAACGCCATGATGAATCTCTGCAAACTGCTGGCTTCGAGAAAAGCTGATGTTTTTATCACTTTCGTCGTTACCGAAGAGTGGCTCGGTTTTATAGGCTCCGAACCCAAGCCCCACAACGTATGTTTTGCTACCATCCCTAACGTTCTACCGTCTGAGTTCCACCGGGCCAAGAACTTCGAAGGCTTCTTGGAAGCAGTTCAAACAGTCATGCTTCCTCCCACTGACCAGCTTCTCCGTCGCCTTCGCCCTACGGTCACTACTGTTTTAGCTGATTATTTCCTTAAGTGGGCTGCTGGGATGGGGAATCGGACGAATATTCCGGTGGCTTTACTCTTTCCTATGTCCGCCGCCGTATGCTCTGTCCTTCTGCATTTGGATCTTCTGTTGCAGAACAAGCATTATCCGGCGAAATTGTCAGGTACGTTTGTGCTATCTCCTTACAATACTTTCTTAATTTTCTTCTTATTTCTACATGTTTTTTTTGTAAAGAGCGGGGCGAAGAGATTGTAGATTACATTCCTGGAGTTTCGAAAAGACGCTTGGTCGATCTTCCGACTTTCTTAATAGAAAAGGAAATGAAAAGTGGCATCCTAGCCCTGGAATGTGTGGAGGCATCGTCGAAATCTCAGTTTCTTCTCTTTACCTCCATTTACGAGCTCGAACCAGAGGCCTTTGACGTTATAAAGGCGAAATTCCCTTTCCCTGTCTACTCCATCGGACCATCCATCCCTTACCTCGAACTTGTCGAACCTTCTGCTACGAACAGCCCCGACTATTTCGTCTGGCTCGACTCGCAGCCCGAAGACTCTGTTTTGTACATTTCACTGGGAAGTTTCCTCTCAGTTTCGAGCTCCCAAATGGATGAATTTATGGCAGGTGTGAGAGACAGCGGTGTTCGGTTTCTTTGGGTGGCTCGCTCGGACTACTCTCGCCTGAATAAAGTATGTGGCGAGAAAGGGATGGTGGTTCCATGGTGTGAGCAATTGAGGGTTTTGTGCCATTCTTCTGTTGGAGGATTTTGGACGCACTGTGGTTGGAATTCCACCATTGAAGCCGTCTTTGCAGGCCTTCCAATGTTCACTTTTCCTTTATCTGCGGATCAAATTCCCAACAGTAAGGAAATCGTCGAAGACTGGAAGGTTGGTGTTAGACTGAAGAAGCCAGATGCTGACGGGGAAAACCTAGTGAAGAGGGAGGAAATCGCCGCCGCTGTGACGAACTTTATGGACCGCGATAGCATTGAAGGGAAGGAAATGAGGAAACGAGCGAAGCAACTTCAAGAGAAGTGCGGTCGAGCCATTGCCAAAGGTGGGTCCTCCGATTCTAACCTCGATGCTTTCTTGAAAAACCTCTAGCCTTTGAAATCTATCAATCCGCCATAGCTTATCCTATCATGCAAGTTCCATTCTTGAAAAGAGATTGGCCCATCTCATTTCTCTTCTCCTGACACGATGATATCTTATTACAAGTACCCATCAATAAATTTAAGTGTAAAATAGAAATTGAGTTGATCAAATCTTGTAAACCTCTGGTTTTAATTTGTAATTCATCTTAAATCTTAAATTTGTGTTTGATACAGTGATCATGACTGTATTAACTGAGCCAAGCACTGAAACAGCAGTGGATAAGAAATTAGTAAAACCAGACATAACTAATCTCTGTATCTACCTTAAACGAGTTTTGTGGACAACGTCCAAGATTGAATTAACAAGTTTTCCTCAGAGAAGAACAGTTTACTTAAAACGAGCCTCCTCCAAGAGTCGAGGGAGGTGGTTACGTGTTAGAAAGTCTTGATTTCTGCATGACGTCCAGTCCAAATGTATTCTATGTCTATTCTCTCCATTCTTCTACTTCTTCTTCTTCAACAATCTACTTTGGATTTATCATAGCTGTCGAGATTACAGGCCCTAATTTTTGGAATCCAAATGACATGTCGTAGCCATCGCTAACCAAGTATCAACTTCTTCTTTCGTTTTCTTCTTTGCTTGGTTTGTCCGGTGAAGTTTGAATTTTTCAACCTGCTTCCCTCCTTCATCTTAACTTGCTATTTTCATCGACGATGGAATTTTCTCCCTACGCGCCACTCTCTAATGGCGGTGGTCTTTTCTCTTTGGATCGAGGGCTTTAAATTTTTTAACTTTCTCTCTAATTCATTGCCGAACCTCTTCTTTTGCGTTACTCTTTTCATTTCCGGTCCTAGTTCGCTAGATTTTCTCCTTTTAACGTAATTTCCATGGCCGCGGAGGCCACAGAGACGGCGACCAAGTTTCAAAGCCCGGACTTTCGACCAGTCCCTTCTCCTCCTGATTTCCATCCCGATGTTACGGTTTCGACCCACGATGGTATCCACTTCTGGGAATTCATGATTGCAGGTTCAATCGCTGGATCGGTCGAGCACATGGCTATGTTTCCTGTCGACACGGTCAAGACTCATATGCAAGCTCTTAGGTCATGTCCAATGAAATCGGTCGGTGTGCGACAAGCCCTCCGGTCAATTTTGAATTCCGAGGGACCAGCTGGGCTCTATCGCGGGATCGGGGCAATGGCTCTCGGCGCTGGACCAGCCCACGCAGTGTATTTTTCAGTATACGAAATTTGTAAGAAATTCTTCTCGGGAGGGAACGCCAATAATTCAGCTGCCCATGCTATTTCCGGCGTGTTTGCTACGGTTGCTAGTGATGCAGTCTTTACGCCGATGGATATGGTGAAGCAGAGATTGCAGTTGGGAAGTAGTCCCAACAATGGAGTTTGGGATTGTGTCAAGAGGGTTCTTCGGGAAGAAGGCTTTCGAGCATTTTATGCGTCCTATAAGACGACTGTGTTGATGAACGCCCCTTACACTGCTGTACATTTCACAACATACGAGGCTGCAAAGAGGGGTTTGACGGAAATTTCGCCGGAGAGTGTGAGTGATGAGCGGTGGGTCGTTCATGCCACTGCCGGAGCTGCAGCTGGTGCCTCAGCCGCTGTTGTCACAACGCCACTTGATGTTGTTAAAACTCAACTACAGTGTCAGGTACTCCATTCCACCATCTTTATACCCTGTCTTGCTTCAAGTCTTATTCAAAATTGCAGAATTACTCTTTACAGTACTCATTTTTGTAGGTGTTAACTGAGAAATTGCTTTTAGTCAACTGCCCAAAAGTCGAAAAAGGGACATTTGAAATTTACAGTGCTAAAATTTGATGGGAAATGCAGTTCTAGCTAAAGCATTAAGAGGAACAATAAGACTGACGAAAGAACGAGTAGGAAGAACAGAGTGAACACTGAATAATTTTCCTTGAGAATTTGAACCAGGAACTTATACAAATGGCTCAATCAATGATTCTAACGAACCAATACCAAGAAGATACAAACTTAGGGGGATCGATGTATGTGATTAGTCACGACAGTAATGAAACATTGTTTTTGGATAACAGGGTGTATGTGGATGCGATAGATATAGAAATGGATCGATAAGGGAAGTCATCGGGAGTATAGTTAGCAAGGATGGAGCAAGAGGGCTTATGAGGGGATGGGTTCCTAGGATGCTTTTCCATGCTCCTGCAGCAGCTATATGCTGGTCTACCTATGAAGCCTCCAAATCATTGTTCCGACGACTCAACGATAATTGATGCGTGGAGATCGACCAGTTTAAGGTTGTCTTATCTCTTCTTTTCAGACAGTTGGAGGGAAGACACAAACTCAAAGAGATTCCCAGATACAATACTTGCCTCGAATTGTCCCAGTTATTGAGTTCCTTAAGTTAAAGAGTTGATATTAGTCTAACTCAGTCCTAGAATAGTACCTTGCCACGGTACAGACCCTGGTTCGATCCCCGGCTGGTGCAGTCATTTACGTTTTTTTGTTTTTATCTATGCAGGCTCCTCGTCCTTCCATTTGTCAACATTTGATTCTCTTTTTGCATACAGTTCATTCAAACAAACACTTGAATTCTGAGTGTTTGACCAAATCCCTGAGTGGATCCACAAAAGTGAGCGATGGGTTGGCGCATTCCCTCCCAAAATGGCTGGCCTTACCGACTTTCCCCGTCCGTTAACCCAATCGTCGACAAGTGCAATCCACATCCAATCCAAAACCCATGTATAACATTCATTATTTGTCCTTCCCCAGATCTCAACTTTTTGCCAAAGTCTTCATCGAATCAACACTCCAATGATGAGAATTAACAACCATACAAGTCATGGTTACTATTTTGCCGACTGTAATGGAGATTATTATCACTTTTGACCAACAATTAGAGCCTTCCTAATAATTCTTTTATATGATATTGGGTCGGTGAAGTGAAGCTTTCTTTAATTTTTTAAGCATTGATGGTAGTTGACCACGTAGAAGTGAAAAATTAGAGAAATTAATCAAGTCGTTTACCACCCTTAAATTCTCATACATTACAAAAACAAACGAATCCAAGCAGACAAGCTCTGAATTCCGGCGACATGACAACCTTGGTCGTGAATAAAGGGTCCCCTCCCGCGAAGCTGCGATTTTGTATATATTCTGTGGAGTAGAAGAAGCTCTCTCTCTCCCGCTCCCATACTCCACGGTGACCGTATCCCGAGACGGAGAATGAAATCGTAGTCGGCAGAGGATAAAGGCGTGGAAAGTAATTAATGATTAATAGCTGTTATCTGAGTGGTTTCAGTATTTTAATCATTTTAATAATGGAGACGCAGTCCGTCAATGAAAAATCTTTAGATTTACTTGGTCCGAGCTATTTCTTGCTCCTACCCACGTCTATCTCCTATAAATACCCTCTTCCCCTCCCTCTTCATCTCACAAGCACCTAACCATGGCGGAAGGAAGGAAGCAGCAATGGAGAATCTGTAAAGCTCAGGAGGGATAGCGCCATAGCGTTGAAAAGTGATGATGATTGATTAATGGGTTTTGTGAGATGTTTTCAAGGTTTAAGAAATTCATCTCTCTTGACCAGTGACGCTATCTATCCTGAGTTCCACGGCTTCTTCTTGCTACCTGCAGTGTCTATCCGATTGCACTCTATTTCTTCCTTCTTCTTCTTCTGCAATTTTTTTTTTTTTCAAAATTTAGCCTTCATTCAATGCCATTGGCGTCTCTTTGAAAACAAAAATCTTCCCTTTTTTTCTGTGTTTTGATCGAAACCCATATGCATCCATTAACTTTTAGTTTCTGCGATTATTCTGTGATTCTCTTTTATGATATGAATGATTGATTACGAATGTTCATCAACTAAACAGCTTTCAATGGCTGTGTTATTTACAAGCTAGATCAGTTAAATATTAATTAATGATCAACTGATGTATCTACTTCTGGTTTTTTTTTTTGGCCATCTTCCATTCTTCCTTTTGAATAAATCAACAGGGTAACCCTCAAATCCGCAGTATCCGGATCTATTCAGTTCTTTGAAGCACGGTTTTTTGATTGAAGCAATTATTGTTCTTGAAAACTCAACTCTTATCCTACAAAGTATCCACTGATTTAAGTTTCCATATTTTGTAAAACAAATATATTGAAACAACGTGCGGATTACGGTAGCCTGGTTCCGTTTCTAATTATCTTTAGAGCTGCCGCTTATTTCTCTGGTGTAGGATGGATCATTAAAGAGATTCGGAGACTAACTTCTGAGGTGGTCAGAGATGCCAGCTTGGTGGGTTGGAAGCATTTATTTCAAGTCCTGTCAATTCTTAAAAACTTTATTTTAACTCATATAACCTGAAGAATAGTTAAAATCCAGTATGTGTACAATGAGAGAACCATCAAAATTGATCAGGGAAGAGGATGGAAGAAGTAAATGATTAGGCTGGCCATTAATGAGAAGGGTTGAAACTTTTAGGGTTACATGGGGTGTCGTATTGTAGGGAGACAGAGAAGCCGAAAGAACAGGAGCTCATCCCCATCGTCTTTATATTCTGAAGATCTGCCCACTCCGTTTTGATCGTGCCCTCTACAGAGCCCCCCACCCTGAACTGATTCATCGATGGAATTTCCACGTGAATTTGCTTTTTCTTTTCCGCCATTTTCTGCACCAAGAAATGGGAGAGAAATGTATAATAAATGATAGTGGTAATGGGAGTGGCAGACCGGAGGCACTCATCTTGGATGATCGACCTCCATAAGTGGAGTGGGAGAACTGGTCCAGCAAGTCTTCGAGCTTGTATCAACTGTCAAACAGCTTCTTCTTCCCTTCTGCAACAGATTCCATGTTTTTCAGGTCGAAGCCCAATGGTTTGTCGGCTTGATCATACTCCTTCCTAGTAAAACTTTGTCAAAGCCCACGAAAGTCTTGATCGAACAATGCAAATTTATAATACAAATATTATAATTTTTATGTTGAACCAAGTAATGATCGTTAAGGTGATCATTAGTGTACAATAAGAATATATTATGTTTAAAGAGTTTGGTTAGGTTTTCCTTTTAATTATGCATTTTTTTCTGTCACGTGTTCTTAATTAAGTCAATAATAATTAAGATAAATTATAAATATTAAAAAATATATTAAATTGATAAAATTAGAAGATAAATATTGCATTAATCAAATATAAAAGCAACAAAGTCAAATGCATTAATGTGTCAAGTCAATAAACATTCGCAAAATTCAACTCTTCTTAGGAAAAACTACGCAGGCTTTCTCGGCCGTCAAATCTAACTGAAATTCTTGCTAAGTGCGTCGAAGATATTCTTGTAGGCCACCTCAGTAGGATGAATACAGTCCCAAAATAGATATTTGGAGGCATCACCACACAATGGGGTTCTAGGATTGCACAGAGGTCCGACTTCAACTATACCAGTTCCACAGCACCCTAACTTTGTCTGTTCAAGACCTGCAAACAAGGAAAAAACGTAATTCTCTAATCACTCATTAAGGCTTAATCAAGGCGATGAATTACCATATTTTGATGGGTTATTAACCATGTCCATCAAGGGGTTGAACACGTCTGCGTAGATAATCTTGGTTCCGGAGAGTGATGATTCTAGGCCGGATAATAGTTTGACTAGCTTCTCATTATACGCATCCGCGTCTTTATTTTGATCTTCTATGCAAGTGTAAAGAGCAGGAACTGCATACTTTGCAGCCATTTGAATGGGTAGGCACCCGACGGGAGGTAGCCCTGCGATCACAAAGTTACGGGCCCCGAGAGTGTAGAGATCCTGAAAATATTACACGTCAATCAACTCAGGATTTGGCTAAACTTGTTTGCAAACAAAGGAGGCAGAGTCAGTGACGTACCTTAACAAAGTTTTGCAGTATGTTTTGGAGGAAATCTTGATACTGGCTTACAGTATATTGTGAACTCCTGGTGGGTAAATCGTAGTAGTTGATAATGAAGTCATTTGTGGATGCACTTACAAGCACCAAGGCTTCTCCGATAAGCTTTTTAGCGCCTTCTTCGCCAACGATTCCGTTTAGCCTCTTGATGTAAGTTTTGAAATGATTAATTTGATCCACAACAGGAATCGCTTTGGTTGTGACGGAGGTGAGAGTGTCGTATCCTGACCCAGCAGAAGCAAAGCAAACACCGGTCTTGATTTCATCGTCAGACAGAGATCCATCCAAAAATGGAGGAACAGCTTCCTTAATACCCAAAAAGGAAGCCGCCATGTCTGAAATAAGTTTGCCATTGCAGAACCTGCCGCTGGCTTCATGGGCGGGGAAGTCTTTGCCGTAGGGTTTGTGATCTGCCTTCAACGGCGTATTGACATAATCGTTGTTGCCAGTGTCGACAGTTGAGTCGCCGAAAATGAGGATTGCGGGGAAATTCGCAGCGTTTGTGGGGTAGAAAAGTAAGGGAAAGAAGTATAGTAGAGTGAGCATGGCATTGAGAGGTTCCATTGCTTCAGGCCTGCACTTCAGCCCTGTATTTAAATGGTTTATTCCGTTGCATGTATGGCAATTTCGCTTTATTTGGGATTTATGTTGTCCCTTAATTAGCGTCTACGAATTTAAATTATTACGTAACGTGTTTTGTATTCATGCAGTTTTTAGGGCAAGTCATTTCCACAGTCAACGTTTATTCCATATGGGTTTTACAGCTCTCTCTCTCTCTCTCTCTCCCTCCTCCCTCCTCTGATTTCCATTTCATTGAAGCCTTTGTCTTGCATGGATGTATCTTAAGTTCACCATCAAAGTCAGAAAAAGGGCGTAGATTATTAGATGGCGCCAATTAGTTGTTGAATTATCTGCTTAGTAATTGGATTGGATTGGATTGCTTGATTGAATTAGTTCATTTGATTGCCATAATTCAATTACCCAATTGGTTATGTATTATTTATAGGTTAGTCTAATTTAGTCCGAGTACTAATTAGCAATCTAATTACAACTTAATGCAATTTAGTATTGTAATTAATAATTAGTCAATAATTTAGGAATCTAATTACCAATCCCCAAATGGCCTTTGGCTCTCCTCCATCAACTTTATTCTCCTGTCTTCAAAACTATACCCATGTTCAACTCTATCTACACTTTCTTTCTCTGAAAAAATAAAGTGAGTATTGAGGAGTGATAGAATTTGATATGATCCGAATTCTATATAGATCAAACCGGTTAGGCCCATATTGAAAATCTCATTAGGATTTTATTTTCTTTATAAATTCATGTAAGCTATAGTTACAAAATTCACAATTGTATTTCGATTTTCATAGTACATTTGTTTTTTTATTTGTGGTTTTTTCTCCGAAAAAGTTTTTCTACATAAATCTAATGTCTCTCATAGTATTTCTTTTTTGGTTATAATTCGATTTTTCAACAATTAGTATTAGAGCTTTGATTTCGAGAATTCAGAGCAAGTTGAGAGTTTCGTACTCGGATCGAACAAATTGTTGGGGTTTGCAATTTTGGAAATTAAAGTTACAATTTTTAAGAGAAGGAAATTAAAAAAAAAATTTCTTTTCCATGTTACTGTTCTCGTCGCAAAGAACAAAGATCTAACCTCTGCCGCCGCCACAGTCGCCGAGCATCGAACAGAGCCCAGCCTCTGTCCACCATCCGACATAACATTTGAGGAGAAGTCGCCACCTTTTTCACTCAGAACACACCAAACAGCCGAATTGCTACTCTGATCCGACTAATTGTCAGCGAAGAACTGCCTATAGATAGTGTCGATCACCATTCATTGCAAAGAACCGGCCGCCCCAGCAACTCCGTCCAGAAGATTATCGATGGCCGAAAATGCAAAGAAGAGAGTAAAAAACTCTAACATGAAAGAGTTAGTGATGTAAAAACTACTACAGGAAAGATCAAGAAAAAACACTGAAAACACTGTTGTGTTTAATGACTGCTCTTCATTCCAAAAACTATTCAATTCAGAGCAAGGAAGGGGAATTAAAAATCCACAAAATCCAAAATTAACTCTTAGAATCCAGGTAACTAAAACGTAAATAAACGAAACAATAAAATCAGAAAATACTAAGTAAATCCCTAGAAACCATGAACTAACTAAACTAAAGATAAGGAAATAATAAATTTTAAATAAATTCGTAAGAGCCTAAACTATACATGTGGGCTCCGAGGCTGCATCATTCACCCCGAGCTAAAGAAAATTCATCCCCGAAATTTGATAGTAGCTGCTCTTCAGATTTAACGTGCCGATGAGGATGAAGACAAACCCGGTTTGCGTGATCTTTGCCTGGTTGATATTAGTGCGATGAGGCCTAGTTTTAATCGTGTTGGACGGAAGGAGCACAATCTTCTTACCTCCAAACATAAAGCTATATGCGTTAGTGTGTCCATCATGATTGGAGCTGAAATGACTCGTACTTTAAACTTTATCAGCAAAACTTTTTTTTTAACTAGCATCTGCCGATCGATCGACTCAATTGACTCCGATCGATCAGCACCCCCTCGAATGCCACCTTCCAAACTTGCTAATTTTTTTTTCAAAATGGGATTAAACTCATCTTTTAAAAGTATTTACATCAACAGAAACCCGATGAAAATCTCGGTAAGCCTCCTTTGTTCTTTTTTGTTCTGATGGTTGATTGAATAGGGTTCAATTCGACTTTGAATTATGAAAATTTCTTGCTTGAATTTAGGGTGTTTAAAGGTGAAATTAATGCTGTTTAACCTGTTAATGGAGAAGTGCACTGGATCGTTGAAAATCCCAGAATACCGAGGTTGTGCTTAAGGGGTTAGAATGTGGTTGAATGATGAAGAGTTGAGTGAGTTTTGTTGAAAAATCGAGAAGATGAGGTTTTTAGGTGAAGGGCAAATCTGGTTTTGGAAATTTTTGCCCTAGCTCTGGTTATTTGTTTTAAAAGTCCTCCTAGTATGTTAAAATAGGTTTTTTGGGGAGCGCTTAGCCGCTAAAATTGAGTTGATCCGATAACGGTAAAAACAGTTATGCAATTTTGAAGTTTATGTGGAATTTAGGCTCAGTTGGATTAGGGAGCGATTTTTGTTGGTTTTTGATAGATTGGAATAGTAATCATAGTTTTAGTAGTTAGAATGAACTATTATCTAAATGTTGATGTGAATCGATTGTGTGATAGGTTGAACCAGAGCGTTGATAGAACCCGAACGCCACTTAAAGCTAATGACTCCAAGTAAGTAGTGCATGCATGTGTGTTGCGCTTATGGGCCTACGCCATAAGACTTTAGGATTAATTTGTGTGTTGATGTGTGTTTTATATTTGTCATGCATCATGTTTTGAAAATAGCATGAAAATGAATTTGAGCATATTTTTAAGTATGAGTGAACAGTGTGACATGTGAATGGTGGGATAACTATTGCGTAGTCTCGAAGAAAGTCATTCGCCTTTCGACGCATACAGAGAATCGACTTGGGGGAATTGATCCACCTCCCAACTCTAATGTAGGATCCTTATGTAGCCTTATGACTTAGGGGAATTGATCCATCTCCTAACTCTGATGTAAGATCCTTATGTGGCTTTATGACTTGAGGGAATTGATCCGTCTCTCAACTATGATGTAGAATCCTTACATAGCCTGAAAGAAAATGATTCGCCCTTCGACGTAGACAGAGAATCGACTTGGAAAACTTGATCCGCTTCCTAACTCAGTATCAGGATCGTATGATACGTGAACGTGAAAATAAGAACAAGTGTGAGAGAGTAGAGACTGCATATGTTAGGAGTGCATGGACAGTTTTACATTTCACTATTCACTACTTGCTAAACATTATACTTATATTTTATATTCTGTGGTGTAGGTGTCGAAGATACGACTGGTGAGTTCCGTGAACCCAGTTAGGACGAGTAGGAAAGTTGGTGGCGCACGACCACAACACCATCCCAGTGACTTTTGTTAGGGCGATCCAACCCGTGAAGCAGGATAGCTTGGAATGATGGGGCTTTTGGGGATTTTTATTTTGCATCTTTGTTTTGTGGACGACGTATAGATTTTTTTGTGGATACTGGATATAGATATTTGATAGAAACATTTTTATGAAAATTTGATTTTGAAATAGCGATAGAATATAGTAGATTCGATTTATGTATTTGATTTGGATTTTCTAGACTGTTTGGTGAATTTGTTGAGTTTGATTATAGATTAATTCTATTTTAGGAGTCGATATTTTAAGGCGTATATTGTTTGATTTTCAGGAAATGTTTTGAGGATTAGATAGTGGAGTTATTATTGATAGTTTTAACCCATATTTTATTACTTCGATTCTAAATCAACTTACGAAAGAAATTTTTTTTTTCCTCTGTGCACTTTGTAATTGTTTTTTTAAAACGAGTTTTTTTGTCGGCAGCTTGGGAACCCGATAGTGGCTCTCGGCGTCATGACATGATCGAGAGTAACCTTCGTTTGTTGCCACCAAGCTGTTGCGCATCCTCGAAATCGTATGACAACAAGGGAGACCTGTTTGTTTGGCGAAACCTCTTTGAACTCCAGAACCTCTTCGACCGCGATTACCCAATCGAGAAAATCTTCTACCCATGTACCGCCGTGGAATTCTGATATGTCCACCTTAAATCTATTTTCCCATCGCCAATGGTTGTTGGGAATTAAAGTCTAGCTTTGGTCATGTGTCTCAACCGCGTCATCCACCACCTAGGCGAACAGATTCTCATCGTGAAAATCATTGCGAGGGACACTGTGTGGATGTTGGATTTGTTGTTGCAGATCACCAAGTTGCTGCGTCAATAGCTCGACCTGGTCACCTAGTTGTGTAATCTCGTCACGTCTGTAAACATTGTCCACCGCGGCATCACGGATGGCTCCTTGTCGTGCTCTTCTTGGAGGCATGATGAAGAAACGCTTCGGCTCTGATACCAACTGATGTAAAGACAACTACAAGAAAGACCAATAAAAAACACCGAAAATACTATTGTGTTTAATGACTTTTCTTCATTTCAAAAACTACTCAATTCAAAGCAAGAAAAGGGAATTAAAAACCCACTAAATCCAAAATTAACTCCTAAAATCCAAGAAACTAAAACGTAAATAAATGAAACAATAAAATCAGAAAATACTAAGTAAATCCATAGACTCCAAGAAAGATAAGGAAATAATAAATTTTAAATGAATTCGTAAAAGCCTAAACTAAACGTGCGGGCTCTGAAGCTGCATCAATTAACCACTGTCGTCATTGTCGAACAGTGAAGAGAGGAGAAAACTCTAAGTGAAAGGGTTAGCCAACGAGTCACTGTTGCATTGTCGAACAGTGAAGAGAAGAGAACTGTCTTGTGACTGGGAAAAGAGTTTATTGTCTTGGAAAAATCGTGAAGGTTTAAAGTAAAAACCCTAGTTTCAGTCGGCGTTTGCGAAGATGCCGTCCGCGGTCGTGACAAGAGAAGCGTACCGTGGAAGCCAACAAGATAGCTTGTTGAAGAAGCCTCGGTAGTTGGCTGCTGAGCACTCTGCGAACTAAATGTGTTCAATGTGTTACTGTGATCAGAGGTAGAGACGAGCTCAACCGCTGCAAGTCGAGAAGAGACTTCGGACGATCGTCCAAGAGCTAAGTTAGAGACGTGCGATATCGCCGTCTGACGAAAGAAAAGAACACCAAGGATACTCCGATCACTGCAATTTCCTTGAAAATTTAGATGACGTTTTTGGATTTTGAAGATGTCATCATCGTAGTTTAAATATTTTTAAACCTAATCAGCATTAGTTGTTAAGATACCCCATCATGGACATGTGTGAAAGAGGAAGATTTGTTTCTTGGGATCGAAATTTCTTTGAAAATGAAGGTTGTGAGAGTTCACTATTCTGGATTCGTTTTGAGTTTGGCTAAGTAGTCAGTTAGATCTCTCATGTGGAATTCGTATCAAGGTAAAAATTGTAAGAATTTCGTGTGACCTGAGTTGTATATGGAACAGACCGTTTAGTCCCATGTTGAGAATCTCATTAGAATTTTGTTTTTTCTATAAATTGATGTAAGATAGAGTCGCAAAACTCGCAGTTGTATTTTAATCTTCATAGTAAATTTGTTCCTCTGCCCGTAGTTTTTTTTCTCAAAAAGATTTTTTTTCGTAAATCTAGTGTCGTTAGTTGTATTTGTTTTTTCTTGTTATAATTCTATTTTCAACAAGAAGTGCATCTCGTTAGCAGTATGAAGTCAAGCCCACTGGCCTTCTACTACCAGACTAGTCGGATGAATAAATCGAATGGCTAGACGGCCTGAGTAAATTATGTAGTTGAAATTGGATCCCCTCAGCTGAGTAAGAATATATTTCTTTTCTCATTAAATCATTTAAAATATGAGAATCAAGATTATGTCCTGTTACTTGTTTGGTAGGTTATGAAGAAACAACTCCAAACACAGGAGCCGACTTCTTTATGGAGTAGCCACGCGTATTCTGAACTGGGTCCAATCCAAACACGAACCACACACTTGGGGGATGAGCTCCGTCGCTGCCGTGCCGACTTCAATTTTGTCCCCGCCCTCGGCTCTGTCCCACCCGATTTTTGATTATCAGTCCTGGCTGGCCGGCCGGTGTAAAAGCTTACGACGTTGTTCAGCTATGATGAGGAGGCTTTTTAGATTTCAGCTCACATGCATGAATCTGAAAGGCACGCCTCGTGCGTTCCTTATTTCGCATGCCTAAATCGTGCTTCAGCTTTGTCCTCTGTTCCACCAAGCTTCCTCCCCTGTTTTTCACACTTTCACCATTTTAGTATGTTTTAATTCTCCCCATGTTCCTAAACAAGGCGAGCGTTTACACTTGTTTTCAGCCAACAATAAAAACATGGCTTTCTCCTCCCTGACAACCTTATTTTACTAGAATGTTCATTAGACTTGAGCAATGTACTATTTATACTACGTTCATTATGGCACGTGATAAAAGTTCAAGTCTTTCAGGTAAAGTCACAAAGCTGATGCTTATCTAATAACGCATCCTCTCCAATAATGGAAAGCATGGCCCACTCCCATGGCTGATTTGGAGGTCAATGGGGGAAGCCCAATTGTAAGAGAATGGCACTTTGGTAAAGCAAAAGTTTAAAGTTTTAACTCCAAAGTATTGCTTGTGGGCAGTGGCTACTTGTTGGTTCGAATGAGTATGGTCATTACTATATAATACACTGCGCCATCTTCGACTCTCTATTCACAGAGGTTTCAAGAGTTTCAGATAGACAGATTGGGAGGGCGGAGAAGAAGACATGGGCAACAGCTTAAGGTGTTGTTTGGCTTGTGTTCTTCCCTGCGGAGCCCTCGACGTCATCCGCATCGTCCATTTGCGCGGTAGAGTTGAAGAGATCTCCCATTCCATCACCGCCGGCGAGGTTCTCCGAGCCCACCCTAACCACGTTCTAAGTACACCTTGCTCCCAAGAGGCTGGCCGTAGGATCTTAATTCTTTCTCCGGAGTCCGATCTCAAAAGGGGCAGCATCTATTTTTTGATTCCTGCTGCGTCTCTTCCAGAGAAGAAGAGAACAACGAGTACGGTCGTCAACAAGTCTTCTAAAAAGACCACGAGCACCGCCGGAATCCGAAACGTTTGTGACCGTTACTCGACCGACGCCATCTCCGAAAAGAAATCGCTCCGTCGGGATCGCCGGATCCGCCGTGTCGAAATATGGCGGCCTCATCTCCAGAGCATCTCCGAAGACTAACCACCCCTGAATATAATTCTCCAATGGATGACAGAAGATCTAGAGTTGCAATTTTTCTTCCACTTTTCTGCGCATAATAATGGCGGATTTGGAATTCCACCATTGTTCCGATCATCATCTGTTTTTTCTAATCCAAAATGTTGGGTAATTTCCACTTGGAAGTAGTTAAAGATTTGCTTTAGCAAAGTCAAATGAATCATCAGTTTCTTGCCAAAAATCTCTCAGTTCCTGCAGCTGTCATGTTTGAGAAAGAAACACGTCTTGTTAAACAAGGAGATTAACGCATTATTCAATATAACCAGGGCCAGAACTCAGATCAAACAAGGGTCAGGGCAGGGCTAGCAGTGGCATATATTAATATACGGACTTAAAAAAAAAAAAATGAAGTCTTTGGTTTGTAATGCATTAACACACGCTTACGTCGTAGATGCTTCTTATTATCCTAAATTTTCCTGTCGAAAAGACGCGTAAGAGACAGCTTTCGCCAACTGCCACCCTCTTGTTCTATTATTTTCTGTTTTAAAAGATAAGGCTGGATAGCCACGTCTTCACGCTTCCTAAAATCTAATGGAAAATAGCTCTTAAATATACACATTAATCCAAACCCTCCTCCGTGGGTTTCATCTTTTAATGGTGGGACCTGCTTTTAAGCTATGTGCAGTGAGTTTAGTAAATGAGTTTCATTTATGGAGGAAGATTCTGGTTTTGGAAAGGCAGAAATGGGAGATCCCGAGGAAGTCAGTATAGTATAGCCATTGAGCCTCGTGCAGTTTTAGTTCATGACAGAAAAAGATCTGACTTCACGGAATAACTCAGAGAAACTAGGGCGACTGATTGGGGAGAGGTGATGACGTTTTCGAAGAAACGGGAGGATATGGAAGCTTTTGGGTTGCAGAGCTCGGGGAAACGGAGGATTGATCGTTGATTGTACAGGTGGAGGCTGGGAGAGGTAACTCCATTAATGGATAAACAACTGGATAATGGCTACTGCTCCGGCCTCGATATTCCATTTGATTACGTACGATGGACGCAGGAGACATCTGAATTTGTCAAAAGATCAAAGAGACAAAGATGGGCCCACACACACACTCTCTCTCTCTCTCTCTCTCGTCGGACATTGGACAGTGGTTTAAGAATTTGACTCCAAATAATCAGTCCTATAATGTTTTTTTTTTTTTTTGTTCATGCGTAAAAAAAATATAGAGAAATGTGCCTCCCACTTACGTGAATTGGACCATCACAGTGATCTTGGATCGTTTATGCGTTCACAAGATGGACGGCCACAAAAACTATTCTTCCTCGTCCAAATTCGATCAAACATGTGCATTAACATTTCTATACAAGACAAATTCTTGGTGTTCCTGTCTCAACAAAAGAACAGAAGGAAAGAAAGAAAGAAAGAAATCAATTAAATGCAAAGAAGCCTCTTATTTCTTCCTGACCAATAATGTTACCCTACCTAGCTCTCTCTGTAACATGATCACAGCAACAATCAACGTAGCAACGATTCGAAGAAAGCATCATCCTTTAACTCCTCCTTGGTTCTCAAGAACATATTCTCATTAAACAGTGGCTGATTCATTCCATAGTCGCCGCTGAATGTAAAACTTGGGGGGTTCCTCCCGATCTCTAGGCCGACGGTTGGTTGGCCTCGGGAGGTCTGAAGCCTTGGAGCGTGGCTGAGAGTGGAAGGCTTAATCACGGCAGCTGAGCCACTCCCTCGTGCGGCTGGAACATCGTGGCTGTGTTTCCCCTCATAGGTTGTAATGACTGCCCTCAAATCATGGGAGGCTCTCTCTACGTGCTTTCTTACAGGACAGCCTGGGTTTGTGCACTTGTAGTAGCTCCTGAATACAAGTCAAACAATACCCTTTTTATGTTTTGAACTATGATGAAATTTGAAATCTTGATCTGTAAATTTGAAAAAGTGGGATTGAAGAAAGGCCTCACCTTGGATTGGGGTTTCCCTTCACCACTTTTTGCCCATATTTTCTCCATCTGTATCCATCGTCTAAAATATCTATGTCACTCGTGGTTTGAACTACGACTCTAGGCTCTCTCACTGTTCTACTTCCGGCTGCTGACATTCCTTCGCTGTCGCCCTCCATTTTCCTGGAAATTAAAAGCTAATTTTATTAGAGATTTGGATCCAGCAAAAAAGGTTGTAGTAAGTAATGTTTTTCGACTGACTAGGTCTTGTAGAAATTTACCATCTTTTCGCAGTTGTTTCGTCTTCATCAAAGTCATCTGCTCCCCGTTTACTGCTGTGGGAGCTCTGCTCAAAATCATCGTCCCCCATCGTTATGGAGGAATTCTCAGGTGTGGCCGCGGAGTCTGTTTGTCCATTTCCGTGAGGGGCATATGATTGTTCAGGAACAGGATTAGAAGCTTGAATGGTCTGAGGAGCAGGTAAAGACGACGATGAAGACCTTCTCGTCGACTGAGGTTTTGGATGGTTATGGCTACCCTTGTAGACAATCTCAGTAATTTGGCCGTCTAAGGACCTTTCGACCTTCTTCTTGGTGGGGCAACTGGGGAACGTGCACTTGTAATAACTTCTTGGATTTTCGCTTCCTTTTACCTGTTTTTGGCCGTATTTTCTCCAGTTGTAGCCATCGTCCGATCTCCTGCTCATCGTCTGACCCTGTTGGTGGTGGTGGTCGCTGTAGTTCGATTGAATTCCACCGTCGTTTTGAGGATAAACTATCTGTGTCGACGTGAAATCGGTCACCTTTGGTCCAATTTCCGATGAAAATTCATTCTGCCTCGATGATTCTCGAGAATTCCATGCTTGTTGCTGAGTCTGCGAATAAAATCATTTTACAGAGATTGTAAGAAAAGGGAGAGGCGGATGAAAATAAGAAAACTCGATTAGATTTTCTCCACTTACCGGTGGATTTGTGCTGACTGAGAGAGGCTTTGGCTGCGTTTGGAAGGAGAACTCTGAGAAGTTTTTGCTCTCCTGTTTAATATTCTGTTGGTTAAAGTGAGAATTGCTCTTCCAGTTGTAAGATTGGAAAGGAAATGTTCCCGTCGTCGGAGATGGCAGAGTACGCTGGAGCAAAAGAAACACGACTCCGATCAGAAAAACAAGACCAAAAGAAACATCGGAACTCAGCAATAAAAATGAAAAAAAAAAAAAAAAAACAAATTCAACGCAAGAAAAATGAAAATTTCCCCATCAAGTTTCTCGGTAGAGAAGAGAAGCAGAGCAAGAGCTGAAATCTTAAAAAAAATAGAATTAAGAAAAGGAAACTTACGTTAGAGGAGTTAAAAAGAACAGGCGAATCCAAGAGCTCAGCCGGGCTCAACCCAGCAGGAATAGCGAAGTAAGAAGAGGGCGAAACAGGAGGTGGAGACAAAGGGAGTGACGGCGGAGGAAAGGACTTGAACTTGGGCACACCCGACCCTGTTCTTTCCGCTATCCTATCCGACAACCCAAGACGGCCATGACCGTTGATCGGCTGGCCCTGCCCCTCATCGGGGCCATAGGCCAAGAGGTCGGAAAAGGAGGGGGTCATGAAGTTGAAGCTTGGATGAGAGTTGGCAGAGGTATCTAAGCTTCCAAAAGAGGACGACATGGGAGATCCAAGAAGAGAGGTTAAGAGGTAAAAGGAGGTGGGAAGATAAAGGGGAAGCGTGAGGAAGACGAAGTAGACGAAGATGTATTATTTGAAGGAGGTTTCCGCGAAGGAGATTGCAAGGTTTGACCGTTGAAAATGGTGGTGTTGCTCTTATTTTTCTTCGGTCAAAACTCGTGGCTTTGACTGGATGGCGGCTGACATGTCTTTTTAACTGCTACCTTACGTAACAAACGTGTGAACTGGTTTAGAAGATATTGTCTCTTTCCATTATTGTCCTTCTCTTGCCGGCTTGACGTGTATTCTAGAAGCTGAACCACGACTCCAAAGAGTCAAGAGGCATTTTTGTCTTTTCCCCCACACTAAGCGAAAGGGACCTCCTAATTATATTACATTAACCGTGACCACCATTGTTCATCACTCAATTATTGAGTTTAATTAGATTGCTTTAATCCGTCATTAACGCTAATTCATGGCTATCAAAGTCTTCCCTTCCCTTCCCTTCCCTCCCCATTTGTTCTGCTTATCGTTCATTAAACTTGCAAATTTAAATTAACTTTTCTTATACATTAATTGTTGGTATTTTCGGTTTGAGTCCGACTAATGATTTGTTGATGAATAAACTTTGCTATTTTGATTTCTTTTTCCAATCATTACGAGATGGTTTGTCTTTCAAACAAGACCGTTCTAAATATTCTCGTTGCGTTGGTGTTCAAAGATCAACTTTCGACCTCTACCAACTTCACTACCGTCACATATTTCTCAACACTCCGGCCGAATCGGTGGTGAATTGAGCGATGGAATTGAATCAAACCAACTTCAACAAACCAATTCGTGTAAATTTATTGACAATAAAACGGACAATAAAGCAATAATTAAACAAATAAAAATAAATCTATATAATATCATCACTTGGAACCTTAATACAAAGCCCAGTTGTGTAACGTAACTGGAGCCCGCCCACCTAAATTCCAAACTAACCCTACTTTGTAAATCAACTTCCAAACATTTAGCTTGAATACTCCGTTATCTCATATTAATGAAGTTGTAGACACAAAACCATGTATAGATATATGGACATATTGCACCAACCTACGAATCATAATCATAATCGATGAATGTAGGTGTTGATTCCTCACTTTCGATTATTTTATTATATTGTATCAATTTATTTTATTTTAAGACAGTTAACAAAAAAACAATCTTAAACTATGAAGTAATTAACAAACTTATTGTTAAACTATATTATTGTATTCTGTGTATGACAGAAGTTTGTTTTCGAAAAGCGGGCTTTCACTCTTTCTTTTTTCTCTTTTATTTCCTCAATCGACATCCAACTCACGGGAGCCCGTTATTGGAGGGCGAGATTCCGGTCAAAGGAACAAAAAATGAGCTAGAAACTGCTAATTGAGGGCATGATCCCGACGTATTACATTATCTAATGGAGTGGTAGCCCTATCTCTAAGAGAGAATTCTCCCACAAATAAATTTTAATGGAAATATGGACAATAAGTTGAGTATTTTATATATATATATATATATATTTTTAAAGAGTTTCAACTAATTTTTAACTAAGAAGCGTGGGTTTTGCAGGCAATGTGATCTACCAGCTAGCCCATCCAAACCCAAACCCAAACCCATCTAAGCCCTACCTATTACCTATGCTAACCCAAGCCCACAACCCGTCAAAACCCTAAGCTGCGACACAGTACTCAAGAGGATCAAGCGAAAAAAACACCGTGAACGGTGAGCCGTCCTCTGCATACGAACGGAACTACGAAGAACAGAGGACTTAGAACTCGACTCAAGCTCGACTGGCCGCCGGAGACTGCTTCTGGCGTCTTAAATCTGCCTACAGAGGAGGATCCCGCTGGTAAACCGATCCATCATCAGTCTTCACTCTGATTACTCTTGTAATTTCGGAGATGAAAATCATTTTCAGTCTTCACTCCGATTAATTTTTACAAGTTTGCTTTTGCTCAGCTTGTTGTTTATCTTCTAAAGTTTTTCTCCTCACCTTAATTTGATGATCATTTCTGTGATAAAAAGATTGCTTTTGAATTTCATCTTCACTGTAACTTGTTTTGCTTCAAATTTTGCAGCTTATCTACACGTCCAATCTGCCCAAATTATCCATTTTTTTCTTTAAATTTTTCATCTATTTTGCAGTTGTGGGTACACTTGTTTGATCAAGATGTCCATTGCAGCTCATAGATAAATAAAATGTTGGGATCTATTCTCAAAGCTGCAACTTCAAAAGTAAGCCCTAGAAGCAATGTGAAGCCCAGTTTAGCTGCCACTCTAAGCTTATCCTTCGTCCAAGATTATTCTTCTAAGACCACAAAAAGCACTGTTAAGAAGGCTAAGAAGAATAATTCCAAGGCTGCTAAAAAAACACCAGAAGATTCCTCTGCGGCTGCCTCTGCGGCTGCATCTGATGACTTCGACTCTGCACTTTTTGATGAAAAGTCCCGCGCAAGGCGCCTTGCTGTAGACGAAAATGATCCCACACTCAATGTTGGACCCAATGGCCGTCCTCTCTTCACTTCGGCAACTTTACTATCCAAGCTCACTCATAATGATAGTTGCTCCTATTTTAATTTCAAGTACATAATTTTACAAGTGCATGAACCATGTATAAAACTGGTCCATATTTAGTTGTTGATTTTGTTTAATTTATGTTTAACGTTAGGATGGAAGAACTGAATGTGGTGCTGCCAGAGGGATTGCCAATGGGGATGGTGAAAGAGTTTGAGGAATCTATGCGGAGTGCAGTGCTGGTCCGACAGAGTTTTTTAGATCTTCGTGACAATTTTAGGCGTATTGTTGATCCTCCCATGTGGTCAGACAATAAAGGTACAGAGTTTTGTTCTTCAATTGTATTCAAATGCTATAACGTCTCCCGGTGTTCTTCGTATAATATTGTCCGTTTTGGCTACAAATCCAGACGGATTTATACTTGGGGTCAGTCTCAAAACGCCTTGTAATGGGTAGGGAAGAAAGTTCTACTTATAAATTATTCATTTTTTACTCTCTCAATCAACGTGGAATTGTGCACTCTCACTGGTTTGAGTTGGGGCCCCACCCGCCTTTCATTTGCGTTCACATGGCAGGTTGTTACAATTTATGCCTCCTTTGGGGGCTGATGTCCTCGTCGGCCACACTTTCAGTTGAGCAGTGGTTCTGATACTATTTGTAATGTTCACTGGTGCTCCCGGTATAATATTGTCCGCGTTTGACTGGAGTTCGCAAAGATTTATTTTTGAGCAGCCCAAAACGCGTTGTAATAGATAAAAATGAAAACTCTATTTTTTCACTGTTGCAAGCAATGTGATATTGTGCATCTTATATTAGTATGAGTTGGGTGTCATCGGTCCCTCATTGCCTTCACATGACAAGCTGTCATAAATACTGTTATTTTAATGTGATTTCCCTTTCTATTCTTCTGTCCTAACTTCTAAGGCAGTAGCAACCTAATTGAATATTAATTATGGCTACAATGGATAGTCTCTGCATCTAACACTACACACTTGGTCCTACATCCCTATTGATGTTATTGTTAAAAAAACTCTTACTACTTATTGTGGATTGTCGTTACATCGTTGTTATACTAATCACTATAATATTGTGGTAATCCAAGAGAGTACATAATGAAAATGGTCTTCGACTTGATCTCAGATTTGTTGGGGAACATTTATACTCTTAATTTAAATTGAAGCTCGCAAAAATTGGAACTTGGTTTTGGCACAGATGCATTTTCTTTTTTATGCATATCCCAGCATAGATAGTGAGTTTATGTAACTAAAGGAGGTCATGTTTACAAATATTCTTTTTCAGAATTTGTATTTATTCAGGCCCCAGGTTGAAGAAGCAGATAGTTTTGGATGGTCCAGTCAGTTGTGGGAAGAGTACAGTTCTAGGAATGCTTGTTCACTGGGCTCGCAATGAAGGTTGGTTAGTTTTTTATGTTCCCAGAGGCCGGGAATGGACTCACGGGGGATTTTTCTATAAAAACCCACAAACAGACCTTTGGGACACACCTGTTCAGGCTGAAAATGTTCTAAAGGTGCATAATTTGTCCTTATGTTTAATTTTGCATCCGTTCTGAATGTTCTTAATCATCTTTTGTATTGGTTATAAATGTCCATATTCCCTGTGCTCATTCTTGAAGGCAAATGGTTCTAGTCTTTATTATTTCTAGTTGATTATTGAGAGATAGATGCCAGGGGAAGGGCCAAATACATTTAGGGGAGGAGAAACGTTTTAAAAATTTACAGTTTTAATGCTCATTATTAGCATGCAATGAGAATTGTTTTATTAAAGTCTTGCCACATTTTTACGAAGATTATGATACCGGTCAAGTTAGTGTGTTTTCATTTTTCTTATGTTTTTTTTTTATTTGAAGAATTTCCTAAAATTCAACGAAAGTCGCTTAAGAGAGTTGCCATGCCAAATATTTGAACCTATTCCCTTGGGCGAGGGTGCTGGTGTTGGATGGATGAAAGATGCTGATTCAATGGCCATGCCTGAAGGTTCAACTCTATATGACCTGATTGATACAGGGATTAAGCACACGCATGCAGCTGTTGGGGTGGTGGTTCGTTTGAGGAAAGAGTTATCCCTTGTGAAGGATACCCCTGTTCTCATTGCTATTGATCAAGTGAGCACATTTGTTATGACAATTTTTCACATGAACTTATGAAAAATTGTGATCAAAGGTATATATCGTCTTGCTAATCTGTTGATGTATTACTTGTATTCAGTACAACAATTGGTTTACGTTCAGCGAGTATGCAGAAGCACCAACTCCTCGTTCTACTCGACCAATTCATGCTAAAAACCTTGCAACGGTTGGTTTTGCTTATTTCATTGAGGATTCTGTTTTGTTTAGTTTTCACTCAGTTTGCTAGACTCAAATTATGGTAGGGCCATGTTGTCTATAAATTGTTTTATCCAACTTTTGATTATTTAATGCATTGAGCAGGTCTTATATTTTATCTTTTTGTAATATTTTCTTCCTATCTTAAGCCATAGTGGTAAGAGTGCTGAGAATCTTTTGCAGGTGAATGCTTTTAGGTCAATGATGCATGATGACATGATGGTGGGCGCTTTCTCTCATTCAACAGCAGTAGGAAAGCTTCGAAAGGACTTGCCTGATGTTCCTCCGGATGCTCGCTATAATTTACCTCGTTACAGTTTAGACGAAGCTGCATCTGTTTGTCATTACTATCTTAGGTATGCTACCTCTGACTAAACAATTCGAATGGTAGAATCTGGCTGTATTATTCTTCTCCTACATAACTTGTGTATGATTCTTGGCAGGCAGAGGCTGATCCGCCAAGAAGCATTTACAGAGGAAAACTGGAAAAAGATTTACTACTTGTCAAATGGAAATGGTTCAGAAATGAGGTGGTTGGTTCCTTTAATGCGCTAACGGTCGAGATTTTATGTTCTAACAATTTTGTCGGGATATTTACGTCAGCCGGGATGCATTTATTTGCTCTCACTGCCTCTTTCTTTTTTTGGCATCAAATCTGAAATGAAAGTTATGTTGTTCACAGCAAAGTTTTTTTGTTTATTTATTGTTTTGTTGGGTCAGAGTACATATTCACCCAAATTTATGTGCTCGAGCTGATACTTTTACTTATTTTTGCGATCAGAAACTAAGCAAAGATCTAGCCTCTATGCTTGCGATCTATCTACCTCACATATTATATGGTTTATTGTTTTCAATCTCAGCTGTGATTCTGTATGATCGGGTCTCCTCATCTTTTCTCACAATCACCCTTTGAAGGTTTAACTTTTGATGCCATTTGACTTCAGTCCACTGGTCTCTTTGCATAGTCATTCTTCACTTAATCTTGCCAATTAATTACGCAGAAAAGTTTGCCCTCTCTAAACTATGTCTCACTATCATCTTCCTTTGATCTTAGAAATCGACGGGATCAGCTTCTTGGTTGTTCCCATAGTCAGTTTCATGCTAAGAACAACTGTTTTTTCGTTTCAGATTGGCTGTGAAGTAGATTGTCCAAGTAGTAGTAGATCTCCTTGCTTAGAGGATGTGATCTATCTCCCGACTCGAAGCTATGAACAGTTCTGTCGATCTCAATCCACGCACAAGCTTTCTCTTTCTTTATTCCTCTTTCAAGCATCATCTTTCTCACTTTTGCTGCGGCCTCCATATCCCCGTCAAGTCCGTAGAAATTTGATAACAACATGTAGGCTCCAGGCTCGATGGGTTTTAAATCGAGTAATTTTTCTCCCACTGCCCTTGCCATCACTTTGTCTCTGTGGAAGCAACAAGAGCTTAAAAGTGTCATCCAAATCTTCGGCTCGGGCTTAACTGGCATTCTGAGGATGAAATCATAGGCCTCCGTCAACTTTCCAGCTCGGGCTAGTAGGTCTACCATGCATGTATAGTGCTCCATCATGGGCGAGATGGAGTATTTCTGCACCATCTTCTGGAAATTGGCCCGCCCTTGATCTACTAGGCCTGCATGGCTGCATGCGTGTAGGGTAGCCAAGAAGGTGATTTTGTTGGGAGAAACACCATCCATTTCCATTGCACAGAATGCCCTCATAGCTTCCAATCCATAGCCGTTTTTTCCATAGCCAGTTATCAAACAAGTCCAGGAAACCACATCCCGTAGAGGCATAGTCTTGAAATGGTTATATGCATCAGTCATCATCCCGCATGTTGCATACACGTCGGTCAGCGCATTTCCGACCTGCAAAAAGGGCTCCATCCCATATTTAATGACTAAACTATGCACCTTTCTGCCATTGATAAGCGCGGCAATATCAGCACACAGAGAAAGAACGCTGACCATTGTCCTAACATCTACTTCGTGGCCTTCTAATCTCATTCTTTCATAGAGAGTTAATCCCATCTTCCCTTCGCAGTTATGGCCCAAACCAGAAATCAGTGTATTCCAAGACCCAATATCTCTATCTTTCATGTTATTGAATAATTTAATGGCGTCATCTGTTTGGTTGCAGCGACAGAGCCCATAAATCATGCTGTTAGTTGCAATTACATCTCTTTGAGGAATTTCAACAAACACCTGGTACGCCTCTCTGATGCGACTGCATTTACAGTACATGTCAATAAGAGATGTCATTAGATGAATGTCGGCGTGAAGTCCCGTCAGGAAAATCATGCCATGATACTGCTCAGCTCCCTCGATTGCGGCAATACTACCACAAGCTTTGAGAGCCGAAGAAAGAAGAAACTTGGTGATTTTGACCCCATTTTGGTGAAGTTGTTGGAGCAGAGTTATAGCCTGATAACTTTTCCCATGGTTAATCAGAGAAGAAATTCTCTGCAAGTGAAAACTCGCGTCAAGCATTTCTTCAATGGCGTGTCGGGTGATTTCCCAACACTCGAAAATGAAGAACAAGGCTCTAACTGCTCAAGGCTTAACTCACGGAGGTGAAACCAACAGGCCATTATTCCACTAATAATTATTAATAAATAATATTTTTTTATTTTGCTTTCCGAATATATTTTATTTCACATGAAACAAAAAATATTGCGAATAATATAGTAAGTTATTGATCATAGTTTAATATGTCAATAAATATATTTAAAAAATAAATAATAAAATAAATTTAATATTATTTTTAATTAATTAGAGCGCTAAATAAATTATGAAATGAGTTTAGAAAGTAATTACAATATTACTAATATTTATCACCGTCACATAAACGACGCGTAGTGTAGACTTTGTTCTAGGCCTAGAACTCTAAGAAATTAGAAACACTGTGAAGGGGAGGGCTCATTTTGTTTTTATTATCGGTATTTGCTATTCTAAGTTTACACTCTAATTTTTGTTAGGATTATTAATTTTTTTTATTTTTTATTTTTTTAAATTTTTATTTTGAATAACAAGCGGTTTCTCTCCTGCAATTATTATGGATGGAATCGGCTAATTTCACGAGACAATAAGAACATTCCCAACAAAGGATAACTTCAAAATTATCAAATCGCTCCCTGTAAACAAAGAAAACTGTAACAAGTCTTCATCACGACGATATGTGAAAATTTAGATAATAGAAATGGTATAATGGATTAACGTAGATTCCACAGTCTTCCTAATAAAATATTATTCATTTTGAGTCGAGATTCGCACAGTTTTATTTTTAAGATTAAGTTAAAATGTATTATACTAAGTAAGAATGATAATTTTTTTTTATAAATAATTCACTTTTCATTCTTACAAACGATGTAAGATTATGCACAGCTACTAATAAGAACTAATTCTTAGTAGTTAACAGAATCATGGGTCGAACAGTTCAGATAAAAATATGATTAAGAGTTAATCCTTCTCTCTTTGTCGGGTAGCTTTACCTCGCGCATATCTTGATAAGTCAACTAATTGATCTTATTATTACAACATCATAGTTCGATCAAATCAATAATTACAAACCGCAAGTGGTAAACCCAGTGTGACATTTTCTTAATCCGACAACAATAAACTAACCAAACTCTCTGACTTTCATGAACATTTCAACGTGCAGTAATAGAGAAATATGAGTAGGTGGATTGGATTTACTCATCAAAATAAAACCACCTGTAAAAGCTAAACCGTTGACCATTTGTTTAGTACGACCACTGTTCCCCTTGACTCAAATAATAAGAGGTAAGTTACCCCGAGACGGGGAGATAAGGTTTACTCTTTACCGAAATTGTACGTGGAGTATCTAGTTATCCTATTACAATGTTATCCATTTCCGGTGAAAAATCGAATAATTTTATTATTTAAATTAATTCAAAATATATTATAATAAGTAAAAATAATAATTTTTTTTTATAAATAATTTATAATATTCCTGAATTTTAGAAGATCAACTAAAAACAATAATCAATGAATGGGTCGAATCTTTAGTTTTGGGTGGATAAACCTACCAGGACACTGACTATTTCTCATTAGACGTCCATTTCACATCGAGTAAGATCACTTGGTTAATTAATCACTTATTAGGAATCCCTAGTTTTGGAGTTGCAGAGGTCGGTCATACGTGTTCTCTGGAGAAAGATGATTAGGTTTGTAAAGCAAGGGGTTTGACTTTGTGGAGCATACGAAACTTGGAAGGTGGGATTGACCATTTCATAATTTTCAACCACATCCAAGAAAGATAGATTAATGACTCACCTTTTACCGAACTCGAGTACAATATTATCCATTTGGTATTGAATTTCGCATAATTTTTCTTGAGTTTTATTTTAAAACGCATCATATCAACATAAAAAAAGGATCGAATTTATGAATTACTCCCCGTAACAACACTCATCAATAGGAGATAAAGTCAACTAGAGTATGGAGAAGGGGCATAAACCTTAAATTACATTCTATAAATGGTACATTGTTTTGCATGCAGAAGAAGGGAACGTAAAATATTTATAGCAATTGAATCACACACTTGATTTACTTTACTTCATTCATAGAAATCATCAGCGCAACAAGGCTAAAGAATGAAATGGATCGAGGAAGACAAACAGTTCTAGTTGACAACCCTGCAGTTGCGCCTGATTTCTCCATTTCTTCCGGTGAGGGGTTTCAAGTTACCCATCTTGATCATAGAATTACTGAAATCTTTAAAAAACTGTCCGGGATATTGGTTGTAGCGACGAACCAGAACGTCCGTGCCACTGCCATCACCCTTGAAGAGTTCCTGATCAGAATGAAGCAGACCCTTTTTGCCCAACAACCCACTGAAGTAAGCGGTGTCAAACAAATTTGGGGTACGATCCAATGGCTCTGTGGTGAAGTCTCCTCCTGTTGGAGGGCATCTCTTTCGCAAGGAGGCGGCGAATTTAGGGTCTATGTTGGTATCGTTGTAAGCCCTTGCTCGGAAAACGGCGCAGCGAGCCAGTCCGATGACGTGCCCACCGGAAAGCGCGACTAGGTCCGTCAGGTCGAGGCCGTGAGATTGGAAGTTGGAAACAAGTTGCGATAGGTTGAAGAACGATGGCGGGATGTTAATGTTCGCATCGTTTCTGCTGGCGGTTCTTGCGTCTCTTCGACCCACCAAAACTCTGTACCATGGACCTCCCAGCTAGAATACAAACACAAATTCACGTTACTTGTCGCGACTGGTAGGGGATTGCTCAGAAACTCCGGGTTGTACGACTCAATTCTCGGAGGTTAAAAAATCCACTCAGAATTTTATTAATATAAAATTAGTAGATTTACGTTAGCTTCGCCATTGATGATTATTTCAAGCTCATCTGTTCAAGAAGCAAAGATAGAATTTAGCCGTACCAGATTGACAGAGTCTCGAGCTGCAACGGCTAAGATATCTGCACAAGACACAACATTGCCGCACTCCTTGTTAACTGCTGCTTTTATCTGATCCACCACTTCGAATCCTCTGAGAGAGTTAACGTTCGGGAAGGCTGTCTTCTCGCCGGTGAAGGTGGCTGTGTCGTCGAGCAAGAGTGATCCGTCGCATCCCTGCAATTCGATCATATTGCATTCAACAACAATCCACACGAGGTGCCCATAAAAGCAATCGTTCGAACATAAAACATACGTTGACAAAGCAATCATGGAAGTGGAGGCGAAGAAGCGAAGCACCCATGCGAGCCTCGCGACGAATAGCTGAAGCAACAACTTTACGAATGGTAGGCAATGCCTGGGGGCACACAGTTTTGTAGGAGTCATAAGTGAGTTGAGCGTGCGTAGGGTTTACAACAGCCAGAGCAAAGACGATGAAGAAAGAAAGAAAGCATTTTGGAGTAGCCGCCATGGCTAATATTTATTCTGTACTACGAATTGCAGTGTTTTCTGTAGATTAATTGGTTTATATAGACGATAACCAGCATCATTTCTTCTATATTTTAGCATTATCACCTACCCAACTCGATAATTATCTATATATATATATATATATATATATAGAGAGAGAGAGAGAGAGAGAGAGAGAGAGAGAGAGAGAGTGGACTTGCTCCAATTGTGACATAACGATCTGATGCAACTCATTTGTTTACTTAAAACTATGTAAAACTTGCATATACACGTTAAATTTGAGGTTAATTTATAGTCATTTACTTAGAAAGTAGGTGCATACTCGAGCATACTTCTATAAATTTAACATATTATTGGTTGACCCAAAATTTGTCATTGACTTAACTAATCATGAAGATAAATTATAAATAATCAAAACAATCATGGAATCCTAATATGCAAGTGTGGTCAACATAAGCTTAAGCAGGAGGATGAATTATTAAACAAGGGGGGAGGAGTTCTGGCTGACCCAACAACCTGTTACTCTTTCGTTTGAATCAATTGTTATAATCATGTTTAGTCTTACCCAAAACACAACCTATTCTTCGTAATTTTCTACTTTAACTGCATGAATTTAGGTGATTTAAGGTAGAAATTTCCAGTTGGTGTACACGTTTGGAATTGCTAACCTATAAACACTTCAATGTAAGGATGACCTTTTTGATTCCATATCAAAGAAACAGGCTTAAAACTTGCAAAGAAAATAAAAAGTAATTTGCCAAACAGGATTGATTTGAATCGGCCGGCCGAGTCCGGTCCTTTCAGATTAAGATTATTTGATATACAATGCTCATACAAAGACTGCCACGATAGTTTGTTATGAAAAACTCTTGAATCAAACGTAGAAAACAAGGCCATCCCTAACCAAAAACAAAATGTATGTACAATTTTGAATCATAGACCATGTAAGTACTAAAAAAGATCGTCCTTCTCTTAAAATTACGCGAAGAGTTCAGATTTAGAAGACCTAATTGTTAGATCACGGTTGACAAATGTCGCCGATGGCTGCATTGATGTTTTTACACTCAAATTCCATAGTTTTCATCCAGTTCTCGAAGTCTCCAAGTTCCTGTCAAATAAGTTTGAGCATGAATCCATAAACTGAATGTTCCCAAAAGGAGGAAAATATAAACGAACAGGTGAGTGGTGACCAATTCCATATCAGAGATGCAAATCAATGCAATACTACGAAAACGTCTCAAGCAAGTACCAAGTTTTGCGAAAGGAATAATGTGATGTGATAATCAAACTTCTTTTCGTTAGTCCCAAACAATGGCACCATCCAACCTCTATTTAATATGAAACGAGGCTCATACAAATTATAAACGTTTAAGAGGAAACTATATACTCCCATGACAAGAATAGGTGGGACTACGTTTGCAAAAGCAATATTGAGTTTCGTGATGATAAACCAGTAAACTCCCAAAACAGGAGGAGGTCACAAATTCCTCTTATCAATTCTAAATTTATATCAAACAAGACTGCAACCTTCTATGGGGCATAGAATTAATCTATAAACAGTGTTCAAAAGTGAAAATGAAAATAAAATGCTTTTCAGTCAATTCATGCTTCAACCATACTTCATCCACACATCATTTTCGTAGATATGAACAAATTCCTGCAAAATGTAATTGAAAAGTCCTCATCAAGGTTATGCAAATCAATTCCCAGCTCCATTATTCGTCTTAAATCATCAAAAAACCAACTTCCACGCCATGCTCTGACTCATATCCATAACTCATATCCATAACACCAGAAACACTAAAAGCTAGAAGCCTTCCTAATTTTCAGTAAGATCTTCATGATAGAGAAAGACATCATAATTCTTGTCTTAAGCCACTCCAAGTAGCAATAAAGATCAAAATTTGTACCAGGAAAAAGTGTGTAAAATCATCCTCTAACAGAATAAATTTCCATGGTTTTGGTCTTCCAATCCCCATAACATTTAGCCAAACCAGCTAGGGACACTCGGAGATCATGATCACATCATAGTTCAAAGCCTTATAATGCGAAGAAAAAATTTGTTCAAATAAGAATTCGAGAACCTTTGCTTGGACTAAATTAACAACAAAAAAATGGAAGTCAACGGCCAGAGGATTAAATTGAAAACAGAACCTTAACGGCGGTGTTAAGAGCGTGAGTGGAAGCGAGCCAATGATCAGTCTGCTTCATAAAGCGAGTTATGGCGGCTCCCAAAGCCCTAATTTCGAGCTCGATTCGTTTCTCGTTTATAAACGACTCCTGAACCCCACCGTTCACAGCATCCACCAGCAATTGAGAAACCCGGGAAGCGTTTCGAATTGCATCTTTCTTCGCATGATCTGAATTGAGACAGATAAAAATACAAATCAATTCAAAAACAGAAAAACGATTCCATCAAAACCACGAGAGAGAAATTTAATTAGGTAGAGACCTGAACCTTCGCGGAGTTTGAGAGAGGCGTGATGATGGTCGTGGACCAATTGAAGCAAGGAAGATTCCAATCCGCCGGCGTCGGCGCTTGATCTCTCCGTATCCCCGGGAAACGCCATATCCTGCGTTTACTCTCACCAACTACAGCGCCTTTCTTTCTTCGTAAAATACTTTCGAAGGTGGAAAGTGTAGTTTTTACCGTCGAAGTAATGTTTTTTTACCGTCATATTATCAAAAATTAAAAATTATAATATTTTAGTGTAAATAAATAAGACGAAAATACTATTTAAAACGTTATTAGTTGCATAAATAAGAATCTTAGTCATAATTAATTATTGAACTCCTTATATCAATTATTTAAATTTGTATTCCCCAAATTTGGCAGCATTAGTGACAAGATGTTATAAATGAGTTTATGTACTCACTAAATTATATATTATATAGTGGTGTGACACATTAATTATTGTTTGGCACGCGCACGAGACCGATTATGCGTAGATAAATGATTGTATTTGTTAGAAATTAAGAGATGGGATATTTGGCATTTTCTGCCTCCTAATAATGTAAATTAATTATTATTTGTAGAATATTTTTTTTTCTGAGTTTGTTACGTGGTTGATTGTATATAAGTTTTAACCTAAGATATTTGTAAATCTAGATGGTTTGAATGTGGACAAAAATGATGTAGCAAAATGTCAAGACAAAGTTAGTGTGGTTCATTCTCACGTCGAATAAAGAGTAAAAATTGAATATTTTATAAATTGAATTCTCTTTCTTACTTGTTACAACGTGTTTTGGGCCAATTCTAAGAACATATTTATGCAAGCTCCGACCCAAAACAGATAATATTGTACTGGGAGTATCAATGGACTTCACAAAAATAATGCTTTTTTTTTTTTTTCATATGCAATAGGAAATAGTAAAATGTTCTACATTTGATTATTATGTTCGAACTTTTCATCAATTTTCTAGAAAAAATAAAATAGTTATCAAAATAAAAATAAACTGACATAGATTTAACTCACTGTGTGAAGACAATGACGATTTAAGATTCAATTGATTGGCAGGGCATAAATCATAACAGTAAAAATACACCATATCACATTGTTCGTTAAAAGTGAAAAACAAATAATTCATAAATAGAATTTTATATTTTGAGTTAATTATAAAAAGTAAATACGTGTGAGCCAATTCCAATATTTGTATATAGAATTTTGGGTTGCCCAACACACAGCAAACGTTTTATTTTCTAAAATTGTTTAAATAAAACGTGTTGTAATGGTCAAAAAAGATGGCATCCTCAAAACTTAGTTACTCAAATTCTGAAAAATGTTTAAAAATTGATTATTTATGATGGTAACATAGGAATATACTCAGTTAAGAGTTTTATTTATTACGTCATAAATTAATAGTGGAAATATTGAGTGTCTGTCGTTATTTCCATGCAAATAATTGCGCCATTGGATCAGATCAGTCTGCTCACCAAGCGGATGGTTCAGTCTCTATATAACCTTGCCTTCACCTTCAACTCTCACACCGCCTCTCCACCTTCTGCTAATTTCTTCCAAACATGGCCGGGGTTAACTTTGCCCTAGCTTTCTTGTTCCTTTCCATGGGGATCTGCTCATCGTGGGAGCTCTCCACTCATTTTTATTCGAACACTTGCCCTGATGGCTTGAGGACTGTGAAGAAAGTCGTCAGAGCTGCTATATTAAACGAAACTCGCATGGGCGCTTCTCTCTTGCGCCTCCACTTTCATGACTGCTTCGTCGATGTAATTTCTTTTCTGACCCATTTCTAAAAAGCCCTACCTTTGCTATTTCTTCGAGTTTAAACGACGAAATAATATACTGTTTTTGTTCGTCTCTATGGGGACGAGTCAGTGATTAGTTTAAATAATGAAAACTGCTGATAATTGAAAGGTGTAACAGGGCTGCGACGGGTCCATTCTTCTGGACGACAATGCGACTTTTACGGGGGAGCAAACTGCTCGTCCGAACATCAATTCTGTGAGAGGGTTCAACGTTATCGCCGACATAAAGACTGCAGTGGAAGCGATTTGCCCTGGCGTGGTGTCTTGCGCTGATATCTTGGCCATTGCGGCTCGTGATTCCGTCAGAATTGTAAGCTGTCTTTTCATGCGGTGTGAATCTTCATTTAGGGATACTGGTTTGAGCAGAGTTTATGAGTAATTTTCTGATTGGGTTTTGGTTTGTAGCTTGGAGGACCTAGCTATAAAGTAAAACTGGGAAGAAGGGATTCGTATGGGGCCAACTTCACTCTTGCAAACACCGGAGGAATCCCTTCTTTCGCCGGGTCTCTTCAGAACCTTACCTCTAGATTTAACGCGCTGGGCCTTTCTGTCCAGGACTTGGTTGCCTTGTCTGGTACTCTCTCTCTCTCTCTCTCTCTCGACATTGGAAAAGAATAGTACGCGAAGAAAGTAGGGTACTCTAAATTATCGGCCTATATATAGTTAATATATCCTTGTATGCATAAAAAAGAACGTCCTTAGACGTATCCGTAGACGTATCCAAAATCGACAAATCTCACTCTGATTCTAATAACAATAATCGCGGGCAATGAACAGGAGCTCATACAATCGGAGAGGCCAGGTGCGTAAGCTTCAGAGCTCGCATATACAACGAGACCAACATCAACAGTACATTTGCTACACTCAGACAGAAAAACTGTCCGGCAAGCAGTAGCTCCGGCAGCAACAATCTGGCTCCGTTGGACGTTCAAACGCCTACCGTCTTCGACAACAGTTACTACAAAAATCTCGTCAACCTCAAGGGTCTCCTCCACTCCGATCAGGTGCTGTACAACAACGCATCCACGGATTCACTGGTGAAGAGATACAGCAAGAAACACCTGGTTTTCTTCGCAGATTTTGTGGTTGCGATACTTAAGATGGGAGATATTACCCCTCTCACTGGATCGCAGGGTGAAATAAGGAAGGTTTGTAGCGTCGCTAATTGAATTCAGTTGGATTATTTCTTAAGTTCTGCTTATTTTAAACGTTCGTGTAATATAGAGAAGGATTAAGCTTCATCTCCTTCTCGTTCCCGTCCTTTTCATGCCTTATCTGTTTGCCAACAAAACGCCGGTGCGGACCAAGGCAAGCTTCTTATAAATTACTGAAATGTAATTCTCATTTGTGTGAAATCAATTATTGGGTCATTTCCCTAATTATATTTTAAATTATAATTCCAATTAAGTTTGAATCATGTTAGAAATTATGGATGAAATTACAAATTAAAATAAAATATCTCATTAAATAAAAAAAAAAGTAATATATGTATTGAGTTTAATTAATTAATAAATAAATTAATGTCAAATTCTAAAATGTTATTCACTTAAGTATTATGGGTAGAAAATCTGTCCCAGTTGAAGGGAAATATTTGACTTGGTTCTCAAAATAATTGAATGAATGTATATCTGCGTCTGATTAGGGAGTCATTAAAATAATTAATTAAATGTTAAATGTCTCCCACGATGGTACCTACTCCTTGCCCACCATCCCTTCTCGTCGTAAGTCGTTCCATAAGTGTACCCTTTTTCTAACACGTTAACAGGTTGTTGTCACGATTCAAATCAACAATCCTAAATATTTTTCCCGTGGCTTGTCTTGTTATCGGTGGGGATATGGTAACAGAGCCTGAACGTGACATATTTCTTGTCACCTTTTCAAATGATAATTAAAACAACTGATAAACGGTTACTTTCTGAAAAATAGTTCATAAATAATTTATTCAATGTCTCAAAATTTGATGAGTAATTTTAGGTTTACTATGTCTTAACTTTTACATTTTAACTAGTGAGTCATTAATTGGTTACTTCATATATAATTTAATTATGAATAATTTATTTCAATAATTATATTTTATTAATTAAAAATAAAATTAAAGGGTTAATTTAACATTCCTCAAATTTTGTAAAATTAAAAACACATTAAATAAATTTACAGCAATGCATTTGCGTCTTTGGAGTTATTAATAATAAATTAATTAATGATAACATTTTTATCAGGGACAAAAATGAAATTGTGCAATGAAAACGTTCACGAGAATAATTAGCCAATTATTTTTTTGTCTCACTTAGTGATAGTGACACTTTTTTGTATTCATAAAATAAAATGAAAGAGGAATAACAAAACTTGTAGCACAATGTGAGTTGCCTTTAGCGTTCACTGATAGTGATGAATTTAAAAAATTTATGAAAGAAAATATTACTCCTAATTTTAAACGTATTCCTAAAAGTACGACTAGAACTGATATTATGAAATATTTAATAATATGAAAAATAAACTAATTTTATTTTTTTTTTCAAAAGCCCTTTTCAATATCTATTTGTATCATCTCTGATTTATGGAGTGTACGTCATTCTATAGACTATGTTATTATAACTTGTTATTTTATTGATAATTCTTGACAATTAAATAAAAGAATTTTAGAACTTTGTAATTATGAATATTCTCACACTGGTATTACAATTTATAGATATATTGTAACGATATTGCAAAAATATTCTATTCGATATAGAATATTTTACATAACACTTGATAATGCTAGTGTTAACAATGCTGTTATTTTTCATTTTAAAAATTATTTTCAATTAGATATTACTCACGATTCTCTTTTTCATGTGAGATGAATTTGTTATATTTTAAATTTAGTTGTTAAAGATGGTATGACATATATTTCGCCTCATATTGAATTAATTAGATCCGCAATTTCTTAAATAATTAGATTTAATTCGAGACAAAAAAAATATAGAGATTTTTGTAGAACTGCCCAACTTAAACCACGAAAATTAAAAACTGATGTACATAATAGGTGAAATTCTATTTATTTAATATTAAAAAATAGTATGCCATATTGACAAGTTATTTGTGCTTTTAATAATGAGAAAATGCCAAATATTAATTTTGATAAATCTAGTTGTGACATAGATGATATATTTCTTGATTTTTTAAAACTATTTTATGATGCTACAAATGAATGTTCGAGAATTTATTATCCAACTTCTCATCTTGTTCTTCCAATTTTTATAAACTTAACTGGTAATTTTATACAATATTGACAAATAGATGAATTTAGAGATATACTAAAAACAAAATTTAAAAAATATTGGTTTGACATTTTTCTTATTTTTTGTTATGTATGTATAATATATTCTAAATATAAATTAAGAGGAGTATGTCTCGTGATTAATAAAATTTCTAATAATTTATATACTACTTCTTTACTTTCTAGAAATCAAATAACTAATGAAATTGTTATTTTATATTTTTCTTATAAATCTAAATATTATAATGTTAGTCGTTCGCGTATTTCTTCACATGTTAGTTCCAGTAGTGGTGGTGGTGGAAATATTATAGGTTTACAATTTGATATTCATAATATTTGGAATTAATTAGATACAGATATTTACTCTAATTCTATGCGAAATGAAATAAAAATTTATTTTGACACTCGATATCAATTTTCTCGCGAAGAAAACTGTGCTTTTTTAGATTACATATCATATTCTTTCTACAATGACATGTGATCTACTAACACCTCTGGTCTCTACCGTAGCATCGAAATCCACTTTTAGTGTAGCTGGACTTGTATACGATGAATGTCGAGGAAGACTTGTACCCGATCTCGTGGAGGCACTCACTTGCATGAATAATTGAAACGATGTCATTACGAGAAACCAACAACGAGATGACAGAATATTCGAAGACTTTAAATGTTGAAGGTTAACATTGTAATTTAAATTTTGAAGTATTTTTTGAATTTGTAATTTTTTGGACATTTTACATATGATTGAAAATTAAATAGGTGTCAATCTAATTGGTATGTGTCTAATTTGTAGCGATGCAAATGTTAAATTTATAATGAATGTTATATATATATTTTTATATTTTTTTCAAACGATGTGAGATTATGCATCCCAATAATATATAGATTGAGTCCTTAAAATTTTAAATCATTTTTATTTTCAGAGATCAGAGCGTAACAAACCTAAGTAATAAATTATCAATAGCTTTAAATATTTAAGCTCGTATATCGATAATAATTTAATTATTTATATTCTTTTAATATTTTGTTGTGCATGCAGTTTAATTCCTTTTATTGATCTCACACACGTGTTTTTGTCAAGATTAGAATTTTAACATTTAACTTAATCATGATAAATTACAACCCTATAAAAAAATTTAAATTATTTTTAAATTAAAAATAATTTAATCATTTATATTTTTTTGGAAGAACTCTGATCTCTTCCCACCCAAGTATGATTATGCAATAGAACTCTGAACAAACATGATGAACTGTTCTTTAAGGATTAAAAAAAAACCAATAATAGCTGTAGGTTTATAAATTCTACGATCATTTTACACATGGTGTTTAGCTTTTTGCAGGGGCACGAAGCTGTCAGAGCTTGTAGCTCTTTGGTCAAGATTCTCTTTTGCATTGTCCACCTTGTCAACATATAATTTAGGTGTCCTACTTTGGCATCTTTGTCAAAGCCAAAACATCATTATAAAGATGTTTAAGCTTTATTTGATCATTGAATCCCAAATCTACGCCTCGTATTTGCCTGAGTTGTGTCCGTAACCCAATTTAAATCTTAATATATAGAGTTATTTACAGATTATTATTATTTTTACCAACGTAGCTGTCTTCACTTATTGACAATTGCTCCATTATCGTTAATTTAAATGTTATATTTAACATATGTCTACAACAGTTTTCATTTAATAAGATGCTTTAAATGAATTTTTAATTCTTTTAATAATTTATGACTCTTTTTATTTTTTGTTGATCTCTTGACAAAATTTAAAATTATTGGTGAAGAAATTATCAGAGTTTGAAATTATATTTGAATTAAATTGAATTAAAAATTCTGATTAAATATAACTGCAACGACAAATAAATTAATGGTAATTTCTGAATTGATGACAAATAAAATACGGGGATTCTGTTGGTATAAAAAGTTAATATTTAATCTATAAATGATACTGTACATTCAGAGATCTAATTGATGTACTACTATTTTTTTTTCTGTATAATATTCTTAAATCTAGGGTGTTAGACTATTGCTTCCAATCCATTCAACTCTTCCCTTCTATTTTGTACGGAAAAGGCACGGAGGGTTTTTGTGTTTTCAATACAATATTAGTCGTTTTGAATCAGACCTTACATGAATTTATTCTTGAAGTTAGTTCAAATTACATTGTGTTAAGTAAACTCGAAAACTTTACTTATATGTCATTGAATTTTTATTTTTTTACGGTAACGAACTTGACCATCACAACAATAAAATCTTAAGTCATTCTTATATTTACGGGACAAATTGTCTGTACAAGCATCTCCATCTTTGTTATCTACACTCGAAGTTGAAAGTCCCATCTGCGCTAATTGTCCGTATAAACCCTCAGTTCACTTCAATTTTCTGTTCACCTTTGCATGGGACAAACATTAGTTTATATTTGGTTTCAGTGGGGAGCTTCTCATCTGAACTCTCTCTACTGCCATTTATTCAACTGATTCCCTGAAAGTCATTATCTCTATTCAAAGAGTTGAACTTTCCTCGATAAGCTTTGGGTTGTTAACCAGTCATAGTCATGATTCAATCATTGTTAGTAAATGGTAGATAAAACTGAAGGTTCATTTCCCAAGATGGGAGCCTGGCAACGGTATATTCATAATCAATGCCTTGTTTATAAATAAGAAGAGTATTCAAATCCTGGACATTTTCCGGTGATGTTACGGCTTACCGTGCTTCTCACCTCGTGTAATTTTTTGAGAATTAACAGTCAATGTTTCATATGTTCCTATCAATGCCCACTCAGTTCCCATCAAACGATGAAAGCGAGCGTGATTTCTTACGGGGGCCCATTCAACAGTTGATCTACAGAAGAATCGTATAACCATGTTTGTATTTTCTGGTGGTTCATCTTCCCAAATTATTCTGGCTCTGGCACTTGAACTGTGTTTTCTCACTCATTCACAAGCAGCTTAGAGACAATGCTGGCTGTGAATAGGGAAATGAGTTCTGAACCAGGGACAGAAATTTCACAGGAAGGTATGGGAAGGGTCTTCGTCAAACTGCAAAACATACAATACTCGAAGTAAAAGTTAAGATAGAACAACGTTCATTATTTACATGTATTTATGACTATGGCTCAAGGTCTCTCCTCGACCTATCAAAGAAGCTCGACGTACCCAAGCTGAGATATGTAGACAGTAGACAAACAGCCCAATGAACTGACGTCAAAATTTTAAAGCTAATGAATACAATACGATATTGTTTGGGCTTGAGACCTAAAGAACAGTGAAACGTTCAGAAAAACGAGACCTCCCTCTGTAATTGAGTTTAGTTTGGGCTAATCTCCAGTTAGCATATTTATTTTGGTTGTGTTGTTCGTAAATGTTTTGTTGCTTCATCAGACGTGGGTGTTAATGTTTTAGCTTCGCTTTTAACGAGCTGATATCGAGATTTACGTGGGCCTGCAATACTCAAGAAGACGAGGAAAATAATATCTGTACGTATGAAATTTTTGCACGACTGTAAAATGTGATCACGATGATGGTATTATACACAGCACATTCTTCTCTATTATTCGGATCCATCCTAGGGATAGGTGTGTGAAGTTGAATGTTCGTAATGGCAACTCAAATATACAGAAACCAGAACCGGCGCTGGAGTTGGAGAAATGGAGAAATGTGCTGGCTGTTCATCGGAAGTTCCAAAACAGTATTTTGGCCATGAATGAGTAGCACCCTCTGGATTTCCCATTAAATGCCTTAGAAGTCGGACGACCTAAGCACGCAGTTGCAATGGGGGAAACGTCGTCGTTGTCGTCCTCTTCCTCTTCTTCTTTCACTTCCTTCAACTGTTTGACTTTTTCACCAAATGGTGGTCCTGGTTTCGTCAACGGAACCGGAGAAGACGAATGCGGCGATGAAGAATTCGGGGTAAGTTGTGGGAGACTCTTTTTTTTGGAGGAACGCTTAGAGAAAAGTACTTTGAGAAGATTTGGAGGTTTTAGAGATTCTTTGGTAAGATTGGAAGAAGTAGAATAGTAGGATGGTGGAGGCGTGAGAGGGGAGGCGAAAGTGGCGGCGTGACGGTACTCCGCCTTGGGAGTGCCGGGCTGGGACTCCCACATGAAAGGAACAGAGACAGCCTGGGAATACTCGTCTTCGTCTTCGTCTTCGCCTTCAAATGAGACGACCGCCATTGTCATTGAATTCTCCCTCGAGAGGACTCTGCTTCTGGAGAGCGTCCTCTCAAAGTCGACAGACATCACCTTTGCTTCTGAATTTCCGGTAGCTTCTTGATTGCTTTAATGGAAGCCAACTAAAGTCAGAAGCAGAAAACGGATTGGCAGCAAGATCAAATTTAAAGTCAATGAAACACCCACATCCAGCAATGTCAACGATGAGTTCATCTTCCGTTAATTTTAAATTTATTCGGCCGTCCACAGAATGTCGGCGACCAACCTTTCCTTTCCTCGTCATCTTCTTCTAATTAATTCTGTAATCAGAGAGGTGGGGATCGCCGTTCTACGTGGCCCATTCAGCGTAGAAGGGCTAATGGGCCGAGGGCAGGCCTGAGTAGAATTGCGTGGTGGAATGACCAACTTCTCACGAGACCAAAATAGCTCCAGCCTCACGATCTTGATCACCCCTACTAATAATTCCAGAAATCTCTCCCTGTCTGAAGATTCAAATCCCTTCATCTCTTTTCACGATTGCTTTCAAATTCTAATTTCCGATTCGAAGGTACTACTTGTTTTTTCATCTTTTGATAGGCTTTTTTTTTTTTTTTTTTTTTTTTTTCAGTTTGACTTTGATCAGTTATTAGCTCCATCATCTTCCAATTACGTTGTCTTTTTGTGAATGAATTCAAGAAGATGATTAAGTTTGTCTAGTTTCTTCACGATCGCGGCTCTAGTTTTTTGGTGCGCTCCCACGACAAACTCTGTGAATCAGGAAAGAATCGGATCTAACTAGAACATTTCTCTCGTGTTGTAGACAGGTCAACTAACATGCTTTAAGTTTTCCAATTTTAGTCCAAACAACGTAGTATTTGTTATAAGATTTGGGAATTGAAAAAGACTTCTGCCTTTCAACAATTTAATTGCTGTAAAACTATTCAGAGATTGAGATTGAAGAGCTGCACCTGTTCTTACTTATATTTTAATGGGCAGCTGAATTTTCTCAGTATAGTTTGGTCTAATTATATGTACTCGTTCCGTTTCAAACCATTTGTAGGAGTGGATTGTTGTCCTGATAGTGTTTTTTTCTTACTCATCCCAGCTCCTGTTATCTTAAACACAAAGCAGCTTTAGAAATTCTTCTGATAGGCTGGTTTATTTTTGTGATTTTGAACAGGTTTTATTTCTATTACTATTTTTTTTGCTCAAGAATAGAATTGAGGAATTAAGTACGCGTCTCGGGTTATTTCAGCCTCCTCTTAGAGGAAAATTAAAGGGAATGCTGAAAAATGCTTCTCAGCATTCTTGACTCCATTTCTGCAATACAAAAGGTTGATACTCTTCAGAATTTCGCAGTTTTATTGGAAGAGCCAGTGTCAGTCAGTCTCCAAAACCCTTTTGCTTTCTGTCTTGAAGAGGGCTATATGCCTCAAAGTTCTTGTAAAGTCATTACTGTGCTAGCCTACGATCTTTGTGAGGGCGGTTGAGCTTTTTTCATGCAATTTTATATAACTTGAAGATTAAGTGAAGCTATAGCTGTAAAGAAATAGAAATAAGGTGTTCAATATAGCTTATTAGGTATCAGATTGAGAAGAATGGACAATAAGACAAATGTGCTGATGAAAAGATATGAAATAGGAAGATTGCTAGGCCAGGGAACCTTTGCAAAGGTCTACTATGGAAGGAGTTTGAGAACTAATCAAAGTGTTGCTGTTAAGGTAATAGACAAAGAAAAGATTTTTAAGGTTGGTATTTATGATCAGATCAAGCGAGAAATATCCGTTATGAGACTTGTTAAACACCCTAACGTTATACGGCTATATGAAGTAATGGCTACTAAAATGAGGATTTATTTTGTCCTGGAATATGCTAAAGGCGGAGAGCTGTTCAACAAGGTTGCTAGGGGAAGGTTCAAGGAGGAACTTGCCTTGAAATACTTTCAGCAGCTGATAAATGCTGTTGAATTCTGTCACAGTAGGGGAGTTTATCATCGGGATATTAAACCGGAGAACTTATTGCTCGATGAGAATGAGAATCTTAAGATTTCTGATTTTGGTTTAAGTGCCCTTGCTGAATCCAGGCGCCAAGATGGACTACTCCATACTACTTGTGGCACTCCGGCTTATGTCGCCCCTGAAGTGATTAACAGGAAAGGGTATGATGGTGCAAAAGCTGATATCTGGTCTTGTGGGGTTGTTTTGTTTGTCATTTTGGCAGGGTATCTTCCTTTCCATGATGCAAATTTAATGGCTATGTATAGGAAGATTGAAAAAGCAGATTATAAATGTCCAAATTGGTTTCCTCCTGAGGTTCGGAGGATGCTTTGCCGGATTTTGGATCCAAATCCCTATACCAGGATGTCCATTGCAAAGATTAAGGAAAACTCTTGGTTCAAAAGAGGATTGACGTCCAAACGATCCAAAACTCAGACAGATAGCAAGAATGTGTGTCTTCCTGATACTGTTGTTTTGGGGTCGTGCGAGACTAGTTTGGCTGCAGAGGGAGAGCTCAAAGAACTTAAACCAGCCAACTTGAATGCTTTTGATATAATCTCACTTTCAGAAGGATTTGATCTGACTGGATTGTTTGAAGACAAATCCCAGAAGATGGAAGCAAGGTTTACTTCTAGACAACCTGCAAATGTCATTATTTCTAAGCTGGAAGAAATTGCCAAGCTTTTACGACTGAGGGTGCAGAAGAAGGAAGCTGGTCTGGTAAAATTCGAGGCACAAAAAGAAGGTAGAAGGGGGGTTTTGTCCATTGATGCAGAGATCTTTGAAGTTACTCCATCATTTTACATGGTGGATGTAAAGAAATCAAGTGGAGATACATTGGAATATCAGAGAGTACTGAAAGAAGATATAAAGCCCGCACTCAAGGATATTGTATGGGTTTGGCAGGGAGATGAACAAGAGCAGCCTAGGCCAGAACAGCATATACAAGCAGAAGATGAGCAGAAACAGCAGCAAGAGTAGCGAGGGAAAAATCTTTAGTTCCTGCATCAACTCACTCAGTGCCAATTTTCCGAAACCAGATACCATTCATTTGTTCCTTTGTACATTTTTTTCCGACCTTTGAACATTTTCTATCGTTACTTGTTTGTGTCACCCCTCGAAACGGACAATATTCACACTTTTGTTTGTTTTATACGTATATTACTGTTTGTGTTTATCGCTTAACAGTTTTGTTTATAGAAACGAGGTCGACAATCGATGATGTTTCTCACATAAACAAGCTAATCCAGGTAATTATAAACTTGCAATTTTTACCTGTTTAAGAATCCAGCCACAGAGAAAGCTGTGTTAGGTGATTTTGTCTGAGCATGATGGTCACTCAGACTCAATATTGGCCATGCACTTACAGGACGATCACTCAGACTCAATCTTAACCCCACCAAGGCTTGTTTTTATGTATACAAACTCAAAAATATGTACATCAAACTAAAAGCTAAGGCATATTATTATTATGAACAACTAAATATTTATTGGCAGCGAATATGTCATCCTTTCCGGCATTGCCAGCCAAAAGTTACTCGACGTCCTCCACCACAACCTTCTGCGATGAAGAAGCCTCCGCCTCCGCCTCCGCCTCTGCCTCCGCTGCTGGATGAGCTAACAGCCCAACAAGCCGAGCCCTCAGTTTATTCTTCCATATTTCCCTGTAAAACACCCCGTCTCCGCCTCTTTTCCTCACTTCTACCATCATCATTCCCTCCGTTAATCGGTACAACTCGATTCCTATCACGGAGTTTCCGTCTCCCCCTTCTACCTCCACCTCCATCGCCAACTCTTTCTTCTTCGTCCTCAGATTCTCTTTTTTGCATGTCTCTTCTATTTTCTCAAATATTTTCTCCGGCGTCTCTGCTGATACCAATCGTTCGCTGTTTTCAACAGAATTGTGCGCTTCGTCGAACAGACCAGATAAATCCAATCCAGGCGAGAACGATATGATATCGAAGGCGGTTAGAATCTTACTTTTATGGTCCTCTTTGTCGTCAAATTTGGAGCAAACATCATGGAATTTAATCTCCTCGAAACCGCCTTTTGTGAGCCACGGATCCTTCAAGATTTCATCGACGGTGATCCTCGTCTGTGGATTTGTGTCGAGAAGCCGAGATAAAAACCGCTTGAGGTCCGGCGACATCCACCTGGGGCACCGATACTCGCCCTTGTAAATTTTCTTGTACATTGCCATTAGATTTGGATTGTTGAACGGTAAGTAGCCTGCATTAAGCACGAAGAGAATGACACCGCACGACCACACATCCAACTTCGCCCCGTCGTAGCCTTTTTTTATCAAAACCTCCGGCGCCACGTACGCAGGCGTGCCGCAGAGAGTATGCAGCAGCCCGTCGGGTCCAATCTGGTCCGCGACGGCGCTGAGTCCGAAATCGGTAACCTTTAAATTACCATTATCGTCGACGAGAAGATTCTCGGGCTTCAAATCGCGGTGAAAAACTCCTCGAGAATGGCAAAAACCGACGGCAGAAATCAGCTGCTGAAAATACTTGCGGCTGAGATCTTCGGTGAACCTGCCTTTGGTGATCTTGGAGAACAATTCGCCACCTTTGACAAACTCCATGACAAAGAAAATCTTAGACTTGTTGGCGAGGACTTCGTGGAGGCAGACGATGTTGGGGTGGCGAAGTCGGGACATGATGGATATCTCACGCTTGACGTTAGACATGGAGGCTGCTCCATTAAGCTTCTTCTTGTTAATAATCTTAACAGCGACGCAGTGACCGGAGCGGAGGTCGCGAGCACGGTATACCTTGGCGAAGGCGCCATAGCCCAGCAGCTTACCGAGCTCGTATCTACCGAAGAGGGGGTTGTGGGGGCCGTACTTTCCGATCTCTGGCATGAGATAACGAGCCAGAGATCACGGCAGTCAAACTGAGAATGAAGGATCTTCTCCGCCGTTGCGACTAAAAAATACCACCTTTGAAAGGCAATGGTCCGTCGTCTTGTTGGCTGGCGAGAACGTGCTGCCTTTTTATATCTCTTATTTTTTATTTTCTGCTAATAAAAACAAATAATTTGTAAATTATATGAAATTAGATAATATTTTCGAAAATGCCACGCTTGAGTACATCGATTTGACAACGTGACACACAAACAATGAATTTGAAAAAGTAATCCACGTAGCGAATTCTAAGTGGAGGTGGAGTGAATTGAACCAAGGAGAAAGCCGCCACGCTGTCGTCTTGTCGGTTGAGGGGCCCTTCGAATCCCGCCACGTCGTTTACCTCCTCCCTTGAATTGGTGGTTGAAATAAAGCCCTCCTTTTTGGGCATTGAAGAATAAAAAAGAATGTGATCCTCATTAATTCGAACTCTTTCTCTCTCTCTCTCTCTCTCTCTCTATCTCTCTTTCTCTCTCTAAAAAAGAACGTGACATTAATACCTACATTATTCATTAAGCATGTTAATGGGTCGCACTTACCAAGTCTCAAATCAATTGAGCCCAACTCGTTGTTGTAAGTGGAGTCATCACTAAGCTAAGCTACATGATGCTTGTCCATAACTTGGCATCACCTTTCTAGACAACAAGTTGGTCCCATAATACATAATCTTCCACATGGTGGAAAGTAAGATCGGAGAATGTTCAATACCTTTCATCTTTATCATATTCGACAATATTATTCGTATTATGTACACGATTTATTACCGGGTTTCACTTCAAAAGACGTTTTAGTCGGAGATGAAAAATTAGTTACATGTTCTGTCGTCGTGTACAATGATGTTAATGGGTAGTGAATTTCTTTTAGTAAATATTATCTAAAATATTATAAATATTCGTAATATTTTAATAACAGTAAAAAAGGCAAACAAGAGCACGACGAATTGCCCCCCTCTCACCTTTTATCTGCTGTGGGAGTGAATTGATGATGGAGTTGGCCGTGTCTCCTGGAAGCCCAGAAACTGCTGTCTCCTTCTTTGTCAATTCTGTCGTGTTTTGTGGAAGCTGGAATCTAACACCCCGCCCACTGTTCCACCAACGCCAACATCCTCGCCTCTCTTCCACAAAACCCTAGCTTTCATATGGCTTTGGATTAACAGCAATCCAGTCGAGAAGAAGAACAACCCCGAAAATGGAGAGAAAATGTCATCACTTTTATTTTATGATAATCACATTGTTAATCTGCATGACATCACGTAATTATGTACCATAACCTCGTACTTAACAAATTCTTATCTATTTGAGTAAGCAATCAACCAAACCAATCTATTTTGTACCGACCGGGAAGGAACATTGAAAAGAGTACTGGCCATAGGGACTCCACAACTAAGGCAAAACAATCAATAAAACAGTCGGACTGACTAAGCACATGCAGTGGCAGATTGGCATTGTCTAACCACCAATTATGGGACTAGCTGACTCGTTCGAGTTAGGATCAATGTATGCTATATTGGACATGACATTCCAGGTAGTTTAGTCTTCGTACATCGCAGTAAATGATCCCAATATATGAAATTACTTCATCCATCACTACAGAAAAGCTACATAAAATATCCTTCTTTCTTCCTTCCGATCAGACCATATCATGGTATGAACAGTTTATTGCGGCATTTGCATCTCCATGCTTCTGGGTAGTATTCGGTGGTGACTGGCGTCCCTGGCGGAACTGGCACGTGAACTGCCTTACAAGGTATGCACTTCCCGCACTTGGACGTGCAGCGTGGCGGCGATGATCCAGGCCCGCTCAAATACCTTCTCTTTACCATCATCAGCCATTGCTCTCTTCCCAGTTTTGGACTCTCAACTTCCTGCAAATAGTTCTGAAAATATTGGCTCATACCACAATGGAGATATCTAATTAAGTCTGAAAAGGTTTGATCATGTGGGATTTTCTGGTTGCCGAATGGATAATAGAGCAAATACAAGGGTGTGTGGGTGTATCAACCTACCTGCAAATATTCAGGTTTGGGAGACAGGAGACACCTTCTATCTGGATTGAAAGTGTATGAGATTTCATCATATTTCATTAATATAAAAAAATGGAAGGTGAAATATAGAAAAAGAGAGAACATGACTAACCGAGGCATATTGTTGTGGTGCTGGACAGTACGAGAGAGAAGAAGAAGGAGGAGACACAGTAGAAAAGGAGGTGTTTATATCTCTTCCGATCCCACGCGGCCATGAAAAAGAAGAGAGCTTAATAACTCAGTGTAACCCTTTGAGCGAGAACTTCCTGATAATCATAGTCTTCTGGGTCAGCCTTATTCAGGGTTAATGCAAAGTTTGTCAGAAACCAAACATACCCAGTTCCCACCCTAGGACTGTGTTGCAGAAGGTTAGAAGAGTTTAGGGAGGAAGAATGAGAGAGGAGAGAGAGAGGGAAAATCTATATGGATTGTGGGTTCCTAAGCTTTACCATGAATGGAGCTTGGATTCTGTTGCAGGCTTTCCTCTCTGCCAATCAACAATACTCAATTACAGAAATAGAAAAGCAACCTTCCAACTCTCTCTCTCTCTCTCACTCTCATGCACGCTCTTTGCTTCCCTTATTTTTCAACACCCTCTGGCCAGGGCCCTATCCCTCCCACCCTTCTTCCCCCTTTTAACTATTCTTCTCTTGTTTGCTTTCCCTTCTGTCTTCTTCTCTCATATCAGCAAATATTTCAAAGATGCCTCACACACGGAAGTTGATCTCTAACGTTAATTATATAACCACTACTTAGACATATTTAAATGCAGTGCATATAAACAAATATATTGCACATAATGCAAGGCTGTATGAAATGTTTTATTTATTTTAACATTAAGTTGAAGTAGGTGAATAAGATAATAAAAAATAACAACTCAGAATGTTGAAGAAATCATACACCCAAGATCTGGTGGCGACCCATGATTAGTTGGCTGCTGAAAGGCGTAGACGAGGAGTCGATGCCTTCTGTATTGTCACCTGAACGAACACAGGTTAGTGGGTGGTCCATTGAAGTTGTAGCCGAGAATAAAGAGAACAGAAAAGCTTTAAGATGGGATGGAGACTGCAATTATGAGGAGAAGAGGGAGACTCTGTATTTGAGATGAGGTGAAAAAAGATAGAATTGCAGGTTTAGTGAAGCTGCATTTATGGTGGTGATGAATAAGCTAATGGGAGTTAATGCAAGCGTGGGGATTGTTGGAAGAAGATGCAGACGTTGATGTTGAAACAATGGAAAAAGTTTTCTTCCCCTGTAATGCTTACATTTTGTTGTTACGCTTTTGTTTCTGTCTACAGACCCATTTATGCCCTCCCCTTCTTCAATCTACTGTATGACTTCCCTCTCTCCATATGTAAAATTGACTGTTGCCCACTTCGCCCCACACTTTAGTGTTTAGATAGAGAGAGAGAGAGAGAGAGAGGTGGGGGATGGCAGTTTGCAGTATGTAGCCTCTGCCTGACAGAGCTATTCTCACGTCTCAATTATTGAGCTTTGTACAAAGAATACAGCCTTTTTTTTTGGATTTTCGCTGTGTGCATAAATCTGCTACTTTTCCTCTAATTTCGTTATAGTTTATGGTTCTACTTTATATGCAAAATGGAGTTAACTGCTACTACAGATGTTCTCATCTCAAGTAATTCCTTTCATCATAGCAGAGAGATCATAAAAACAGACCGAAAAAATGACAGCAATTGGTTTCTCTTGTGTTAATTAACATGGAAGAGAAAACAATAAATGGAGACTTGTCTTTGGAGAGAGAGAGGGTTAGGGTCTATCGTCTTGGTTCTGGGAAGAAAAGAGGTCCTTGCAGAGCTCTCCATAAAATGTACAGACCAAGTCAATCAAAACAGGAGAGTGGAGGTTCTTCCAGCAATGCAAAAGCTCTTCTACGTCCATCATGTCTCTCGCTTTCCCTTCTTCAACGATCATCTCCACCAGGTAATTCTCAAAGCTCCGGCAAGCGTCTTCCACCTCCTCTGCAACTGCCCCTTCCCCCGTTCCACCCTTTGCTGCCCTCGTAAAAGCGGGCGTGAGAGGCGATGGAAACAGCATTTGTCGCTCGTCCGATACGCAACTAAGCTCCCCGGTTCTGGCCTTTATTTTCTTTGGCCTTCTGAGCGAACGTAGAAATCCAGGGAGGGAAAGTATTCGGCGCTTGCGAGTTCTCGGAAGTGACGCTGACGACTCTTTGGAATTGAAACGGGGACGGAGAGAACTTATAAACAGAGTTTTCTTCAGCCGGAACTTGAAGACTCGGAGGAGCCTTGTGCATGGGCGGACTATCTTGGAGGCCATGGAACCCAACGCACCTTCAACTTTCATCTCCAACGGCGATGATCTAACAGTGAGAAAGAGAAAAAGGGTGTGAATGAAGAGTGTAATGGGTCGTTGGGTACTGTTTAAATGGTCGCTGAAGAAGAAGAAGTTAATGGAGTTCACGTCTTGGGGAATTTCAGTCAGCAGAAGCAGAAGGATTAGGAGAGATTTCTATTTTAATCAAAATTTAATATCTGGAAATAGTAAACACACCCCTGCTGGATTTCATATTTCCAATGGCCGTGAAGCTCCGCCTGACGGGGGGCCATGGCGTCCAGCGCAGGACAACCGACTCTGCAGGCCTTGTCTGCGCCAAGAGCAGCTTGTAAAAGGCCAGGAACATCATATCATTCATTGACCGAAATACACAGCACTCTGTAGACAATGTGGGTCTTCATTAGATGTCTAAATGCATAAGCTTTTATAAAGAATAAATATAATAAGTTCTTACGAGTGCTAGCGATGCAACGCAGGCTGTACAAATTATTCTGTTCTTCAAGAATAAAGCCCCTTTGCTTTTACTATCTTATAATGTTGCATTGGCCGCCCAATTATGTGAAATGTATTGCAATAATACGGCCTTTTTTTATATTCTAGTGTGCTCTTGTGCTGCCTATAATGATGATGCATGCAAGTAGAAACTGGGTGAGCTGTGGGCATCATATCCTTTCCTCCATTTTCCCAGAATCACCCATCTTTATCTGCACATTTATAGATCAAAGAACTCTGTTTTTTCAACAAGAATTAGAGCGACTGTTTGATGGGTAATTACAGGTTCAGATTGTCTGATATGATGCCAAATGCCTGGTTTTACAAGCTCAAAGACATGAGCAAACGAAGCAAGGGTAATTCAGCGAAGAAACCTTCATTTTCTCAGCAAAGACAGCCGCACTGTTTGGCTACAGAATCCTCCAGGGCTGGCTCTGTCTACAGTAGGAGAATCTCAGACGCCATTTTTGTGGAAACTCCTCTAAAATCATCGAGGACGGGGGAAAAGAGAAGAACCATCTACAGGCCTTCGCCTGTGTCAGCAGGATTAAGCAGCCCTGTTTCCAATGGCCGTGATTCAGTTCTTTCCCCAAATTACTTGTTCTTCTCTTCTGCTGAAGGCTCCTCCCTCGACGAACAAGCTTCATGGTCGAGCTCCTGCAGTTGCAGAATCAGTTCCTCAACGGCTGATATCATCATAGACATGAATGACGTTACATTGGATAGAAGAAAGGAGAAAACAAATGGATATAGAGTGATTTCAGAGATGGAGCTTCCTCCTATCCTCACAAAGCCAGTAAAACCAAACGACGACGCCTTCGAAGGAAGTTCATCCAAATTTGGAGAAAGCCACTCCAAAGTTAAAGAAGAAGATAAATTAAACACCTCTCGAAAATCCTCAGCCAACGTCGCCGGCGTCAGACTTCGAGCCAATTCTCCAAAACTTCCCGGCAAAAGGGTCCGAACAAGAAAGGGCGCGGCCTCCATTGCTAGCTTTAATACAAAGAGCAGAAGCCTTCGGCTTTCAGAAAGCCGCGCAATCGTAAAGTCTTCGGTAAATCCGCAGAGAGATTTCAGAGAGTCGATGGTGGAGATGATCGTCGAGAACAATATTCGGGCCTCTAAGGACTTGGAACATCTCCTGGCCTGCTACCTGTCGTTGAATTCTGATGAATACCGTCATATCATCATCGAGGCCTTCGAGCAAATCTGGTTCGATTTCAAATTCAAGAATGTTAGCTAACTATTCGTGATAGACTACAGAAATCCTGTAAATTTTTTTTGCATCAGAAATTCATTGGTGCCCTTTAAAAACCATCCCTTCTCAACCATCGAGTTTAGTTCATCCAATATAATCTCAACGCGTGATTACAAAAATCTGATCTTTCATTGAAATTTGTTCTAGTTTTACGTTTCTTAAAAAGGGTTAACGCAATTGTCTAAGCTGACCTATTATCCAACAGCGATGAACAAGTAGACGCAGAGCTATTACTGTTTCCACAAAAATGGTAACACCGCAAACTTTCTGCACAATGCCTGGAAGCATAGTTATCGACTGAAAACTAAGAATTTCAACGAAGATCTCACTATCTCAGTTGAGGCAAAATTGCACCCAATAAGATACTGTTGCAAATGATCAGTTCCTATTGAAGCACACCCTTTGGCATTTAATGGCAGACCAACACGATAGAGACGGGGAATGGGGACAACCTCTTTAAAGAAAGAAAAAAAAGAAAGGAAAAAGGACCGATGGTCAAGTTCAAAGTGGAGGACAAGCTGAAAATAACGGTGAAGCATTATCGTCCTGCTTTAATCCAACTTTTTCTTTGTTTGTGGCAGTGTTAATCTCATGATTCATCCACAACGTCCTGTTTTGATGGCACTATTGGCATGAAGCTTTATTAAAAATACACGTTCAGCCCATACAGAGTTCTCAAAATACTAGTTTATCATACAATTTACTTACGCCTTTGATGTCCTTGAGCTTTGCTAGTTCTTGCATTTTTTATAAAATCTGCATCCCCACGAGCCCTTCCGGCCCTCGGGCTCAGAGAAACTTCGCACGGGGCTTGATATCCGATGTTTTCCACTGCTCCAACTGTCTTGAACAACCGTCTTCGATTCACTTCCTCGACTAAGGACCGGTGTAGTAATTGGCTGTGCACATCGACAAACGATCTGTTCCTTGTCAATTTATGATTGTTCATTGCCCTTGCATCTTTAGAAGTCGATGCTTCTTGGGGCTGTAATAAACCTTTGCTCTGTTTGTAACAATTTCCTGGTATAGATTGCACACAGTTCGTGAACTTGTTATTCATCCACTCGTGCTCATCCACAGAAATATAATTCAAGTTTGAATATTTCCAAGAAAGGGAAGAGCTCTGGGAGCTGCTATCATCCAGCAAATCTTCTGCCACAGCAAGTGAATGGGGTATAAAATAAGGCAACAAACCAAACCTCCAGGCATTAGAAACACTCAGGTTTCTACCAATCCTATTCTAATCTAACAGCCCTAATCAAGGGTAAAGTGCATATTACCCTTCAACTTAGAGGTGAATATCAAGTTCGTAATTGTACTTTTCTTCAAGAAAATAATTCCCCGAACCTTAAGTCCTTAGCAATTAAATCTCCCTTATTTAAATCGTCGTCAAACAAATCACGTTTTTGTCCCGTGATATTCTCTGTTGGGCCATTTATAGAGATAAACAGCTCCAATAAACAGTTTTAGCTATTTTGACAATTTCCATAGAGAAACAATATTTAAAACTCATCAGAGAAGACAATTTTGATGATAATATATCAAGCTCCAAAAGCAGATTTCTTGAACAATACGTTGTTTCTCTTTGAAAATCCTCTAGCATAAAAGATAATGTGACAAAATCGTGATTTTGTAGACAACAATCCTAACAGATGAAATTTAATTGCTAGCACTTTCAACTTCAAGGGAATATTTGCCTAAAATAAGTACAAATACCATTTCATTTTCGCTTTAAAATTTAAGCATTAATATGCACTTTACCCTAAAACTAAAGTCATTATGGTTAGAGAAAATAAAGGGTCTAACCTCGAGACCAACTAACGACAGCTGTCCTCGGAGAAGTGCATAATGTTGCTTGGGAGGATGATGAGAAAGAATGAAAGCTATGATGGGGTCCGTCCGCATATTCTTGATAACCATGATATGATTCTGGATGAAACAAGGTATCTCTCTTTGAATTAGGAACCAACGCGGATATTTCACCTTCGATCATCACTGCAATCTCAAATGGTTCCCAATCCTTTATCTCTAACTCCTTCACCATCTCCCTCGCCACATCAATTGGCGTGTCACTCACAATATCAAATGGAAAATATATATTCCTGCCCGAACCTGCGGAAAATCACAGCCTTAGAGATAAATTGAAAATAAATAGGAAGAGTGTGTAGTTGTGAAAATAATACCATTGTTATCGGCAATTTGAACTTTCAGGAAGACAGTATCATCCGCAGGATTCAGCTTCCCTGTTATTGTCATGTCAGTCCTTGGTAAATCATCAGTTAAGTGCAATTTCTCCATTTCTTTGGCATTTAAAAATGGCCTCTGGATTTCATACTTTTCCTCAGACACATTCCTAATTTCGTCAATCGAGAGAAACGAATCGAGTAATAGTTCTTTTGAGGAAACTCTCTTTGACACAGGGGCCAAACATTTCCCGATGAAGCGCTGTGCCTCGAGATCTTGAACCCGGTAGAAAGATGCAGGAAGCTTCCCCTGAAAAAAGGAAGCGTGTGAGAGATTGATGTTCATCGGGCAAACTAATTTCAGATTTCAAATTTGAACTTACAGAAGTAACTTTCTTGTAAATTTGAGCCGGGTTGGCACATTCACTATAAGGATACTCGGAAGTAAGCATCTCAAGAACACACATGCCAAATGAGTACACATCAACTAGCGCATTGTAATCTTCCTCGTATAGTTCTGGAGCCATGAACTCAGGTGTGCCTGAAAATTAAAAAATTTGAGTAGGTTTTTATCAAAGGTGGAAGTTCAAAAATTTATCAACTTGGAGCACGCGGTGTTTAAAGGGGAAAAAAATATATATGAAGTACAATTTAGACCCTCTATCGCTTAAGGTCATTTATAGATTACCTTAAACTATTTTTTTTTTTAACATATGAGATCTCCACGTTCCATTTATCAACAGTTCGAACGTTGTAATCAATTTATTTGTTAAGTCCAACGTTTGTTTTTCATTAAATGAGGCGTTTTAACTCAATTATCTAGCGATTTCGAATCCGATTTTGAAATTTATTGAGCAACTAAAAAGTTTGAAATCACTAAAGAAGAGATCGATAAAATTAGAAATCTTCGAAGATGACAGAAATTGAGTTAAAATACATCATTAAATGGAAAATGTGATATATACATATTAGATTAAACAAATAAGTAGACGACAAGATCTAAATTTTAGATAACTTAAAAGGCGGAGGTCTTGTTTGTTAAAAGAAATTATTTAAGGTTTAATCTGTAAATAATTCAAACGTTAAAATCTAAATTGCACTGTACTAAAAATATTAGTACCTATAACACTATGAGCCGATTGAGAGCTGCGGAGAATCGTTGCAAGCCCAAGATCACCAATCTTGACTTGCCCAAGATGACCATTAACGAAGATATTATCGCACTTAAGGTCTCTGTGAATTATCGGAGGATCGTGCTCGTGGAGATAAACAAGCCCTTGTAGGATTTGACGCGCCCAATTCTTTATAGCTCGAATGTCAACCCGACAATATTTCATTCTATATCTGCACATATAAATAATGCATTTTCCAATTAAAATGAAGTCAAACTCCACTCAACACTTTCCACGTAAACACAATATGAGCCTAAAGAGATAAGGGAAAGGAAATTACTGTCTGAGTGAACCAGAAGTAAACATTTCGGTGATAAAATTGAAGGTCTTGTTGTCGACATCGATCCAAGAGGTGTAGAATCGAATGATCGAATCATGCTTGAGGGTGCTGAGGAGGTGAACCTCTGAGTACAGCCTCTCCAAATCTTCGGGTGAACGAAGAACCACATTCAGTTTGATCTGATTCCATGCTACCTCCATTCCAAGAACTTCATCAACTGCCCTGTAAACTGTTTTCATGGCTCCCTTCCCAAGAACTTCTTCCAACTGCACGACAAACAAAAGAAATACACTCGTATTCAATTTCCAATTTCCTGCACGGCGCCAAGTTTGCCCCCAAAATCTATTTTATCTTAATCAGGTCAGAACATGGACTGGTTCTTGTCCAAACCCATGAAAATTGTCAACCAATGAGATAACATTGAGTCATTGACTTGAGTTGCAATGATAATTGATCCCTCCACATGGGAGAGGCTCAACAACTGGGACTTATCTTTTCATACAGGCATAAAGCATAATCTTATCCTCATGGCCAACAGGTACGAAAGAGAATGAGAGACGAAGCAAATAAAAAGGAAAAAAGAGGGCTTTGCAAGCTTTCATATACCTCCTCGTATTTATCAGACATGATTCCCGTGAATTGAAGATTAATCTTACGAATTTTGTCTTGCAAAAAGAGAGTTTTTATCGTTTGATATCACAAAAGAAAACATAATATAATCACTATTTTTGTGAGATTCTCAGCAGTTCTGCTTTTTACAAATATCAAAGTATTATTAGTTAATTACAGAGAAGCAGAGACGCTTACTCGACCGTAACGACCGGAGGGATCTGTCTCTTGGTAACCAAAGACAGCCTCGGATTCATCGATGCTCCGGTGGTATCCAACTTTGTTCTTAGACATGATGGACAGAAGAATTGATTCCCCTTCCGGTTTCTTATTTCCTACTCAGAAAGTAGTACGATTTCTAACCTTACAACTTCAACTACAAAAACTATAACCAGCTTGACCCGAAGGGGAAAACAAACAGAAAAATAAAAGGGAAGAGTTGAGCGGCGGAGGAAGCTTTGGGTGGTTTACATCCAGGGATTCCCTTCGTGGTTTTCATAAGAGTAAACGCCGAAGACTTGCCAGAAGAGGCGCGAGAAGTCAACCTTGAGCATCATCCACGCCATGTCCACCACCCCCCCGAGCTCTCGTAGTTTCTATTCGCAACCATTTAAACTCATTTCCTTTACGTAAAATCGGCCGTGTTGTAAACCTAAGGAGAAAGTCAAAAACCGAAAAGATAAGAACAACAAAGGGGAAGAATGGGCCTTTGACTGGCACAGAGCAGAAGAGAAGGGGAACAAAAGTAAATCCTCAGGCTGACATGGGAGAGAATGATTAAGATATTTGAGAGAGCTTTGGAGGTTCGTAGGCGGGGGATAAATTGGAAGTTTGTTGCAGGGACATTAGCGGAAATAAATGAAAGCAATCAAAGAACTGGGTCACTCTCCGATACCGTAACGGAAGATGGAACTTGAAGAATCCATGGCCACACTTCTGCCAACAGCATTGTGGATGAGATCAAAAGCCAAGTGGAGAATGCAAACAACAGAGATTATAGGAAGACTAACGAGAGATTACGCGGAAAAGGGATTTGATTTAATAGCTGTAATTTGCAAATTATCTACGGTGAAAAGAATAGAATAAAACTCAATTTGAACCTGAAGTATAAAGTTAATTTGACATATTTCCTAATCGAACCATCCTACCCACTATAACCTTAAATTATTCAAAATGTAACCAATCAAACTCTGGTGGAAGATCGATCACCTTCCATTTTTAATTTACGCTGAAAACGGGAGAGTGATCTAAAATGAACAGGCCTACGCGACGCTGAATATATTGAGGCGGGAGATAAATTTGCGGGTCCTTGCCCCAGAACGGGGGCTGATCTCCGATGTTTATAAGAAATCAGCCCCTCATTCTACCCCTTCTTTCAAAAAAACCTAAAAGCTCTCAGTCTTCCTGCGATTGCGACCGAAAATCTGACTATTTCATACCCCATCATGTTAATTCCTCCATCCCTAAGTATTTTCTTCAAATATTGTCTAAAAATAACCCCACAAAATCTGAGTTCTAAATCGCCAAATTCCGCCCAAATGACTCTGAAATTGACGATAAAATGGAAAGACACCTCGTCACAAGGAGGTCTAGAACGTGCTTAGTCAAATTGTTCATCGTCGTTACAAGAAGGATCATCTCGAAGAGATCCAACAAACCAAATACAGTTGTCACAAGGTGCTATAGCTCAAGTACGATGACCGCCAATTGTATATACTTCTATTGAATTTTGAAATCAAATGTGTCAAAAGTAGTTTGAGTGGGATATGTCAAACCGCTTGATTATTCATTCGAATATCGATAACTTTAGAGATTGGTAGTCATTAGAGATCAATGAGATATTTGACAGAATCACCTTACACGGAGTTTATAGATTGAGGGACGATAGCTACTAATGAATTTTTCGCTTGTTTTATGCGAATTTGACCTCTACCGAAAGCGCATGATGTTTGAAGATATACATTCTTGGTACAGAGATTGTTATACCTCTAGAGACGGTTAATGAATTGCTCAAGTTTGCCGGATAAAGATTTGAGGTGGAGATTTACTATCATGCTTTCCTATATTGTGATTTTTTCAGATCGGCAAAGGGACTTGACTTACTCCGGACAATTCATTGAAATCCCAACATCATAGGATTCGTGAAGCCAATATCCAGAGATTTAAACGTTAGAGCTCGAGTTATTTACAATATGATAACTCGCATCATTCTACCTCGGAATGGGTATAGAGATCTCCTGAGGTGCATGATCTCTATGTGATAGAGAAGTTGTATAACGATAAGATGTTCGACCCTATCTTTGTGATTTTATGTCACATTTATGAGATCGATCGGACATGCAACAAGAATCTACCGTATGACACATTGATTCAGAAGATCGTCGAGAGAGCTCAAATTCAGCTACTGATTGGAGAACAGATAATAGCACAGAAATCCAGCGATGTATCTGATAGACTTCATTTGATTCAAATTGGCTTAGTTGAAGTTAACAGTAACTGGATGTTCATGGGAGATCAAGAGGCCTCCACTTCTGCAGACGATCCTATAGAGGAAACTATTGTCCCCTCACACTACTAGTAAGTGGGATAAGATAGAGCAAAAACTACTAGAGTTCCTCGTAGACAGAGTCAATGAGCTCACCGTGTCACAGAGAGAATTAGCTGAGCCCCACAAAGAGCTGAAAAAAACATTGCTTGCGTGGAGCAAGATGACGATGATGTCCCACCATAGCTTAGTTTATGTTTTGTATTTTATTTATGTACTTTAATTTATGTTTGTAACTTTAGGTTTAGTTTGTAACTTTAATTTATGTTTGTACTTTAGTTTACGTTATATGGTTGTAATTTACTTAATTTTACTAATAATTTTATTATGTGGTTGTACTTAATTATCTAAATCTAACTTTATTATATGGCAAATCATTTTGTGGTTGCAAATCATTTTGCAGTACCACATCGATCCTCAATTTTATTATGTGGTTGTACTTTACTTAATAATTTCTTTCCATACCGGTATACTTTCCACATTATCATTGATGTGAACCGAAAAGCGAAAAATTTCAAAGTCAATGACCATGATTTATTAGAAGATAAAGCAGGTCCAATGAATAAAGTTTCACATGGTTTAGTCGTAGAAACTCAATAAAAAGAGTCATCACAATATGAGCAAAAGACTATAAAAAAGAAGAGCTTCGTACCATGGAAGTAGTCCCCATGAAATTGGCAAAAGAAGAGCTACAAAGCATGGAGTTGGGCCCCACAAATTTCCATGAATTTGAGAGAGAATGATAAAAATCCACGCAAACTAGAAAGAGACAAAGATTTGCGTGGGTTGAAAAGAGATAAAGATCTACATGGGTTAGTTGATGATGTGATCCGAGTTGAGGCCAAGCCCAAAAGCAAGAGCAACGATCCAATTGAGAACATTGGCGGCCCAATGACGCGGTCTAGAGCTAAAAAGATGAGTGAAACCTTGAAGAATTGATTTTAGAGGTCCAAGAGAAAGAGGATCCGCCACAACTTGATGTCAAATTATTAAATGTATCGAGAATTGAAGATAATCAAGTTGAAGCAAGAGAGACCAAAGATATGTGAAGATTTAAAGAGGGTACGACGCACATGCATATGCAAGAATTAAAAGACACATGCGATGCACGTACGCATGTAAGAATTAAAAAGGCATGTGTCGGGCACATGCTCACACGATGATTAAAAAAGTCACATACAAAAGCAAACAAATCACGTAGGAGATATCTTATCCGACTAAATCTACTCAAATTATGTTCAAACGGAGTTTAAACATGAGATGATATCTGATCATGCGAAAGATTCTTATCCCAAGATTTTATTAGTTATTTTATCTTTATTTTCGTTTTTTTTATTTGATTTAATTTATGTGTAGCCTATTTAATTGCAAAACTATTTCAATTTGAGATGGAGTTGAATTAAAAATTGATTTTTTTAGAGAGGATTTCTCTTTCGTTCTTTGCGAAGAACAATTATCTTCTTCAAGTCACGCTTGAAGAATCTCGCTTGATAGCTTTGTTTCTTACCAACAAGTTTGGTCTAGGTTAAGTTCTTGTCTTGATAGTTTTGGTTCAGCCAACAGCAGTGGCTCGGGTCAAGCTCTTGTTTTGATAACCACGGTTCCATCGAATTCTTCGATTGGGGTCTTAATTCCTTCTTTCTTCTTGAATCGGAAAGATGTTCCTTTAAACTATTCTGCGTTGTTGTCGGGTCTCGGGTCCTTTCGATCTGAGATTCGCATAAATCATCCTTTAAGTCGACCGATCTTCGAAGCTCATTGTCTAGAGTTTTTAAGGTTGGATGCACCTATATTTCTTCATTACCTTCTAAGTGATTGAATGACCAAAGTGAGAATGGAGAGTTGTTTTCTTATATAGCGTCGGGGAGTGACTCTCGTTCTCAAGCAAATTACTTGCTATCGGGAAGCTATTCTAGGACATGGATCAATTCCAAGACAGGTCCCCCATTCTTGAGAACCCACTGAAATAAGGGAGAATCTTCAAGAGCGGAGACCCATCGTTCTTGAATCACTTTTGATGAATGTTGAACGAAGGGTCTTCGTCCTTCAGATTGACCCCGCGCCAATATGTCTATTGTCACGTAAGCAGTGGACAAAATAGAGGGTCGTTTAATTTAAATCAATCATCCGTTCTCGACGTTAATTCAGAAGGGGAGGTGATCGACCCTCTATCAAAATTTGATTTATTATATTTTGGACAGTTTAAAACTTTAATTGTTAAAATTATTAGTTTAAAAAGTGTGTCAAAATAACTTTATAATTTGAAGTTCAACCTCATTTTTATCTAAAAAATATAGAGTAAAAGTGGATTATACTCTCGATATGGGAAGGTGGGGCGTCTCTCGACTCCCCATTTCCACCCAAAGTGACGTCGTTTTACTTTATCAGAACGTCAATTTTGACTATTGCAAAAGATGTGGACTGTTCATTACAACGTCGTTTTGTGAGGCTTGAACCAAATTGGAATTTGACTTGCTATACTATTGTGGGGAACAAATGTAGCTCATAATGCGTCACATTATTTGGTCACGTGGTACAAAACACTGCAAGACTTTGACAGATCAATTGAATCAAGTCATTACAATAAATAAAAATAAAAATCAACGTAGGTTTTCCACAAGCAAGAACAAATACATTGGAGGGTGTTGAAATTTGTTCCATAATTATCCAATTCAAACCCACGTTCGCATGGCTTGCACGTGATGTCCCCTACAAACATTCTAACACGTGTCATTTCCACTCAACATGATGAATAAAAGTGGATATTTTGATTTTCTTTTATTGTTATTTTATCCATTAATATTTAATATATTTTGTTAGATGTTTAAATTTTTTTAAAAATTTAATATTTAATATAACAACTAATATTTAATACATTGTATTACTTAATATAATACAATGTATTGATATATTTTGTCACGATAATTTTTTATTTGTATTAAATTTTATTTTTTTACTACGTATCCATTTCTTAAGTAATTTAATAAATCTCTGTTTATCTACGTATGAAAGTATGAATGTTGAGTGTATGAACTTTCTAACATTCTCTGTACGATTTTTCAACTTTAAAATTTTAAATAAATATAACGTTAAACTTTTTCAAATATATCTATAACAATTTTAAAATTTATTTTCATTTTTTTCCAATTTAGAATCTTAAAATTTTTCTCAAATCGATTTGTAAATTAAATTAAATTGGATCGTTGTAAAATCTTAATTTTTTTAATTTGAAATCCTTAAAAATGACAAAATTATTTATTCAAAGAAAGTTTTAAAATAAATATCAATAAATATTTAGAAAAATTCAATACTAAATAAACAAACATTAAATAAAACATCATTTATTAATTTTAAAACAATAACGTAGTTAATTTAAAAAATCTACCAGCTGGTGAAATAAACGACAACATCTTCCACTATAAGTACGTCTGCCTCTGAACAATTATTTATCAACATCAGTTCATCCTTAGATAAAATTTCACTTACGTCGCAAAATTAATGCGTTATATAAATTCAATGAGTAAAAATACGTGCATGTGATTTTAATTGCATACATTACCTAATTTTTTGTTTTAAAAGTTACATACTTGATGAAACTCATTTTTTAATTTTTACCAAGTATTCACGTTTTCAAAAAACTAGCCATTTTTTACTCTCATAAAGTTTCATCATTTATCTCAAATTATAACCATGCGTTTAAACTTTTATTAATCATCTCATGCATTTTATATTCGCATACTTTATGACCTATCATTTTTATCTTTTTACATTTCTAAGTCAATACCTACATATATGTATCCAAATAGTAGCATAATTCAATTATGTTACTAATAAAAGTCTGAACACGTAGTTATAAATTGAGATGGCTGATGAAACTTTATGAGGGTAAAAAATCGCTAGTTTTCTGAAAGTTTGAACACATGGTAAGAATGGAAAAATGAGTTTCATCCAGTATGTAACTTTTAAAGCATGTACGTAATTAAAATTACATGTACGTATTTTTACTTACTCAATTTATTTCACGCATTAGTTTTGTGCCGTAAGTGTAATTTTATCTAAAGATAAACTGACGTTGATAAAGAATTTTCAGAGGCGGACGAAGTTACAATTGAGGATATTGTTGTTGGTTCCAAATAGCAATTTACAGTCATGATTTTATATCGTTTAAAATAATATTTTATATTTAATTTTATTTAATTTCAATTTAAATAATTTATTTTATAAGCGGTTGAAATTTTTAATTAATTAAGTTATTGTTTTAAAATTAATAAAAAAAAAATTTTATTTAATATTTGTTTAGTATTAAATTTTTCTAAATATTTATTGGTAATTCTTTTAAATATTTTGACTAATAAATAATTTTATTATTTTTTACAAATTTTAAATTGAAAAAACTAAAATTTTATAATAATTAAATTTAATCTAATCTATAAATAGATTGGAAAAAAAAAATTTAAGATTTCAAATTAAAAATAAATTTTGGGTGGTTACACCGACGAAATCTCGTCAAAATAATTTTATGAAAATTTAAATTTTTTTTAAATAAAACCTTAAACTATGAATTTTTACTAAACAAAAAATTTAAATTATCAACTTTAATAATTTAAATTTTAAATTATTAAAAATTTAATAAATCAAATTTTGATGGATGACCGATTATCGTCTGTTCACTGTTTATGTCTTATAACGGACGTTCGTTATCTATGTACCCATATTTTATAAATTAATTTTAAAAAAATATTAAATGATATTGGATTTATTTGAAATTTTTATCACATGTTCACTACATTATAGAAAGATAATCTGAAATTGTTTGTAATTTTATAACACTTGTACTATTTATGGTAATTTTAACAAAATATTTTATAAAATATATGTAAAACAATTATAATAAATCAGACAAGTGTTACAAAATTATGAAAATTTTTAGATTATCTTTTCATAATATGATGCACATGTGATAAAATTTTTAAATAAATTTAATATCGTTTGACATTTTTGTAAAATTAATTTATAAAAAAAGGGTAAATAATGATAGTTGTTTTCAGTGCTATTTTAAAAAAAAATATAAAAAAAAGACTGGATTTACTTAAAAATTTTACCACAAATATAAACACATTATGAAAAAATAATCTGAAAATTTTCATGATTTTATAACATTTGTATGTTTTATTGTACTTTTAATGAATTATTTTATAAAACAGATGTAAAATAATTATAACAAAGCATGCAAGTGTTATAAAACTATAAAAATTGCCAAATTATCTTTTCATAATGTGGTGCATATGTGGTAAAATTTTCAATTCAATATAGTTTGATATTTTTTTAAAATAGCTCTGAGAACGACCCACATTATTTTATAAATTAATTTTATAAAAATACCAAAGAATATTGGATTTACTTGAAAATTAATGCGCATATGTATCACATTATGAGAGACAATATGAAAATTTTCATGATTTTGTAACATTCGTATGATTTATTATAATTGTTTTACAACTATTTTATAAAATATTTCACTAAAATTAGAATAAATCGTACAAGTATTATAAAATCACGAAAAATTTTAGATTATCTTTTTATTATATGGTGAACATATGATAAAATTTTCAAATAAATTCAATATTGTTTGATATTTTTATAAATTAATTTATAAAATATAGATAAATAGAGAACATACAGTCCATTTCAAAATATAAACAGTGAAAGGACGATGATCGACTATCCATTAGAATTTGTTTTATTAGATTTTTAATAATTTAAAATTTACGTTGTTATGCTTGATAGTTTAGATTTTTTTAAAAAAAAATTGATAATTCAAAGTTTTATTTAAAAAAAATTCTTAAATTTATTACTAAAATCACGATTGGGCTAATTTTAAAGGGTCAAGCATGACTTCGGAGTAGTAGGGGCGAGCACAGTCCGGATCGGTCTAGTTTCGAGCCCAGACTGAAACTGAACCAAGGTTTCAGGAAATTTACCCCGAAACCGATCCTTTTTGGTCTAGTCCCTGTTCGATCGCTGTCCCTCCCATTCCTTTTTTTTTTTTTTTTCATCGATTGAAACAATAACAAAAATAAATATAATTGAACTTGTGGAATCAGATGACAAAAAAGTGAAGATAAACCTGAAGCAGTTGCTTTCCAGTAAACGTAGATGGAAGAAAAAAGAAAATTAAGTTTTCTGAGGAAGCAAATAGAATCTAAAAAGGCAACGGCAGAAATAGAAGAAAGAAAGTAGCACAAGAAAGGCTACAGAGTGTAATCGAGGTCGAAGACAACCAATTTGGGAAGGATCGGGATCGTCCTTAAGATCTGTAAAGCTTCTCCTTTCACCTTCTTGTTTCTCATGTCCACCATTGACGTTGTGCAAGCCGAAGACAGAGGCGAATAGGCGAGTGCTTGCCGACCATGCAAGCTCGAGGACAGAGGCGAGGCGAGAAATTGGCCGTGGGCAACTGGGAAGTGGGAGCAGTGGAGCTTTGCGAGTTTGGGTTTGGCAAAATGCGAATTGCTGAAGACTGAAAAGTGAATTTTTCTAAATTTGCGTTCAACTTCAATGGTTCAATCTTCGGCCCTATTTTTTTTTTTTGTAACTCTTGGCCCGGTCCCTATTTTTCGAGATTTTGAACTATAGACCGAGGACCCGATCGGATCTGTTTGAAGTTTTTGTGGGAAGATCAAGACCGGACCGAGGACCAACGATTTGGTCAGTAAATACAGGGTGCGCCGGCGCCGCTGCGCATACATTGTCGGCGACCACGAATGCATATTTTCAAAGGAAATGGGGCCGTCCTTTGCTTTTTTTCCTGGGTTTTCGGCTTTATTCGGCTTCGGTAGGGCCTCCCACTTTTCTCAGTTCTCCCCTCCCATCATTTTTTTTTTCTTTTGGTTTTAAAGATCGCCATTCAAATTGCAGGTGAAGATGGCTTACAGAGTGATCATCTTCATAGACGTGTTGGGTAGGAGTTAAGTGTTTGATTGATCGAACAAAATTCAACGGTGGAGATCATATCTGACCAGAATTATGTTTGAAAAATTCAGTAACATTCATTTACTTCCATCTCTTCTGAAGTCATTGATTGTTCTGATAAATGATATCATACACGTTTGATCGAGTCCGCAGGGGGCCATCGATGAAATTATTGATTAGACGTCGCAATCTGTCTACTTCAAACGAACAAGACTAATATCGACTACAAGCAGAGGCCTTCGCTGAATTATTGAGCGACGATATTGCTCAAATAAAACTACAGAAAGTAGAGATTTGAGGTGAAACATGAACCAGAAAAAGGCAAAATGGATTTGTAATGATTAGAAAATCGAACAAATATACGAAAAACAAACCCTTTTTAAAAACAAAATCATGGGTCGAACAGAATATCAGTTGCGAGTTTTACAAGCCAAACTCACAAGTAGAAGAAGAGAAAAACAAAGCTCTACCGGTGCCGACGTAAAAGTGGAAGAAAGTCTCAAATGGGGAAGTAGTTGGTGGTCTGAGACAACTGTCTGGTGTCAAACAGCGGGCAAAAACGAGATTTTGGCAAGGATTCGTGACATTAAAAGAAAAGAAGAGTAAAGTAGCGTCATCCGAGAGATTATGGGGGATAATGGGACCTCAGAAAGGAGATTGGTGGGGGTAGTAGTCTGTAATGGCAATAATATAAAATAATAAATATAATTATGGATTGGAAGATGGGTTTGGCTACTGGTCGTTTTCGAGAGGTAGTGGTATTACTGGATCAATGTATTTATTACAGAAAGAAAGATGCTTTCACGAGAGAGAGAGAGAGAGAGAGAAGAAGAAGAAGAAGAAGAAGAAGAAGCAGAAGAAGAGTTAAAGCCAGAACCTACTACAAAGTAAAGCAGCTGTATCTAAATAGACTCGCATATGTAAGGAACAAAGGACGGCACCTGAAACAGGTGATGGAATGGGAAAACCAGAGGCGCACGTGCCAAAAAAGAAAGATGCTTTTCACGAGATAGAGAAAAATAAACGCTCAAAAAGGATAATATTTTACTAAAATTACTTACTACTCTGCGAATAAGTTTTATAGTATGCTACAAAGTAAACTACTTTTGTTTATCGTTTTCCTATTTTAATATTAGATAATAAATTTTAAATTATATTCAAAATTTTAAACTATCTTACGTTAATAAATCAACTTTTCATGCACAGTAAACCGTATTTTAATATCAGGCGATCTCGTGTTAAATTGTATTTTAACCTTAGGTCATTTCGCAATTGACTGCGTGAAGTCGAGATCACTGCGTAAAACCGAGATCGCATGTTCTCGAGTATATTTTATATTTATTTTAAATACGGCCAACTGTATTTGAATTGAAGATAATTTTAAAGATGGTTAGCCAACTATATTTAAAATTTCGTTTAGTTAGTAAATATAAAATTTATGATTTGTTTTGTTTATGAATTTATTGATAATTATCCTAAAAAAAAAAAAAAAGATTTTGAAGAACGCTTCTCTCTCTCTCCATCACTTAACCTCCGCCTCCACTGCATGGTCTTCTTCAAGACTCCTGGCTAAACAAAGCCTGGTTTGTTCATTAACCTCCCACAGGCTGAATATCCCGACTATGGAGAGCTATCGATTTTTTATTTTTATTTTTTCAAACAACAATTTATCGAGCAAAAAAATCTAGACAAAGAAAAAGGCAGAGGTAACTATCTCGTTCAGTAAATTGTAGTGGCTAATCCATCTGATTACTAATCATAGTGCAGCAAATAGGTCAAAGTAATGCAAGAAAACAATCATGGCTTCCCAAGATTCTCTCACAGTGGCGTTGCAGAAAGGAAGAGAGAGAGAGAGAGAGAGAGAGAGGAGGAAGAAGAAAGACGATTCCCGAGTCTGGATATTACACTACTTGCTTGAGTCTTACCTGGGTAAGGATTAATACAGGATTTAAATCGTAATCGAGAGAGAGAGAGAGAGAGAGAAAGTGAGATTTGATCGTGTTCTTTCGATCCCTATGTTGTTAATCAGTTCAATTCTTATATAATCCGCAGGAAAGTGAAAGGGAGAGGAGAAACTATGATATGGCAGTAGCAGAATGATCATCGGTAGTGCCACCACCGCTACCAACTTCAGCTCCACCGCCAATTTTACCTTCACCAACTTCGACCCTTTCACTTCTCCCCGTAGACGCAGTTCTCGGTGACCCTTCCGGTGCAGCAAGCTCGGGTCTTTTTCTCTTCCTTTTCTCGTAAGGTATCCCTCTTGCCTTAGCCTGCACTTCCCTCACCTCCCTCAGATAAATTCTTACTGCTTTCGCCGCAAACGGATTAGCCTGCGGCCGTCCTCCGCTCTCTTCGTATGCCGCTCTCAGCCGCCCAATCAGCGCGTCGAGGCTCCCCCATGCTTGTTTAAGCGGGCAAGCGCAGGGAGCCGGCGGGTTCGGGTGCCCAAAGTGGTGGCAAGACGACAAATGGACCTTCGTTTTCCCGAATTGATCCAAATACTTCAAGAACTCGATAACATGCGCGCCGCTGCATCGACCCAGAGCCAGCGGGGGTTTGTGGTTCTTCAAATACTGTAAAAAGGTGTTCCAGTCTCGCCGCTTTTGCGACTCGTACCGACTTGGAGGCGCCGACGAGGAGCTCTCCGGCAGACTTGCCATGGGCACCGTCGGACCTTCGCTGCTACTACTCTCTAATGCCGAACCCGCGGAGGCTGAATCCATACCCAGGAAATCGAAGCTGGATTTTCTACTATTTATTATACTAGCAAAATTATGACGGTGGCGGGACTTTCCGTCTCATTCCTTCTCGTTGACCCTCGTCCCTGTTTACGGACCAAAACAGGAGACCATCAATTCAGGACTATTTGCTTTTTGTGTACGTGTTTGATTAGATATCTCTACGTTCCATTGGAGAGGCTGCAAGAAAGATGAGAAAAAGGGGTTGACTGGAGGGGGAACGTAACGTCAAACGAGTAGAAGGAGTATTGATGATATTGAAAAATTAACTTCCCTGTCTGTATAATTCAACCAAACAACAACCACGATATCCCCGTCATAGTTTAGGTCTTCTACCTTTTATCAAAATACTCAATTGATAATCTTAATTCCCTCAATATATATTCCATTACAGAGTTACACCATCGTGTCTTAGACGACCCAATTCTTCTAATCTCAAAATAATACAGATGGAACGACATAATCAATGGGGCATCAAAATTTCAGTTTACTAAAAAAAGGCTGATCGAGAAGAAAGAAGGAGACGAGAAGAAGATCCAAAAGCCGCAGCAATACATTTCGTGGACGTCATCTTCCTTCCCCTCCATTCTATACCCTCGTTCTTCTCAGCCATGTCTATCCATTAACGGAGGACGGCGAGTGTTATAAAGTTGAGGGTTTGAACAGGCAGTGATAGAAGAATGAGTTCATATTTGTCTGTCTGTCTGGTGCCTTTTTTAACAGCCTTAAATGGATTCATTCTCCATCTTTAAGAAAAACTCATTTCCAGCATACCCATCTTTAAGAAAAACTCGAACATGGTTTAAGAGGCCTAGTCTTGTAGCTCTCGGGTCCGTAAAAACTTTCTGATCATCTTAATGGAATGGGTCCATGCAGACAGACAAACAAGCCGAACTGGAAAAACTTAGCTCAGAGAAGCTCATTGACTGCGTCAAACAAGGCTGTTCGAGAGGACAGGTCAAGCTTGAGTCATAGAATAACCCTTTGGGAGAGAGCGAAGGTCCGAGTCCGACGTTTTGGAAATGTCAGGCGAGCCAGAACTCAGTGACTCAATCGTGTTGCAAACGACATATCGAACTCTCCACGAGCTCGCGTGGCTCGTAACGACTGGGTTTGGTATGAAAATTCATCGTTGACCTGCGCACAGCCATCGCCTCATCTGACTCATCCTTACCAGTTTACTTTACCCAACCATTGCTCTCTCGTTTTCCAGAACTCGAACTGCTCCTCTTTTAATGGCATCTGTCCGCTCCTTTGTTTTAGAATTGAAAAATTCTTCTCCCAGAAGCTCTCCGCATATAATACAGTTTAATATTCTTTTGACCAAAGAAAAACTAGCTGACCCAACGCCTTCAGCTTTCCTTTCTTCTCTCGGTCTTTGATTCCATTTATTTCCTCTCCGCCCCTCTTCATAGTTCTTGATTGGTACGTTTTCTTACTTTTAGTTTTTCCTTTCTGTTTGCTTCAAATTCTTTGCGTTGGAATCTTGCTTAAATTAAGATTATCCTTAGGGTTCATGATTTTGGTGCCGATCGCTTCTCGATTTGTCTTCCCAATCCATGCAGATTATCGTGCCATTCAATAGTTGATTGGATTGATGGTTTGATGTTTTCAGCTGATTGCTGCCAAGAAAGAAACTTGGGGAAGGTGTGGTTGTAGCAGAATGAAGCTGACAACAGCCACAACATCGACAACTTGAGTACTTCTGCAATCAAGAAGCATCGGATCAGGTTTTTTATAGCCGCCGCTGAATTGACCGTGATAACTGTGACAACAGTGCCATTGCCTCCTCCAGCAACCACCATAGCAGCACTAGCGCAGTTCTGCTAGCTCCGATGGGTGTGGGTGACTCGAATACCCCTGACATTGATGAGGATCTGCACAGTAGACAGCTTGCAGTGTATGGCCGTGAGACTATGCGAAGACTCTTTGCTTCCAACGTTCTTATTTCTGGGATGCAGGGTCTTGGTGCTGAGATTGGTAAATGTTACTGTTAACAGTTTTCTATGTCTGTTTTTTTTTCCTGGCAGAAGCTGTCAAATTTTATGTTTGATCCATCCTATTTCATCATTGTTATCAATGTAAATCGTTGATTAAAAAAATAAAAATTTGTTTTGGGTGGCTAATTGTCTTAGTTCAGTAGCTTCTTATGGAAATCCACATTCATATGTGATGTAAATTGTAAAAGGTTTATCGGATGCACAACGTTTATTTTTTGGTTTTTAATGGGCAAGTATTTATAAATAGAGTTGCTTGAAAGTATTTTAATCACCCTATCTTGTATTCAAAAATTCTTTTTCTCTTCCTGCAGCAAAGAATCTAATTCTTGCCGGCGTGAAGTCTGTGACTTTGCATGATGAAGGCGTCGTGGAACTATGGGATTTATCAAGTAATTTTGTTTTCTCAGAGAATGATGTTGGTAAAAATAGGGCACTTGCTTCTGTTCAGAAGTTGCAGGAGCTTAACAACGCAGTTGTTGTTCGAACTCTAACTACAAGATTGACTAAAAGCGGTCTTTCTGAATTTCAGGTATTTTTTTTTCTTTTGGTAGTCAGTTCCTTTCTTTTCCAACTTTTATCTGTGAATTTGTGTGCATCGATGAAATCTGAACTGCTTTATTATCTGATAGCTCATTTCATATATAAATTCCTTGATTTTTTATTCTTTACTTTGATAATAGAAAACCTATTCCTCGTGTATTTGCTATGGTTGCCCGTGGTACTTCACTCTGTGACACTTCACTCAACCTTTTCGCCGGTCATAATCCTCCACGGGTCAAAACCCTCGACCGGGGAGCCATAACATGGTGAGTCCCATACCCCTAACAACGGAGTTCAATCCCCAATAATTTCATCCGGAGATTGGAACCGTGCATTTCTCTAGTAGAGGGTTTTGATTGGAAAGAAAGGCAAGTGAAATGCCACCGAGTGAAGTACGATGGTAAACCGTATCATAGCAGTATTTGAATAGATATTCTATCCATATAATTGTCTAGTTTAGTCAAAAAGTGAATGTTTCAGAAAATATAATTTTCTTTGAAAAAGAACTTTTACAACAATGACTTGTGTTAAAAAATTTGTGTTGGAAGTAACTTTTGTGATTGCTATGAAATATCTACGTCTAAAAATGTTTCTCACAAACTTGAAGTGAATGAGCATTCTATGATGTGCTGAACCACAAATTTTCATGTGCAGGCTGTTGTCTTCACTGATATCTGTCTTGACAAAGCCATGGAGTTTAATGATTATTGTCACAATCACCAGCCTTCAATTGCTTTCATAAAATCAGAAGTAAGAGGGCTATTTGGTTCAGTGTTTTGTGATTTTGGACCTGCATTTACTGTTTTTGATGTTGATGGAGAAGAACCACATACTGGTATAATTGCTTCGGTCAGCAATGACAACCCTGCTTTGATATCTTGTGTTGATGATGAGAGGCTTGAGTTTCAAGATGGAAATCTTGTTGTGTTCTCTGAAGTCCATGGAATGATAGAGCTAAATGATGGAAAGCCCAGGAAGATTAAAAATGCGAGAGCTTATTCATTTACTCTTGAAGAGGATACTACAAACTTCAGGACCTATGAGAAAGGTGGTATTGTTACACAGGTAAAAGAGCCTAAGGTGTTAAACTTTAAGACTTTGAGAGAAGCTCTGAAGGAACCTGGTGATTTTCTTCTCAGTGATTTCTCCAAGTTTGATCGACCTCCTGTCTTGCATCTAGCTTTCCAGGCACTGGATAAGTTTGTTTCTGACATGGGGCGGTTTCCCACTGCTGGTTCAGAGGAGGATGCCCAGAAGCTAATATCCTGTGCGAGTCATATGAACGAGAGCTTGGAGGATTCAAAATTGGAGGACATTAACCCAAAACTTTTGCGGCACTTTGCCTTTGGTGCCAAGGCAGTTCTGAACCCCATGGCTGCCATGTTTGGTGGTTTAGTAGGCCAAGAAATTGTGAAAGCTTGCTCTGGAAAATTTCATCCACTTCACCAGGTAGAGTTTTTTGTTTTATTATTGGAGATATTTCATCCACACACCCTCTTTCTATTACTCTCTCACTTTATAGTATTTTGGCATTTCTGTTATGTAAACTCTATCCATCAAATGTTGAACACTTGTCACAGTACACGAGTAGAATGTATCTATAATAATGCTTCTAAAAACGCGTGGAAAGAAAAATCTATCAGTCAATGGAAATGAAGAAAACCCAATTCAAATAAAAAGAGAGAAGAATAAAAGACTACTTCATCATTCTTTTCCGCCCTTCTTCAATCAATAACCATACAGGAAAACAATAATGCTTATTTTCTGTAATTTTCTTTTTTTGTTCAACCCTTTTTCAGTTTTACACTTCTGGAATAGAATTTGGTTACCTTTGGTTGTTGAATTCGTCATGAAATTGCAGATTAACTCCAGTTTCTGACTCCCTCTGTTTAACTTCCAAATTTTCATTTCGACTGTAACATTCAATTTCAGAATAAAAGAAATACGAACTTTTCTCGTTAAGATTTTGGCCATCTCCTTGGGGAGAAAAACATTAGACACACGAAGAACAACGTCAGATGTTAAATTCTTCTGGCTTTGATAAAATGTTGGATATTTCATACTCATTTTGCAGGATTGAAATTTTACTGTCAAAGTAGGAACTTTTATATGCAGGGATGAATATTTCTTCTATGACTTAATTATTCAAGAGTATTGTGATGCTCATTTCTTGCTTAGTTCAACGATGTTGTTTAATCTGTTTATGCAGTTTTTCTACTTTGATTCTCTGGAGTCACTTCCCCCGGAGCCAATGGAGTCTAGTGATTTTAGACCATTGAATAGTCGTTATGATGCTCAGATTTCAGTATTTGGTTATCAGCTCCAGAGGAAGATAGAAGATGCTAAAGTCTTTGTTGTTGGCTCTGGTGCTCTGGGATGTGAGTTTCTTAAGAATCTTGCCCTCATGGGAGTTTCATGTGGCAGTCAAGGGAAGGTCACAGTCACTGATGATGATGTTATTGAGAAAAGTAATCTTAGTAGGCAGTTTCTTTTCCGTGATTGGAACATTGGGATGGCCAAATCTACTGTCGCTGCTTCTGCTGCCTTATCAATAAATCAAAATCTCAACATTAAGGCTTTGCAGAATCGGGTTGGGTCTGAAACGGAAAATGTGTTTAATGATGACTTTTGGGAGAATCTAAGTGTTGTCATTAATGCACTTGACAATGTTAAAGCCAGACTTTACGTTGATCAAAGATGCTTATATTTTCAGAAGCCTCTTCTTGAGTCAGGTACTCTTGGAGCCAAATGTAACACCCAAATGGTTATTACTCACCTGACTGAGAATTATGGCGCTTCAAGAGATCCACCAGAGAAACAAGCACCAATGTGCACTGTCCACTCATTTCCACATAACATTGATCATTGCTTGACATGGGCTCGATCAGAGTTTGAGGGTTTGCTTGAGAAAACTCCAGCTGAAGTGAATGCATATCTGTCTAAACCAGAAGAGTATACCACCACAATGAAGAATGCTGGTGATGCTCAAGCAAGGGACAACTTGGAGCGTGTTCTTGAGTGCCTGTGCAGAGAAAGATGCGATACGTTTGAAGACTGCATTACTTGGGCTCGACTGAAGTATAAAACCTTTCGTCTGACTTTAGATATTTAAGTTCTATATTTGGTTAACTGATAAATTGTTTATGTTACCCAGGTTCGAAGACTATTTTGTGAATCGTGTGAAGCAGCTGATTTATACTTTTCCTGAAGATGCTGCAACCAGTACTGGTGCTCCATTCTGGTCTGCTCCAAAGAGATATCCTCGTCCACTGCAGTTCTCTGCTACTGATCCTGGTCACCTCCAATTTGTGGCGGCGGGTTCTATATTACGAGCTGAGACTTTTGGCATCCCGATTCCTGATTGGATTAAGTACTCTGCAAAATGGGCTGAGGCTGTGAACAGAGTTATTGTTCCAGATTTTCAGCCCAAGAAGGATGCCAAGATAGTGACAGATGAGAAGGCCATTACTCTTTCTATTGCATCCGTTGATGATGCAGAAGTCATTCTTGACCTGATTATGAAGTTGGAGGAATGCCGCACGAACTTGCTTCCAGGTTTCCGGATGAAGCCTATACAGTTTGAAAAGGTTCCATTTTTTCCTCATTTTTATTTCTCTGTTTGAAAATAGTTTTCAGGTGATGCCAAGTATTTGATTTTTTTTTTATTGGGTTTTATTTTCATAAAAAGATAAAGCCTTTGCTAGTCATATTTCCTTTTAAATGGTTATGATCCCTGTTGTAGTCATTTCTTTTCTAGTTTTCTTGTGTTTCAAGTGGTGTCCTTTTATGGCTAACTAGACCTCTGCTACTTGGGGAGTTAAGTATGAAATTTTAGGACCCTAACTGGCCTTGATTGTGTGTGCAGGATGATGATGCGAATTTCCATATGGACCTGATTGCTGGGCTTGCTAACATGAGGGCCAGAAACTACAGCATTCCTGAAGTGGACAAGCTGAAAGCCAAGTTCATTGCTGGGAGGATAATCCCTGCAATTGCAACCTCCACAGCCATGGCCACAGGTCTTGTCTGCCTTGAACTTTACAAGGTTTTAAATGGAGGCCACAAGTTGGAGGACTATCGAAATACATTTGCTAATCTTGCATTGCCGCTTTTCTCTATGGCTGAGCCTGTTCCACCGAAGGTTATCAAACACCGAGATATGAAGTGGACCATTTGGGACAGGTGGATGCTCAAAGGTAATCCTACTCTAAGAGAGCTCATAAACTGGTTGAAGGAAAAAGGGCTGAATGCTTATAGCATTTCATGTGGAAGCTGCCTGCTTTTCAACAGCATGTTTCCTAGGCACAGAGAGCGAATGAACAGGAAGATGGTGGATTTGGCAAGAGAAGTGGCAAAGATGGAAATGCCTTCTTATCGGCGCCACTTTGATGTTGTCGTGGCTTGCGAGGATGACGAGGACAACGATGTTGATATCCCGCTGGTGTCCATTTATTATCGTTGAGCTTGTTTTGTCCAACAAGGTGAGTCCTTTCTGACTTGATATTAGGCTTACACTATACTTACAGTTGTTCCTTTCAGTGTAAAATTCATGATGAGAACGCATAAATGGATCATTTTCATTACAGATTCAGAAGTCATACATAAATCTGGCAATCCCTCATTGGATTAACATTGTGTTGTGTTGTTGAAAAAGAGTTTCTTATGTGGTTGATCCATTCATGGTTCCTATTACATAGATAAATCATTTGTGCTGCTTTTACTTTTATTCATTCTCTCAAGAACTGCAGGGACATGTGTCTCGATGGATGTACTTTTATCTTAGTCGCAATAATTTTACGCCCTAATTTATAGATTTTGACGCCACGATTATAGTCATTAATCATGCTATCTAATGAATTAGATTACAAGTAATCGACCAGGGAATTCAACCCCTGCTGGCTGCCAGTGTGGGTTTCATCAAGAATCTTAATATTCACCAGAATGCTATCTATCTACACAAAATCAATGGAAGTTTTCATTTTGATTTCCTTGAACATAGAGAGCTACAGTTGTTGTCGTCGTGGTTTTTCGGACCCAAAAACTGGAAGCATACCCAGAGAAGAATTCTATGGCGTAAAGCTCAATTTGGAAGAAGCAGAGCCATGGCCATTATTGACTCACGAAAACAAACCAGAAATGGCCGAGAGAGACAGATTGACAGACTATGGTGGCGTAGGTTCAACGACGACGAATTTGTTGGCATAATACTTTCAAAACGTGAAATGTCCAATTCTATTCGCCAAAAAAGGAGATCACGCCTGCCCCACTTCAGCCACTTTGTGGCCCGGACCCGGACCCGGACCCAGACCCAGACCATGAAAGCAGACCTTCCCTTCATCAATGTTCATAAATGATAAATGAAGAAAACAGGAGTCACGATCACAAAAGATGATATATCACCCACCCTCTCCCATTTTCTGTCCACTGGAATCCAGATGACCTTTCAATCTTCAAATCATATTCTGTACTTGTCTTCTACGCCATCTCTCTCTCTCGCTCGCTCTCTCTCTCTCTCTCTCATCATTTCAGACCGAACCCTGTCGTCTCGTCTTTACCAGCCATCGCTCCATTGGGAAGACTTACTTCTAACTCATGCTTGGTTGTTGTAATAATTACTTTTACTTGGAGAACACCGCCGTAATTGTACGACCTTTGACGACCCACCAAAGCTTAAATGCCGTATCTAAAGGGCAAGTACAATAACTAAATTAACGTAGAGCACTAGACAAGCACGCGGCACTGCTTGGACGGCGCTATAAATACAGAGAATCGTCTCTAACTGGCTGTCTGGTTCCTGGCTGCTTCCTACAAGACACAGGAAAAGATCCAAATCGACTCCATTGCTGAACAGCGAAACGTTCAATTAAATCCGATATTTCTGTGTTTTTGTCCATTCTCACTGTGACTCGGTCACCCATATTCAGCTTCTAAATCGGGGAGATGTCCGCTTTCGACTAGATCTTTGATCTTTCACGCGCTTTCTTCTCTGCATTTCCAATCTCCATATTAGCTAGCCGAATCTGTACGTGCTTTGTTTACCGTGTTTTACTCGGAAGGAGAAAGAATTAGAAATGGATGGGCTGAAGCTCCGTACGGCTATGGCGGCGGTGCTGCTCCTGGTTTTTTATGGGAACCTTACCTTGAGCTCGTCTCTTAATGACGAAGGTAACAGCGTCAGCTCTGGTGCTTTGTTAGGCTCAGTGATCTACAACTTCTTCAGAAGTGGTTTGTTTGGAAGCAGGTTTAGCATTGCTGAGGATCCGGGATCGAGTTCTCAGAGACCCGTTTGGGGCTCTAGCAAATTGGAATGCTGATGAGGAACAGCTCGATCCTTGTTCCTGGTTTGGAGTCGAATGCTCGGACGGGAAAGTGGTTATCTTGTGAGTGATATTCCTGGTTCTTAAGCAGTCGTTCCATTGATTCAGAATATTGCTGTTTTGTATTCACCATGAAAATTGATTGGAGTTGCAGGAATCTTAAAGATCTTTGTCTGGGAGGAACACTGGCCCCAGAAATCGGAGAATTGACCCACATAAAATCTATGTAAGAAAAAAAGGGAGTAGTGCTTTTTTTCTTAATTTTTCATAACTTTATTCTACTTCTGCCCAGAATTCTTCGAAACAATTCCTTTTATGGAGATATCCCTCGGGAGATAACTGGGTTGGAAGAGCTTGAGGTTTTGGACCTGGGCTACAATAACTTCAGCGGACCCTTTCCATCTGAACTTGGCAATAATCTGTCTCTCACTGTCCTGTACGATGATCTGATCTGAATCATTTCTTTCCATTTCTCCTCCATTCTTGCTCTCGAAATTTCTAACTCCGACTTCTGATTGCAGCCTGCTGGACAACAATGAATTCATCAATGGCATTTCTCCAGAATTATACGAGCTTAAGATGCTTTCTGAATATATGGCGGATGAGAGGCAGCTCGCCGCTGATGAAGGGAGATCGTCTTGTAAAATGGACTGTAATTCGTGTGGGCATTTGGGGAAGGTAGCTCATCAAAGACGGCTGCTTACAGATGCCAACAGTTCGCCATTGAAGGCGATAAGCCAAGATGCAGAATTACAGCCATTTTCACCATCGCCTTCTCCCTCTTCATCGTCCCCAATTTCTTCTCCCGTATCTTCTCCGTCTCCATTATTGTCTCCACAATCGAATTCCACCGTCCAGTCTCCACAATCCACGTTAACGCCAGGCTCAGCAAACCCACCCCATAACACTCCTGTCCATCATAACCCGAAAAGGGTTCCTTCCCCTGCATCACCTCCAACTGACGAATTTCAGGAGAGCAGCCAATCAAAGAATCATACTTTTCATATATTGGTTGGAGTTATAAGTGGATCATCTATCTTCGCCTTGATTGCAGCTTGTGCCATTGTCTTCTTCCGAAGCAGTCAGGTTGTTGCAGTGAAGCCTTGGTCCACAGGTTTAAGTGGGCAGCTGCAGAAAGCATTTGTATCAGGTATATTCTTTCCCACCAACTGTTTACTCTACCTCATTTTTCAAATATCTGCCGCCATAGCATTCAAGTCCTCCGGTATTTCCTGTCCAGTATTGTCCGCTTTAACTCAGAGGCTGCACAAATATATTCTTGGGGTTACTCCAAAACACGTTATATTAAGTAGAGAGAGATTCTTCTTGTAAAACAATCAAATTTCTACTCTCCCAAACGACGTAGGATTAGGCACCCCATACTACTATGAGCTGAGTCTTCACGATCAAACAGAATCTTAGGTCGTCTTTTCCTTCATCATCTCGTTCATATAGCTTAATGTTGAAGATTTAACAATTTTAATTTGCAGGTGTGCCAAAGCTCGATAGATCTGAGCTCGAAGGAGCATGTGAAGACTTCAGTAATATTATAGATTCTTTCTCGGGCTTTACTGTGTACAAGGGAACTCTTTCTAGTGGGGTGGAAATAGCTGTATCGACCATTGCAAAGGCGGTCGTCCAAGACTGGTCGAGAAATAAGGAAACTCAGTTCAGAACTAAGGTATTTATGAGCTATGACATTCACAATCCACCGGTAACGAACCCGACCAAGTTGTTTGACACTCCTAATTGTCTCTCTTTCATGTTTTTAGATAGAAACTTTGTCGAGAGTTAACCACAAAAACTTTGTAAATCTGATTGGATATTGTGAAGAGGAGCAGCCATTGACGAGAATGATGGTGTTTGAGTATGCTCCCAACGGCACCCTCTTCGAGCATTTACATAGTAAGTACCTCGACTAATTATTGCAAAAGAGTTATTTTTATCACTTCGATTGCGTTAAAAAAGTAACTAGTAAAGTACAATTTAGACTTTGAATTTATTTATATATTAGATTTTCAATTTTGTTTTTGATAAATCGAACCTCATTTTTCAGCTATCAACAGTTTGAATTTTAACGTTAACTTATTTGTTAAGTCTAGCACATGTGTACCACATGTTTCATTTAATCATATGTTTTAACAGAATTTCTATCTCTTCTGGCAGTTTCTATCTCGATTTCAAACTATGTCGATGTCCTTGCTGACGATCGATAGATTTTGAAATTGGATTAAAATATTTGATTAAAAAAACAAAGTGATATGCGTGTTGGATTTAACGAATAAATTAATGACAATGTTCAAATTGGTGATAGTTAAACGTGGAAGTTGTAAATGACTTAAAACGTTAGAAGTTAAATTGCACTTTGCCGAAAAACATTTATTTCCACAGACTTATAGTTTGCATCTTTACAGTAAAAGAAGCGGAACACTTGGACTGGGGAATGAGACTACGCATAGCCATGGGCATGTCATTTTGCCTAGAATATATGCACCAACTTAATCCACCAGTACATCATTCAAATCTTCTTTCTTCGACTGTCTATCTGACTGACGACTATGCTGCCAAAATATCGGATTTAAGTTGCTGGGAGGAAGAAGTAACAACAAAAAAGACGGGATCAGTTGCTACTGAGCCTACGCAAACACAACCTGCAGATTCAGAAAGCAATATTCACAGCTTTGGTTTGATTCTGTTGGAAATGTTAACCGGCAGGGTGCCGTACTGTCTTCCCGATGGTCCTCTTGCATCTTGGGTGTCGGATTTTCTCGAAGGAGATTGCCTTTTATCAGAAATGGTGGATCCAACTTTAAATTCTTTCAACGAACTTGAGTTTGAAGACTTTTTTGATGTGATAAAACAGTGTGTCTTGGCCGAACCTGGTAAGAAACCGACGATGAAGGAGATTACAGTAAGGTTGAAGGAGATCACAGCCATGGAAGCAGATGGGGCAACTCCTAAAATTTCTCCTCTTTGGTGGGCAGAACTTGAAATTTTGTCTACAGAAGCAAACTGAGATAGAGTTGGTATTAAGTTTCATTTATTCATCCATTTTCTTTATTCTTTTGTTGATTATAGGCTTAGGTTCTTCAGATTAAAGAAAGAAATCACGGCAATAACAGGGTAGATCCTGGATGAGCTTCATCTGATGCGAAAAATTGTAAAAATGGAAGAAATATGTATGCTTAACAAATATGCATAAATGGCACTCCCCTTCTAACTCCTCCCATGGCTATGGCCAGTTTCTAAAGAAGCACTTTGCTTTCCTGAGTCAATGTGGTCATAAGCAGTCAAAAAATTTAAGCATTTGTTGTTAATTTGAGTCATCCAATCTATTGATTTGTCCCCGAGTTTCGAACTCAATTGTATAAATCGATAGTGATGGAATGATGAGGGTTCAAAAACAGATCAGCCTCGCAATCCTGCAGTGCAGAGGCAACATCTCTGGTTGACTCATAGAACGCTGCTCTGAGTCCGGGTTGATAGCCAAGGCCTTTGTCAGCTCCTGAATTGCTTCAGTTTCCTTTTTGTCATCCATTAGCACTGGAAAATGTAAAATTCTATCAACTTAAACAATTTTTTAGCTTAATTTCCACCCATAACTAAGAATGAACAGACTACCTGCTGCCCTGTATAGGTATATACTCGAAGTGGGTTCAACTTCATAGCTGTGTCGAGATCATCGGTTACCGTCTCTCGGTCACTGCATTCGGATCGTTGCTCATAGGCCGGTGCATAATTTGGAGCTTTCCCTTTCAGCTTTGTCATCTCATCATGTGCAGCTTTCCTTTGATTTTGCAGAAGAAAAATCCGAGCCAAGCCTTCGTGTGCTCTCGTATGCTGGATTTGAAGGGCATTCACATTGCATTTTGTTGCCAAATCGACATGAAAACTACCCAAGTCGTTCAACACCTGCAAGACAGAAATGAATGATAAAAGTTTCAAATTAGTAAAACCAGGCAAGATAGACAAAGCCAAAGGCTTTGGGATTCGAGCCAAAGACATACTTGTCCTTCCAAAGCCAGTCAGAAGGGCATGCAAGCGCTTCCTCCAGTTGTTGAATTACATATACTAAAGATTTGAGATCAAGGCTTGTCTCAGCCAATACATATACTTAGAGGAAAAATGCTTCGAAAGACCTCTGGATCGAAATGGACTTCTCGGCCCTCGATGGTGCCTCGACAAAATACCCTCGCCTCGTACAAAATCCACCCTTCATAAACCAGCCTCTCATGGTCATAATTAGAATGGCTACAAGCCAATCGTAAAGATGGTAATGCGAATTTCTGCCATTTCATCGCTTTTGGAGTCAAATAATACAAACAAGCAGGTATAAGACCACAGAAGACTCACCGTCGAAGAAGCAGATATTGATGAAATCGTAATATGTTCTCACCAGGATCATTTACTAGCATCTGTTGTGTAATGGCCAGAGAGCCTACGTAATCAACAGAGAACCATCTATCGTTGAGATGCATCCAGCAATTAGGTTGACTCCATTGATGCACTCGACGGCTAAGAACTTCGATCAGGTAATCACCACTCATCTTTCCATCGAACATCAAGTAGTTGGGTTGTAGTGTTAAAAGGGCTCGTATATCTCTTAAAGCACTTTCATAATCCTCGATTGCAATGAAGAACCAGGCCCGAAGTTCTAGACTGTCCGGTAATGGCCTAAAACCGATGATTTTGTCCATTTCTAAGATGGCTGCTTGAATATGATTCTCCTCCACTTTCGAAACCGATCGATAGTGATAGGGAAACGAAAGAGACGGATCGAGTTCAGTTGCTGAATTCAAATCCGAGATCTTATCGTTCCCCGTGGCATAAACAGAGCGTTCTTGATACATCCATCCAGCTGGTCTATGATTAGAGATAAGAGAGCTCATCAGGTTACATGCAGTGGTTTGTTGGCCTTGTTTATGTTTGGCTCTGGCTATTCCTGGTGTTGAGTACAAATGGCCTAACTCAGCTGCCGCCATGAATCGATATTCTGAGTTCTGATACTCCTTTCTCTCCAGCAAAACGCAGCCCAATTGATGGAAGGCTAGAGCTTTCTGCCACCTCTCCGTCGCAGATTCAGTCAGCCTCTCCAATAGCATCACTGTAAGATCGGAGACAAAGCTTTCTTCCATGGCTACCTGGCTTAAGAAGAAATACAGCAAGAACGAAGCATGCGAAACAGCCGATAGACTGCCTCGGGCCTCCGAGGTACAGAAAAGCTTCATCACCTTCCAATCGGAGAGACGGTTCGGAAGCTCTCTCAGCAGCAGTTGCAGGCAAGATGCTACCAGAAGATTCGCCTTCTCCTCCAAACCACATTCTATGAGAATCAACGCCTCATCGGGATTACTAATGGATGAGGAAGCTAAATGAGCGTCGCAGGCAAACTTCATCTCCTCACAGCAGAACCTGTTGGCAAGAGAGAGGAGCTTCAACACAATCTCTAGTGAAAATAAGTCTAATTTTTTAGTCCAATTGAAAATCTCCATGGCTCTCATTCCCTCCACTGAGACCCCATTTTTGGACAAATCAATAGTATTACAGTTTGATTCCTTAAAATATCCGAACAACATTGCCTCTAATGGCCTCGATAGAGCTGCGATTCTGTAGCGAACGCATTTTATATCATTACGGTCGATGCAGAACGATACGTCGGTCTTGTCCTCCTCCTCACTCGCGCTTCCATTTTCTGAAGGCGTCGACGCAGTTGCCATCTGGGGATGGTCCCGACAGTGACAATGTTCGCAAAATGAATCAAAATCGCAGCCATGAACTAAAGCAGCTTTTGGACATTCAAGGTAGAGTCCTTTACAAGAAGAAACAGAAGACTCCCCCAGAAATTCGTGATCTCTCCTCTCAAATCTCAACCATGCAGAAAGCACAACCTTCGAAGTGCACATCGGAGGCATACTGAGGCGCCGCCCGGAGACATCGGCGGAGAAGCTTTGGGTCGCCCAGACAACACAGACACAAATACTGCCCAATACATATCAACGTTTTACCCGATTTTTCGGAAGCTTCGTAACGGCAGCGAAGATCCGCAAAAGTTTCGATAAAAAATTGATGGGTCTGAGAAAAGGGTCCGTCACAGGGCTACCAAGCTATTCCTTCTTTTAATTAACTACATTTATTATTCTTTCTACATTCTAGATTTGGTTAAGGCAATTTACCCCAAGAACCTTAAATTATAAGACAATTTACAAAATTACCCTTAAACTTTTTTTTCGTTTACTAGTTAACGTGTTATTTTTTTGGTGCCCCAACCGTGTTCGTACTACGAAGGGGAAATAATGAAACTCGAAAATTCAACTAATGAAATGATGACGATTTGTGACCACCCAAGACACAACTGGACATGGGCGACGGTTGGAAATTCAGGGTAGAACTGGACAGTACCCACCCAAGACACAGATGGCCAAATGGGACACGCGGAAAAAGTCAAATCAGCGCAGCGCTGGTTGGATCAACTTCTTTGATTTATCTTGTCTTCTTCTGGGTGCTAGTGGAGGTCTTGTTTGAATACTGTTTTTATAATTACTATTCTGGGTTTTTTTTTTTTTTAGACTGCTAAATAAGAAAATTCCTGATCAGTTCATCGGGAATAGCTTATTAATACACTAGCTCTACTACTGTGTACTTGGCTTTCTTTGTTGTTCTTGGTCTCCTGGTTTCAATGGGGACCTTCATTTCCTTCAACTGCATCGTCTATAAATTGAGCTGAACTCGGTAGGAGAAACTGCATTACTTGCTTTTAAATGGTTAAAAAGCACTAATCAAAGCTTCCATGGCAGAATACAGAGATAGAAGAGAGAGAGAGAGAGAGAGAGAGAGAGAGAGACTCAGTATCACGCAAATCATTGGTCATACAGCAACTGCCTTCCTACTTTTCACCTCCAGCCGAGTCTGCGGGACAAAAACTATTGGCTTGCGACGTCCTCCACCGGCTTTTGTTGCGTCCTAAACAGCGGCAGACCGCCGTTAAAACTTTCTGACGAGCTCTGGCTTTGGCGTCTCCTTCGCTTAAGACAAGGTAGGACAACAAGAAGGGAAATGAAAACGAAGAACACAGCTACAACCACCAGCATCATCACCTCCCCCCGCAGGCCGTACCTCCTATCCTTTGCCACCCGAAGTTCACCTTTCTCTTCCGCCGGCTCAGAAGCCATGGCTGTCATACTATTAGAAAACATCACTGACTGCCCCGATTAAAAATATCGATTCTTACCTCGCCGATGACGTCGGAGGACTAAAATCTTGAAGTTCGAGCAAAAAAAACAAAAACTTCCCAACGAGAGTTGGATTGAAGAGTTGAGTTCCTTTGACCGCCAAGTCATGGCAGAAGATACAACAAACAAAAGGCTGACTCTTCTTTCAACATTTAATTATCTTTGGTACCTTTCGCTTGTGAGAGACGGATATGGACATGGCTACGCTCTGAGCCTGCAGTTGTTTCGTCGTTTGTCGTATTTTGTCTTTATCTTTCTTTTAATTTTTGTTGTCTTGAGTTCATTAATCTTTCCTGCATGTCTGCATATGGGTTCTGGGGAAACTTCGTCCGGGTCCAACCCTTGAATCGAGCTTGACAGCTACGGAAGGAAAAGAGCTTCAAGACTGAGAAAAAGGAGGTCTCTCTGGTCCATAGCTGGGTTAAGTACAATTTGGCCTTCCTATTCAGCTTTTTTAGGCTGTTCATTTGTCGTCGGGCACTAATGTGGGGGTATTTTAGGGGCCACGACAATGTAACTAGTTCTAGAAATTATTGAGTAAAATATGAGGGATTTTTAAGTAAAACTCAGACCAACCCAGCAGACTAAATGAACAGAGCTAGACCCATCAGTTTCACCAAGTGAAGTTTCATGGGCTCCTAGCCCAACATTATTCGTTTTGGATCGTAATTCGCAAAAATTTATTTTTGTACTTAGTCTAAAATACATTATACTAGACATCGTTATTCACTTCACAATGAAGACTGCTCTAGAACAGTGTTTCTCCAGGAAAGAAAGCATTTTTGAAGGGCTCTTGAGAAGGAATCATCGGATGTTTGTACAGTCTATCCATCAATGCCTGAACATTTTCTCCGTTAATGATATATAAACTCACAAAGACAGAACATCATTCACAACTTTGTCAGCAATATTTAAGGATACTTTTCAAAACACTTAAAAAGCTTATGCATTTACATCTCCGTATGTTACAGCCTTCAGTCAAACATCTCCCATTCATGGTTCATTTTGATGGTGGTCGTCAATGAAGGAGGAGCAGAAAGGCTTCCAAATCCAGACTCGAACCTTTCCCATTTGGTACAAACAGAAGCCATATTTCTTCCACCTTTTGTCGAGGGATTATACTTTCTTGCCTTGAGACTGTATACCTTTTCCACATAACTCTGTACCCTTCGAACCTGCATTGTAATATTCATCAAAAAATCAGTTCAATTCTCTCTTTTTCTGCAATTCCATTATTGAGTTTCATGCTTCCGGATTCAGACTCGAATGAACGAAAGAGAAGCTTTCTTATTCTAACCTCGTTTTGCTTCTGCAATTTGGCATCTCCACCAGCTTCAATGGCGTCCAGTTTGAGTAGCTGCAAGATGAGCGATTGTGTCAATGCATTGAGCTCATTATCAGAAACTTTGTATCCTCCACAAAACGCTGTCTCGATGGTGGCGACCTGAAAATTCGATAAAAACTGAGATGACAGGATTTTCTGAAGAAGAATTTTTTATAGAAAATTGATCGTTTGCCTTTTCAGAGAGCTTATCAACAACTGTTCTGACTCCAGCAAATGCTTCGTATGATTTAGACGAACTTCTGTTTTTGTTCATCTCCCTGAGTTTTCTCTCTCTGCTTGCTGGATCCTCCAACAGGATCACCTTTGACTGATCATTTACGCCAGCCATGTGTAAGCACTCGTCGTCCTCCTTTTCTTTCCCTCTGAACAGAAGTCTCTGCTCTCTGGGTTCTAGACCAGTCTGGCCGGAGAGAACCCTTTTCAGATCCCCTTCTCATCAAGCAAAAATGAAGAGAAAGTGAGAACTTTTTCAAGATTTAAGTCAAATTCTGATAGAAAAACACTAGAGACTGAATGGAAGTGCAAATCCATCTGAATTTTAGTTAGCATGGAAAGTAGGAACCTCAAGAACATAGTATGGAGTTGTCTTATGTTTCATGATTGACATTTATACTCTTCAAACCTTAAAATAGTCCTGAAACACTTTTTTTGAAAAATCCCCCAATTTTTATTCAAATATTTATCTGGATAGTTTTCAATATACTGCTAAATCTATTGCGATGTACTCTGGGTATCAAAGACCAACGTCAAAATTTTCATATATGAGAGAGAGAGAGAGAGAGAGAGTACCAAAGGTAGATTGAGCAGAGATGGTAAGATGATGGTGATAAGAAGCGTGGGAAACCTTGATCTTAATGAAAATGGCAGAAGAGTCATCCCCATCGTTTCTCTTCTGAACAAGCATTCCACCAGGCCTCACCTCCCAATCTATCTCTCTACTGAAACCGAACCCATTATTCTTTTTTCCATTTGAAGCCGACCCTTTCATCGTTTCCGATCAACAAACAGTCTCGACTCTCATAACCATTAAAAAAAGACGCTGAAGAAGGCGGAAAGGGCGGAAATGTGCTGAGAAGGGAAGGTTAAGCCTTTAAGCTAAGGGATAAAACAGACTCAAAGTTAGGAGCTTTGAGCAGATATTATCGCAAAACAACAACGAAGATACGCGTTTACTTTACGGAGACAATTACTCGAAAAGCTGCAGCCTTCTTCAATTCCCATAGAGTTTTTCTTTCATTTAATTTGTCTGACGATGACTCCGCTAAGCAACCATTCCATACTTTTGCATGGCTCGAGTCTCTCTTGACATTGGAGACTGTAAGTCTAAGAATCTGAGTGTTTTTACGGAAAACATCTAAGAATCCATTTCCGAGGGGTTTAACTTGTGGTCTTGTTGAACTGTAATAAGAAAAAGATGTAATTTTGCAGAAATGATTTTGAGAAACTGTTTTGAAGCTCAATTATTCTCCAAGAACAATAATTGAACGAGCAGAGCTAAATAATAAACAAATAAATTGATGCTTATCCCTTCAATCTAAATGGACAAATGGGTCGACTGCACTGTCCTACAAAGGATATTCAAGATAAAATGAATGGCCGTACTATTCTCTAATGAGCATTTGCCTTTAATTTTATATTCAATTAATTAAATTTATATTTGGAGATATGCAACATTTACAGTCAATTCTTCAGTTTCCAACTATAATTTAGATCCCCTGCTGATGCCCAATTCTTCAAAGTTGAGTGAAATCATTACCATCTTAGCACAGGAAGCATTGTTACTGATTTCTAAGACTTGCCCATTTTCTTCTACGAATCAGGAAAGACGAAAACAGGGCAGGCAACAAAGGGTATGAGGAACTCCATCAAATGAAGAAATTGAAGGGAATAATTTCAAATTTTTATTCAAGTGAACAATTAAAGCTAAAAGGAACTTGAAAATTTGCATTCAATAACTCCAAAAATAACAAGAATCAGTTGCAATTATTACAAAGAAAATGCCCCAAAAAAGTCTGATCGTTTCTAGGTGAAAATGGCATCAGACCATTGCTGGTTCGTAGGTTGAGTTTCAACTATTATCGGACGTTTAGTCCTGATCTGAATCCAGTATGTTTCAGAGGTTCAATAACAGGAGATTAACTAATGAAATTTGAGGAAACAAAAAAAAAAAAAATTGTGGAGTTGAAGGTGTAGTCTATTAATGTGAAGAGTGGCAAGTGTTAGTCCATGAGCTTGTATCGCTTCTCTTGCACACCCGACACTCCCATCTGTATTTCTATTATAGTGTGCAGTGGCATCTGCAATTTGTTCAAGCGATAATAAGATTGCATGCGATAAAGTCAGTCGACAAACAAAATCATTATTTTAGTTTCCTAATCTGATGCTACAACTCCATGTCCTTCTGGGGAGTTAAGAGAAGTGCCAAAATTGGAAAAGTTATTTAATATTTATAAGAAGATAGACCAAGAGGCAGGAAATTTCATCCTTTCTGGGCAGAATCATTAGTATATCTTCTCTTCCTAAACCTCTATTAGCCATGAGTAGGAAAAAAAAGCGAAACATCTAATGATAGTTTACAATTACCTCTATATGTGGAATTTCTTTCAAAGGTCTATCAGCAAAGTAGGCATATAGTGCTCGAAGGACCGCCTGCAAAATGGAAAGCAAGAGAGAAGCAAATAAGTATCTTAGCCACATCAGGAAGAGGAATGTGAAAATGTTACAAAATATTTCACCTGATGAGAGATTACTACAACAGGCGCTCGTTGTCTTTCAAGCTCAATAATTACAGGTTCAAGCCTGTACAGGTGAAGTCAGTTGAGAGGGTGAGCTTATCAGAGTCACCACAGATTCAAACCAACACAATTAAGTGCAAAAATGAGCACAACATGTACAAAAACACCGAGTTTTACCTTTGTATAACGTCTAAATATGATTCTCCACGAGGGTAGCGATATCGTAACTTGTCCTTCTTACGGGCCCTGCATTTAGAAGTAGACAGTTTATACCTAGAAGAACAACTAAATTCTATGAGAAAGACTCTTCCTCCACTTATTATATCTATATGAAATTGTTGCACTATAGAAATATGAATGACAAATAATGAAATGAATTATTTGTAAATTCTAAAGAAAAACCAGAGAAAAAAATGGAATCAACGCACTCGTATTCCTCAGGCATGTTCTTTTTTATCTCTTCGTAAGTCATCCCATCACACACTCCAGCGTTTATTTCATCAAGTGCTCGCCATTGTATCTTTACAAGAGCAGAGTACAAATAATTAATAATGAATCAAATTCCCTCCACCAGGAATGGTCTGAAGCATAATGCTTAAAACAATTAAACAAGCAAAGAAAACCCTTCAAGGATACTAGCTAACCTTGGGGAACCCAGCCATATGACTTGCCGTTAAAATTGTTCGCTGCAATGTGCTGGTCCATATCTAAATCCAATTAAGTCGGAAATCGTTATAATTAGCAGCTTTAAGGAGCAGTTACGTCCACCTAAATATGAAGTTTATCTAACAAATGGTAGTAAAAGTTAATTTGCATGGCGTTAGTCTCAAAATTCAATTGTATTCTCAAACAACTTCATGCACAAAATTCAATTGTCTCTTGCAAAGGGGAGTAAGTTGCAATTATGTGACGACTCTTTATATCAGATTCTAAAAAGATGTTGGGTGGATAGGAGTAACAAGATGACGCTTACAGAAGCCGTTCGTTCTGGTTTCAGTCGTTTTTCCACGAAGTTACTAAGCTTCTTAGCATAAACTTCTCCAGCATCGCTGTCAAGTAACCGAACAATTTTGGATTAGTAACAAGGGATAAACGAAATCAATTGCAGATGTGATGCAAGTAATAGAAACCCTTGAATATTTAGACATATAACAAGAAAAGAAAATATTCACCAGTTGATCTTTAACATGAATTGTATTGTACAAAGAAAAGATTATGTAAGGGCTTTTCTCTAACTCCAAGGACGTCAGTTGATTAATGTGAGCTCCACATAATAAGTAACCCCAATGTTTAAAGTCTATGACATAAATCAGTTAATATTTATGTTGGTTCCCATCACTTGAAAATGTACCTTAATGCAGTATCACCGCCAATTCTCCCTCTCACGTTATCCCTACTCTCTCCATGTCTGGTAAGCAATATTGGGCGAGGTGTGAGATGAGTATTCACCTGCAGAAGGTATCTATTAACAAGTAAGAAAAAAAATTTCTAAGCCGTTAGAGGTTTTAACATCTACCCAGATAATGAACTTCCTTTATTGAAATAAACTCTTTATTGTACTCAACCACTTCAATATGTAAACGTCAATGCTAGATATTTTTCCATGTGGTGTAATTAAGTAGAATTGGTATGTCACGGTTCAAAAATTTTGCCAGAGTATCCGAAGACTACAAAGGGTTACATCTCCTTTTGTGTGAGAGGTAGTGTAACCCAGTGGGGGTAGTCAGAATCAAATAATAGGAGAAGGTATTGGAAGATTAATAAACCTATTCCATGAAAGGGTACATGTCAAAGTTGCATTTCCGCTTACCATTCAATCACCTTTTGGACAATCCAATTGTGAGCAATTGTTTTAAGAATACATCAATTAGAAAAATCTAACAGATGCGTGGGTTCTCATTTTCACAATGAGCATATCGGTTATTAAAGACACGAGAAAAAAATTCTGACTCTGAAGAAAAGATTCACAAAAAAAAAAAACTATATTTATTGATTAGATTATGTAAGTCATAGATCATACCAAGAAAAACACAATTCGTCCAGGAAGATAGCCACTGATATTGTTCACCTGAATCAAAATATCAAGACTAATCATAATTTAACCAAAAAATAATCAATTCGTAACCCAACTCCGAAAGGCCTATTTCAAAGATGGTTTCAGATCTACCATAAGAATTTGGAGAAGAAACAAAGGGAAAATATTGAAATAGTCAGCAAACTACATAGGTGCACATGACATGGTAAAGAAACCAAATGGCCAAACTCACTTGTATTTGTCCTCCATTACCACTGACCATATCGATCATTTTGATATAAGATCCTTCATCCACGGGTTCATAAACCTGATATGAAGAATGTATTTGCAAATTTCATATATCACAGCCTATGAAGTGGCTACAGATGAATTAAGGTTAAAACAATCATTTAAGATTTGCCAAAATTACTTTTTCATAGTTACTCAACCGAGTTTTGAAGTCCTGATAACCAGCTTCGAAATCTGGTCTGCAAAATGACAATTGTTACTACATGCACAGCTGTCAATCAGAAAAGCACAAAAAAAAACATGGAAGCCATACTCTTCTGCGTAATCAGGACTTTGCTGTATCTTGAGCCGTATATTTCTCTCGATAATTTGCTCATCATTGCAGAGTGTTTCAAGAAAAATAATCTGTGAGAAAGTAATGGATTCATACATCAGAGGCTATGTAAACTAGTTTAATAGAAGAAAACTCTTAAATATCTCTGCATGCATGATCATTTACCCTGCATTTTCCTTCTGCCATTTTCATCAGCATGTTCCTTCGTTTGCTGGTACTATTTGTTGCATCGAGTATTCCTACCTAATAATCGACTTAGAATTAACAGAATATGGAACAAGCAGAAATAAAAGAAACTAATGATAAATTAACTTACCTGACCACCTTCTTGCATCCATGCTATCATATCTTCCATAGCTAGAGCTGCTACCTAGTAGCACGTGATTTATTAAAACTATGTACACAAAGAAGTTAAACTTGGTGTCAACATTATCATGATCTAGGATAATCAAGTACGCCAAAGAGGGGAAAAAAATGACGTTTCTTAATACAAAAAATATGCAAGTGTCAAAAGCTGACAGGGCTATAAATATTTCAGCAGTCTTATCATGTTATGAACTTGAAACTAATAGAAAATGCGTTGATAAAAGAAAGTACTTTCAGACAAGTGAAAAATAATCACACAAATCAGTCTACCAATAACTTGTATCCTTTTGGCAGACAATCACCTCATTACGTGCCTCCATTCCCTCTGGGTTGTCAGCTCGAAAAAAATCAGCAGTCTGCACCAAGAAATATTACATCCCTCTAGTAATGTCTAAGAAAACAATGCCAATGATATCATAGCAGCTATTTATCTCATCTATGTAGTAAAGAATAAAACAAAATCTTTTGCATAGATAATATAAGATATGACTACTATTCCCTTTCAAAATATACATGGTTCATGGTAATAATAAACAACTCGCCAAGTAATAAATAAATCAAATAGAACTAAATATACCTGATTAACTCCATGCTTAAGGCGTCGATACTGTTACAAAAAAGAAAACGTTATTATATTTGCTTCTACTACCACTTGAATAACCATTTTGAGAATGAAATGACCTTTCCAACATTGAAGTGCTTTGTATCATGACCCAACCAGCGAAGATATCTAGTAAGTTTAGCTGCTGTAAAAGTCTTGCCACGAGCCGGCAAGCCAACCTAAAGGAAACAAAATAGTGAGATTTTTTATACTTGCATCATCCACAAGAATCTTTAGATAATAAATGGTGAACCAATTTTAATCACATTCAGAACGAAAGTCAAATACAATGCCTTTAGAAACTGTGAAATTTACACTTCAATCTGATAAAGATAACAAACTGGTAAAAATCAGCATTTCATATCAATATCGTATCAAGGAAAATACCAGGACAATTGCCAAATGTCTATCCTCCTTAGGACCAAGCATTTGATCAGCTACAGCAGCTGCAGCAACAGCTCCAGCAGCAGCGGGCATTGAATTCTAGAAATTAGCAGATAACAGTGTGGTCATGAAGAATGAGCACCAAAAAATGATCATTTTATTTCAAAATCTTCGAAGGTGAAAAATGTGAAAGCAAACAAACCTTAGTTTCCGTATCCAATTTGAGATCAACAGAAAAGGTGCTTGCACTGGCTGATTTAACTAGCCTAGGAGATCCAACGCCCCTATCCACAAAGAGTCCCTTGTGACTATCTTGCTTCTGGAAAGGAGAAAAGGTTCCCACTGATTTGGATTCGACCATTCCAGGACCCGTAGAAACCTTTGATGGATCGGGGACAGGAACCTCCATTTCCTGAAGTAAATATTGATAGAAAATCATAATTAGGTCTTAAATATTACAGATTTTAATGTCAACACGGAGGACGAAACACTTTCAAGAATCCAATATCTTCGCGTAGATAACTATAGCAACTAAAAAAGCCCAAAAGTGAAATCCTGACATGTCAAACTGCAATCAGGCATGATATGCATCTTTACACATATGAGGCTTATTTCAAGAGCCAACCTTTGGAGCTGAAGGTTGATCAGCAGAAACACCTCCATCTTTAGAAAATGAAGAACTTCCTGATGCATCAGCATTTGGAAGACCTGTTAACGACCTTGGAGTTTCTGTCATGTTAGCCGCATAAACCATTCCTGAGTTTGCAGAAGGTGCTGGCACAACATAATGTTCGAGATCAAGCTCCAAACTTGTAGATGAGCCATTCTGGCAAGGAGAAAAAAGATGAGAGTTTTCAAAACCAATATACTAGAATACTTAAAATCATTTTCCAATAGTTCACCACCCCCTAAGGCATATCAGAGCAAATGAAGTTCAGGCTCAACTAGAGAAATCAGAGTAAATAAAACCATATAAACTGCCATATAGCACCCACATCCAGAAATTTATCAATCAATGTCGCCCATGCTACCTGCTGGCTAGTGACACCAGTAAAAATTAATTTAATTGTAATATGTATCTAACAGTAGAAATATTCCAAAAGAGCCATATTGTAAATCCAAAAATACCTCAATACCACTCTCAGGCACTGAAACTATGGTAACGTCAGGAATCCCACGAACAGTAGAGGGACGAAGGTTTTCCCTGTAAGCCCGCCAACTTGCAGCAAGATCAAATGGTGAGACCCTGTCAGCTTTTATGTACACCCGGCATTCCAAAACTTCGTCAGCATTGAGCCTGAAAAGTGCCGGCCTCGTATCCCCTTGTAAGGTTCCTCCACTAAAAATTCGGTTGGGACCCTCTTCAACTATGCAAGGAGAGTTGCTACTTCTTGGCCTCAGAAGGAACTTGAAATCCAAATTTTCTAACACGAAACATACAATGACGTGAATAGGATAGAAAGAGCTCTAAATATTAAATAGTTGTAATGTCAGTATTGGCGTCCCGCTAAATCAGAAAAGGCAACGTTTCTGCTTTTCTGATTCTTTTTTATTCCTCATTTTACATTTGAGACAGGATACAGAGAAATGGCTCGAACCATTATCGCCTATAGATATTACCAAGAATAAAAGAGCAAACAAAAGCATTGATTGAGAGATTTTATTATTGAGTTCCGTTTTCCATCCATAGATGGAACGAAGAAATGTGAAGAAGTAAACGCAGTTGAGGAAAGTCTGAAAATCTGAAGACTGTAAGGAGCGTTACCATGATTAGGAGGAACGACAAAGCTCATTTCCCACATTGATGCTGCTTCTCGTTCCATGTGAAGCTAAAATTTCACAAATAAAAACCAAAATTCAGAACAGAATCACAGCACAACCGAAACTAAAAGCCCAAACCATCCACAACCAGAGAAAAAGAAAAAGAAATTACAGCTTTAGATGAATCCCAAGAACCGACGAGGGGAACAGAGCCATAAACATGTGGAATGAGCTCGCCTTTGAACTTGAAATTCTCCATCTTCAGAGAAACATAAAGTTGCCCACCAGCTTGATCTAGGTTATCCTCTCGCTCCTCGTTTCCATGGGAGCTCCCATCCGAACTCTTAGACGCACCAGTTCCCATTCTCTCTCCGAGGCTCAGCTACTAGGAATTCAACAATTTTCCCTCACAAGTTTCTGCATGTTGGGCAAGTTTCCAATCATGGTGATAACGGCCTGGTATGCTCCTCTTGAAGGTGTTGTAGCAATCACGGAGGCATTAGATTCTAAGCAACTATGCCTCGTCTGAGATTCGGATAGACGAAGGAAAAAAGTCAAGACTTTAGATTAGGCACCGCTATCGATAAGAACGAAATGGCGGGGGCGACGGGAAGCCGAAGCTCGACTCTCACTTTCTGTGCGCTTTGTTGAGTTAGTTAGGTGAGCCCATGGCCGATGCCCTACATTTCACTTCCTCCGCTTCGTCCGTTAGTTTTGTTTATTACAATCTTATATATATATATATATATCTTAATTATCCTTTATTTTTAGATATCGAATATTAATTAACGAAATTAATATTATAAATTATAAAGAGTTAATTAAATAATTAATTTCATCAATTAATAATTATTTTATTTAACAAATAATTTTTTTTTACTTGTATAAATGTTGAGTATATTCTAGAATATTACTTTTTTATTGTTTAATTTTTTCCCCAACAATAAGTGGGCAAAGCCTGACCATAACTCCGGTTTTCAAGACCCGCAATTCAGTCCAAGTAAAAAATTGTTAAAGCAGAATCAAATTGTAGGTAAAAAAATTTGATTCAAAACCGATTAAAATTCAATCCAAAATCGTAAAAACCTGCTTATGCCCAAAACCGACCCAAACTACAAACACCCGACCATAAAATAATAAAAAATGTACGTAATTTTTTTTTTTTAATTTGGAACCAAACACTATTTTCTTATCATGTCAAACAATTAATACAATTATTATTATAAATTAATTATTTATAATTTATTATATTAATTATATAAACTAATATTTTATATGTATGTGAGTATTTTAAAAAATAAAATAAAATAAAATAATAAATGTACCATTTTCTAATTGATCTATTGAGTAATCGTTGAACAAAATATAAGAAGTCAAGACTAATCTCATAGTACTTACAGTACCCTAGCCCATTTTTTGTGTAGCAAAATTTGGACAAGTGGCAACAGAAACTACGGTATCTGAGCAGGGAGCTTTAGGGATGCGTCCCCACAAGAGTGATTTTTTCGGATTCCCCAAAGCTTATCTGCATAGCTGGGCATATTTGACAAGGATGTCCCATTTAGGATCAATTAAAGAACTTGAAAGCATTAAAAACTGACATGACAGGCAACTAGGCATTAGTCTGACACAATATTGGGAACCAGTTAAGGAATACCAACAAAACTCAGTTTGTAACATGCAATTTCTTTCACTTGACTTACACCCTGTAATAAATAAGTGCAATGAGAACTCTGTTCAACTCTAACCATTCTCACACAGCAAAATAAAACTCTAAAGACATGAAAAAAAAATGACCTGAAAAGACTCCAAATGAAGGACGCATCCACACCAGTTGCCCATAATATCACAATCCAGTAAATTTCCCACTATGGCATCGCAGTGCGGGTGGTGTAACGCCATCCAACCTCAATAGACATTATGCCTGGCTTATGCTGATAAAAATCATCTCTTTTAAGTCAAGGAAGCTGGTTCGCCATCTTTCTCCTTTAGATCTGCTTTTACTGCCTCAGCCTCAGCCTCCTTGTCCTCTTTTGTTGAAGCTGGTACCTCATCCCCATCTTTTCCCTCACTTTTCTTTTCTTCAACGCTCAACTTTTCAAGAAGTCCAGCTGCAGAAGATGCATCTTTATTTTCCTCTTTGTTCCGCTGGGATTCAGAAACATCTTGAAACGTTTCCATGAAAGTTTTGCAGTCTAAACAGAAACAACACATTACCAATCAATGAAATGTGGGAAAGTGAGAGTGAAGGGAGCTCATTAAATAACTTAAGAAAAAGACACTGAGTGATAGGTTGATCGTGCATGTGCTTTCATAGTTAGGAAAAAGACAGCACCTATGTCGAGGGTGAAAGTAAAATCACCACTGAGCCTTTTTCTAACCCAAAGGACATCCAATATATATACCAATCAAAAGATCCGTACTATGTAGCATAACATGATTTACATTTGATCCATTATGCAGGAACTAAATCAGACGTTATGATACCTGGTCTTAAATAGAACCAAATCCAAAATATATCAAAACACATTTGAAAATTTTTAATTATTCTAATGCTCATTAACAGAGAAACATTCAATTATAGACCGTATGGCGTGTGAGCAAAACACATAAAACAGTAGGAAATCCCTAAGAATCCAATATTAAATAAAAATACAGTTTCAATGGATGGACCGTGGACCAGAAGTTTAAAAATGCTAAAAAAATAAAGGTCCTTCTACGATGGAGAAAGAAAGCTAAATTCACTGGAAAATTTGTAATAAGCTATTAGCAACAATATCCATGTCTATATTCAAGCCCAAAATGAAATGCCTATCTTCAGACTTCTTCCTTACATTAAGAAGAGTACGATTTTCAGATTTACTCCAAAACATAATTATTACGCCCTTCCACGAATAAATATAATTAGCAAGTAAGATGAACTGAATATGAAGTTTAATTAAATAATTGGGATCGAAACACAAAGCAATAAGTAAGAACGCAGGAAAGTTTTACAAAAAATACTCACTTTCAACTGATGCAAATCGAATACAGAAAAGCTCGTCCTTCAATTCACCATCTGCAAAGTCTGTGGCATGCCAAACACACGATTTATCATTCCCAGCATGTTCTTGAACTGACATCGTTGGTAACACTACAGCAGAACAGATCAAAATCAAAAACCAAAAACAAAACAAAATGAATGCAAGCTTATGGAAAAAAAAAAAATAGAGAAGCAAACCAAGATGATTGGCGCAGATCTTAAGTGTCTTGGATTGCCTCATGACAAGACGAACCTTCCCCGTCTCTTTGTGCTTTAAAAGCTTAACAGTGCCAGCACCCCTCTCTTTCCACTGATTTCCATCTTTGTCGAACCGGTAAAGCTTCGATTTCCTAGAAATAGTTTGAAAAGAAGAAGTAAACAAATACAAAATAGCAACGAATTAGAGATCGTAAAATTTCAGGAAACGAAAAATCTAGAGAGTACATAAAAAAAAAAAAAAAATTAAGCATACAAATCAAGAACAGCGTCTTCCTCTTCTTCACCGGTGGACACTGCAACCTCCTCCAACTTCACAATCGGAGCAACTTGAGCTCCAGTGTCCTCGTCTTCTACAGCCGGAGCATCCTCATCTTCTCTGTGTGTGGGTTCAGTGGTCGCCATGTCGCAGTATAAATCTGAGCCTACGAAGAGAGAGTTTAGGGTTCGGGATCGGCAAAGTCTGAGCCGTCGAAATAAGAAATGATTTTATAGAGCAAGTCAGGAAGACAGGAAGTGGGTCGTGTAATAAAATGTTTCAAGGAAGTGGGTCATGGCCCCAATATTTTATAAATTAAAAAAAAAATATATTTTTTTACTGTTCTTTTTTAATTAATTTACACTAAAGTTCAAAAAACACTCACTAAACTTATACTAAAGCGACCATCTGATCGTTAAATTAATTTTATTAATAAAATAATCATTAAACTATTTTTTATTAAGAAATTTGTCATTCCGGTTTATTTTTTCATAAAAATTGACTACGGTCGATCTGAAATCGCTTTATAAAAATCATCTGAAACCAAATTTATTTACGAGCGTACACTTTGAATCTCATAAATTCGCGACCTTAACAAGTCACTTGTCTCACACTTTCATTTCCAAGCATGTGTCGTGAACCTTGGAAGTCCGTACCCGAAACATTTTTTTCACTTTTTCTATTTTGGATGCATGCTTGTAATTCAAGACGCTCACGCTCAATTTTAATAAAAAATTTAACTTTTGCAAGCTAATGGATAATTGAAATCACTCATATATTAGAGATGATTACTCAAAGAATTGAACATTATTGATTTATTTAAAAAAGCAATCTTTCCCACAGCAAAAGTTGGAGATTTTGCTTCTTCCCTGTTCATGCACTATAAGATCTTTTTACATCCAATCTTATGTCTTGATCATATTCCATATTTCAAAATACTTCACGGGCTTTAAGTAATTTCACTACTATCTTGCGCATATCAATAAATAAATAATATTATATCTACCATTTATTTTACCTATTAATTCTTCGCTCGTGACGTATCAATTATTAATTACTTATTTTAACAACTTATAATTCATCAAATTAATCACACTAATTAATGGTTCCCCGTCACGAGGTAAGAATTAGAGAGTAAATGTAACAATTATTCTGATTAAAATCCCCGGATTATATGGCATCTTCAGAGATTTCCCATGGCATCAGCCGAGAATGCCCCGAGTGATAGCCGGTAAACGTTTGGAAACTTCAAAGAGAAACACAGATTGAAGCAAAACAAAGATTCCAACCTTGTTAAAGAATAGAACAATGTACACATGCCTTAGGTATCAAATCTATTCTCTTCTTGTTTATTTTATTGGCCTTGCCCTGCCTAAAAAAGAGATATGACTGCAGTGCTTCTGTTTAAATAGTTCACAAACTATCAGAAAGGAAGATCTAAATACATGAGGAAACATGCAAAATTCTCTTACCCAGAATTACCAAATACAGAAGAGCCGAGTTTTGGCACGAGCAAGACCAGTGGTTTCATGGTTTCAGCTACAAATCCCATCGGGATCTTTCGCCCGAGTTAGATTGGTTCTTACCATAGTTTCCTGCAAACATAATAAAGAGGAATTAGAAAATCAAGCTAATTTTTATTAGAACCCATGAACGATCCATTATTCGAGAAAACAAAGTCAAAAACACAGAATCAAAGGCTTTCTTTTATTAATTTCATAGCTTACTCACACACAACGGAAGGAAACAATAAAAATTATGCAAGTTCGTGACTACATACCGTTCACACAGGTAAAAAAAATAGATCAAATTTGAGGAAATTGCTTATATTTTCTCCACTTTGTCTTCTAGCTTCGACAACAATAGTTGCCATACTCCCCAGCTGAGCAACTTTAATGTGTAAAAAATGCATTCAATGTATGTCGTTTAGATATGAAGGTGATAGGTATCCAACCCAAAATTAAACAACAAACTTCCAAAGAAATTTGGGCAAAACCACTCTTTCTTTTCCTAAATTTCCCTCTCCCCCCAACCCTCTTAAATTTCCCTATATGAAAAATAGGCTGCTTCTGCCCGTTTCCATCTATGGGCACTTTCTTTCTCCATTTTATCTAATTGTCATCAGAAACAGTGTTTGATACAATTTGATAGGTATCCAAAACAAAATTAAACTCCAAACTTCCACAGAAATTTGTACTCCTCATATTTCTCTCCCATAACCCACTTATATATCCTTACATAGAAAAATATTCATAATTGGTAATTTAAACTACAGATTCATTCTATTTTGCCTAAGCATATCGGACATAATCACCATGAAATTTGCTTAAAGTGCAATAATGAAGATCAATCGTGAATCTACTGTTAAAATTCAGCAGACAACTTCAATGAGAAATGAAATATAGCGATTGAGTTATTTTTGTTACCTGTGAAAGCAATCCGAAATATATCGTGTTACGTTGTGGAATATGAACCACATCAAAACGATCACTAATGTATCTGATACAAACAAGGATAAGCAATAAGATTAAGGGACAGAAACAGGAAGTGGTGGGGATCAAATCAAAAGAACCCAATTGGATCTGTTGACTTTTCTCCCTGCTCGTAATGCAAAAGCTATGGTTTTGAGCACAGTAGTAAAAGAAACACGAGCACTAAGATCAGTCCGAGAGAGAACGAACAGCCCGTAGACATTTCGTAAATCTCAATCAACCAGATTCTGGATTTTAATGACAAATCTAGTTCAAAGCCAAAGAATAGAACTAAAACTGAAACACTTCAAATCGCACGATCTGTTCTCCCGTATGTTGGAACAGAACTAAAACAGTACAAATCAAATCAAATAAAGGCGAAAAGAGCGAGGTAGGGAGAATACTGAATAGGTAGCGCTCCCACCAATCCAGCATGTACAGCCCAAACGTAACATTGTAGAGGTAAATCTTCCGCTGAACCCAATTCATATCTATCCAGAAATCGAAAATCTAAAACAGCCTTACTCTGCCAAGTAATCTGAGATTGAAACTACCAAAAAACCGCAAATTGGAAAAGCAAATAATCAAACGGGTCCTGCTGACAAGAAAATGGTAGAGAATTGAGTCGGAAGAGGGTCGACAGAGCTGAAATAGTTAGTGTGATTTTAGGCTAAGAGAGGCTTCAACGTTCGACAGGGCCCAATAGAAACAGACTATATGAATCTGGTAGATGGCAGCCTTTGATTTTCATCGAATCAGAGAAATATAGAGGCTCTTCAATTAAAACGGAGAAACAAACTGGTCAAATCGAACGGGGATGGAGGGAGGGAGGGAGCAATCGTTAGAGTTATTAAAAACTAATTATGTTTGAGTTATTAAAAATATCAAATTTATTCGGTTTGACGAAAAATTCATAAATTTATTACAAAATCAGCCTCTAAGTTTCGTCACCTGAGTCATTTTTCAAGTTCTTTAATTTCGTCACCTGAGTCATTTTTCAAGTTCTTTAATTTTTCATCGAGAATTTCGTAAAACATTTCCAAAATAAATTTAAGGGAATTGTTTAATTCTCGTAACTGATTACTTTTGAATTTCCATTATCGTCTATAATGGTCTTGATACCAGTGACGATTTCGTGCCATTGTGAATGAAGTTTCATTGCGTTTCGTTCCCCTTCAATCGAATATTTTCTTTTGCTTGTAAAAGTAAATCGTTAAACGGCAAGACCTCCCGTTCCTTTTATGCCAATAACTATTCGAGATGTCTGCTTGTTCAAATCCGGTAAACATTAATTTTTTTCTTGATTAAAAACGACGTCGAATGATAAAACTAAAATATAAATAAATAGACCAATAACTATCATCAAGACAAAAGGAAAACACTACTTAGATTACATCGACTGTCTTACAATTATAGATCCATTTTGGACTGACTTAATGTCTAATGCTCGGGAAGAGTTTGTCGGGTGTGGCACTGCAATAGCTCAACAGCATTGCAGATAATCAGACGTTACCTGTGTAGGAAGGGTGCTGCTGCTATTATAATTCTTACACATCAATGTTACTCAAATTACATATGCTCTAAGAAAAAAATGCCGAAAATGGAGGCTCCTCATTGTCAGCACTACAGTCCCATCATCTTTCATTGTCACTGCAGATAAATTCCTTTCTGGCTCCAACAAACATATAAAGGTGCAAAGGAAGTGTGTACGTGATTTATTATAATTTTATAAAATTATTTTAGAATTAAATTATAATAAATTTTATAAGTTTTAAAAAATTACGAATGCTCTTAAATTATATTCTCATCATGAGGTGAATGTGTAATAAAAATTTCGTTATTTTATAACGCTTGTACGATTTATTGTAATTTTGTAAAATTATTTTGGAGTTAAATTATAATAAATTATAAAAGTGTTAGAAAATCACGAACACTTTCAAATTATATTCTCGTGATGTGTTAAAAATTTTGTTATTTTATTACTCTTTTACCATTTATTGTAATTTTATAAAATTATTTTAGGGTTAAATTATAATAAATTGTACGATTGTTAGAAAATCACAAAAAATTTCTGATTATATTTCCATGATGTTGTAAACACGTGGTAAAAATTTTGTTTGTACGATTTGTTGTAATTTTGTAAAATTATTTTAAAGTTAAATTATAATAAATCGTACAAGTGTCAAAAAAATTATGAATATTTTCAAACTATTTTCTCATGATGTGGTGAATATGTGTTAAATTGATTTTAACCTTATATTATAATATTAATTTAATAAGATAAAGTTGAAAAATTAGATAGAGTTTCGTTTATTTTATGACTTCTCCATCGTTTTTTTAAGACAATTCCTGCATATTTAAATCCTAAATTTATACCTAACAGTCATATTCAATACAAATATCAACTAAATGGTACTATAGTACAAATATACATTAAACTAAATGATACTCTACTATAAGACATAAAATTAAAGTACATCAAATTTACAAACGAAAAGAAAAGTGCATAAAATGAAATACAAAAAACTAAAATAAACTAAAGTATGACGATGAGACATCGTCGCCATCCACTCCTCGAGCATCATCCCCATTTCCATATAGGACTCAGTGAGCTCTTTATATGACCCAGCGGATATGTCTGTGACTGAGTCAGCTCTCTTTGGGACGCGATCACATCTCTCTAGCTCATGACGAGCTCCTTGACTCTGCCTATGAAGAACTCCATCTGCTACATTATGTCCCACATACTAGCCTCGTGAGGGGCCAATGGAGAAGTGGCGGTGTCCTCCATAGGATATCCCTTCAGCATTCAAGTCTCATTGACTTCAACTAAGCCCGTTCGAGTCAAATGAAACCTATCAAAAAAATCGTCGGGTCTCTGTGCTTGTCTTTGCTCTCCATTAAGTAGTTGAATCCCAATTCGCTCGACGATCTTCGCAATTAATGTGTCAGACAGCAAATTCTTGTTGCGTGTTTGTCCGATCTCTTGTATGTAACATAAAATCACGAAGTTTAGATCGAACATGCCGGCAGTGTATAACTTCTCCATGACATAGAGATCTATGCAGTTCACAAGATCTCTGTGTCCATTCATTGATAGAATGGTATGGCTGATCAGGTTGTGGATAACTCGAGCTTTGGCGTTCAAGTCCTTTGATCTCGGCTTCACAAAACTCACAAATCTCTGAATTGCGACTAACTTACCTAAGGAACTTTAGTCCCCATCTATCGTGCTAGAAAACTCACAGTCTCGGAAAGTGTAATAGTATTTATCCACGTCTTCTACGCAAAATCTAAGCAATTCATTTACCGCACCTGGAGATATGACGATATCTCTACCTAAGGTATAAGTCTTCAATCACCCAAGCCTCCCGAGAGTGCTCAAGTTTGCATAAAACAAGTTAACCATTCTTTCACAACTGTCTCCATTGATCCCTTATAATCCGTGCAAGGAGATTATGTTAAACATCTCTTTAATCTCCAAATAGTCATAACCTCTAAAGTTGGCAGTCTTGCAATGAATGATCGAATGGTTTGACACACCCTGCTTGAACCGCTTTTGACACGCCTGTTTTTGAAATTCAATCGACTGAGAACTAGTTGACGGTCCTTGTGACCTCGATGGACCACCTTATGTTGGACCAGGTTGTGACATAGACATATTTCGTTTAAACAACACTATGGGAGCCATTTGAAACGGATTTGGAGATTTTTTGACAGAATGGTTTGACAAAGAGAACTCAATTTTGAGAGAAAACACCCGAGGGGGGAGGGGGGGATTGGAACGACTTCCCGTTTAAGTTCCACGTACATCGCACGTGGAACGGAGGCTTCCACATATCACAACGCCCTAGGTGGAATTGAGGGTCATTGTTTTTTGATCGGCCTCCGTTATACGCGTGGAACCAACCCCCGACAGAATGAGGAGTCGTTCATTTTAGATCGGCTTCTCGTTCTAGTGTAAAATGCAGAACGAAGGGTAAACGAAAGGCTGCAACAGTTGATTTGTTAAGTTTTGAATAGTTTAAGATTTAAATTGTTAGTGTCGTTACTTTAAGAGTTAATTTTTAAAAAAATAATAGTTTAAAGGTTAAAAGGGTTTTAACCCTAATTTTAAGTTTGAAACTAGCATGTAATTTATCTAAAATAATATTATTAATTTGTATTAGTTATATTAAAATCCAGTATTAACTACTAACGAGAAAGATTCATTTTCTTTAGTCTTACCATAGTTTCTTTGTTACGTCGAAAGTCTATTGGTTGAGTACTATTATTTTCCAACAGTAATGTATTTTAATATTCACATTATTACTATTGTTGTTCGTATCAACTCCAATCTGACAACATTTAAGTTGTAGCTTAATATCAAATTATTTAAATTTAAAAAAAAGGATGATAGGCACAAACGAGTGTCATTTTCTCAAACATTTAAATAAAAAAAAGGGTGAAAATAACATAAAAAGATTTGAAAACTAAAACTTAAAATGGTCGTAGGATAGGTAAGCTGCATGTCATTTACACGCCAATGCAACATGCAACAGTGCTGCAATTTTGCACGTAACTTCTTCGGGTCGCCGCACGCCACCCAATTGAATTTTCATTTTCCTTGACCCTTTTTAGCTATGGATATGGATAAAATGTTACCACAAAATTATAAATATTCCTCGTTACTCTTTAATATTATTATTTATTTTAGGATTAAAATTTTTTAAAAAAAATCTTTAAAGTACGAGGAAATGACAAACTGACTATTAAATTAATTTTGTAATAATTTAATTATTATTGATCAATAAACTCTTCTTGCCACAGGAGTTCGAAATTACGCGTTGACGTCCAAAAATGTAATAATTCGTAGCAGACGGCCTCTAGGATCGAGCGGGCTGTTTATTCTCGCTCTATATCTAAACGTCTGTCCTCAATTTTAATTAAAAATTATAGTAAAGTTTGCTAACGAAATTAATTTACAGTTAACTTGTCACTATTTTTGTAGCTGGAGTGGTTTTTCTGTTTAAACTTTACCATTTATTTTATAAGAATAATAACATTTTTAATTTAGCATGCATCATTCGATTTGGAAAAGTCATTTATCCTACGAGATGACACGTGTATAGTTTGAAAGAAACAGGGCGGGTTTTGACTTTTCTGCTCCTCCGTGGCTTCGTCCGTTCCTCGTGCTCTGTCTGCCAAGCGGAGACGCCAATTAATTTTCCAAATAGAATTAACCATCTAATTTGGTCAATAATTTAACACTTTCTAATTAATTCATCAAAAATAATAAAATAGTTTGGTAAAAAGACTAAACAGCTAACGACACGGCGTCGTTTACTGCGACAGTTTGAAGTCTCCTGCAACTATAAATACGTGGCTTGAAGTAGCGATGCTTATTACCCTTCCTCTCACCGACACTCGACTCAACGAGTTGGCTCTCTCTCTCTCTCTCTCTCTCTCCGAGTCGCGACTGTGTTTCTCATTCATTTTCACAAACACCTTTCAATCTTCCGTCTCCTCCTCCTTTTCTGTGAATTCAGCTTTCAGGCTTTAGTATGTGTGGAATCCTTGCAGTCCTTGGTTGTTCTGATGGCTCCCAAGCCAAAAGAGTTCGCGTACTCGAGCTTTCCCGCAGGCGAGTTTTTGTTTTTCATTTCTGATCCTTTTTCTGTCTGTTTATCTTGTTCGCTTCTCTGTGCTTCATTACAATTTTTTTCCGCGCATTTTGACTTCTGTTCTCGCTCCCTTCTCTACGAAAGTTTACGATAGTTTTGTTATTCAATCCCGAGCAAATACACAAAGCAAAAAGGGAAGAGTTGGGAACGCTAGTTTTTTGTAATACTCATTTTTTGCTTTCCTTTTTGATAGTGGTAAATCATTTAGGCCAAGTTGCTGGATTCAAAACCTATATATCTTTGCTATATTTTCTTCCATGCTTAAAGTTTTCTTGTCGATTACATGTTCTTACGAGCGTCCTTAATTCTATAGTCATCGGTCACTTGTCTTGATCTCTCGTCACGCACGCTGTGGAATTTTCTACATGGTCTTATTTTTAGTTTACTCGAGAGGCAGGGTGTATCCTAGCTACTTTTTATGCAGCAATATATTTTCTAGCTAAATTTTGTCTCGGCTTATAGATGTATCAATTATGGATATAGTAGTGATGGGAGGAGAGACTTTAATAATGTCGACTGTTATTGTCACCAATTGTCTGAACCATCCTGTCTAGATGTGGACATAGATATGTGCTGGTCCCACATCGTATTATTTTATCTTTGACAATATTGAAACTTGGTGTATTCACATACGTTTGGAGAAATTTGTCTTTTACTTCTGTTTTTGATTGAGTCTACGTCTTCACTTTTTAAACCCACGAGAGCTGTTTTTGTTTCCTCACGTTGTTAAAGTTTGGCTAAACAAGAGATCTGATCCTAGATTAGAAATCTCATTAGTTTTAGAATTTTAGTTTAATATATAAGTGAGTCATAAAAATCATTGTATCGATTTTCTAATACTGAAATTTTTTTTTCTACATGTAGTTTTTTTTTCTTTTGAATTTTCTACGTAAATTTTGATGTCTATTTTTTTTTCATTTTTTCAATTCGCGTTCGATTTCAACAAATGCGTTGATAGGTTGAAACACCGAGGGCCCGACTGGAGTGGACTCTACCAGCATGGGGACAGTTTTCTTGCTCATCAACGTCTAGCAATCATCGATCCGGCTTCTGGTGATCAACCTCTTTACAATGAAGACAATTCTGTTGTGGTCACGGTAAGATTATATCTTTCTTTCAAATGCCAGAACAAAACATAAGAGTTCATTAGCAGCAAGATCACACAGTTCTTTCCTCATCATCTTTGTAATGAGAAAGCAAACTATCTTCTTAAAAATCAGGTAAATGGAGAAATTTACAATCATGAAGAGCTCAGGAAAAAATTGCCAAATCACAACTTCCGTACTGGCAGTGACTGCGATGTTATTGCCCATTTGGTGGGTACCCAAGCACATACTTCTCTCTTTTTTAGTCGCATGTTCTGACAAATGATGTTTTTTAACATACTATTCCTGGATAATTATTCACCGGAGAACCATGGGCCTTAATTTGATTTTATCCAAAATTTCTGTTTTCGTACGTGTAGTATGAAGAGTTTGGCGTGAATTTTGTGGACATGCTGGATGGAATGTTCTCGTTTGTGCTATTGGACACACGAGACAACAGTTTCATAGTTGCTCGTGATGCGATTGGAATCACTTCCCTCTACATTGGCTGGGGACTTGATGGCAATTCTCTTGATCTGGCTCCGTGTTTTTTTTTGTTTGTTCTTGTCAGAATTTCTGCTTTTTGGATTAAAAACTACAATTCACTGAAAAGAATTTATCACTCATCTTCAGGCTCGGTGTGGATATCATCCGAAATGAAAGGTTTGAACGACAATTGTGAACATTTTCAGTGTTTTCCACCTGGTCACTTGTACTCTAGCACAGAAGGGGGATTCAGGCAATGGTATAATCCACCCTGGTTCTCTGAGGCCATTCCCTCAACCCCATATGATCCACTCGCTTTAAGAAGTGCTCTTGAACAAGTATGGTTCGGATATTATGCCATTAATTTGAATCTTATATCATAATCGTCAAACATGAAGTTTGTAATTTTGATCAATATCTATCTATTGTGACATGCACAGGCAGTGATCAAAAGGCTAATGACTGATGTTCCTTTCGGGGTTCTGCTATCTGGCGGCCTAGATTCATCTTTGGTTGCTTCTATCACGGCCCGTCACTTGGTTGGCACGAACGCTGCCAAGCAAAGGGGTGCACAACTCCATTCCTTTTGTGTTGGGTTAGAGGTAAAGTTTGACTTTTAAGAAATAAAACAAATCTTTGTCTTTTGGTTACTAATGCTGCAGCCCGTCCCCTTGCTTGATCAGGGTTCACCAGATTTGAGAGCTGCAAAGGAAGTAGCAGACTATCTTGGCACTGTCCACCATGAGTTTCATTTCACTGTTCAGGTATAAACACAGACTCGAACTTTTCCTTCCTCAGAGTTAGAAACGCTAACTATGACTTTTGGGGCAGGATGGTATTGATGCCATTGAAGACGTTATCTACCATATTGAAACATACGACGTGACATCCATTAGAGCAAGTATTCCTATGTTTTTAATGGCTCGTAAAATAAAATCACTTGGAGTGAAAATGATAATTTCAGGCGAAGGTTCCGACGAAGTCTTTGGGGGGTACTTATATTTCCACAAGGCACCCAACAAAGAGGAGTTCCATCGTGAAACATGTCAGAAGGTAAATGATTTCTGACAAAACTATCCTTTTTGGCAAATTAATTAACCGAGAATGTGTAATTTATTTCTTGTAGATAAAAGCTCTTCACATGTATGATTGTTTGAGAGCCAACAAGGCCACTTCTGCTTGGGGTTTGGAAGCTCGAGTTCCCTTTTTGGACAAACAATTCATTGATGCTGCAATGGCGATCGACCCAGCGTGGAAGATGGTCAGGAATTATTAACTCTTCCCTTTTGCTTGAATTAAAAAACAACATTTTCACCATATCATTCAATCAATCTCCAGATTAAACCAGAAGAAGGACGTATGGAGAAATGGGTCCTTCGAAAGGCTTTTGATGATGAAGATCACCCATATCTCCCAAAGGTCTGCCTTACCAATTTACTGAGATCTACCAACTTACTGAGATCTCTTTCTCACAGCCTCTTTCGTAGCCTTTTATAGTAATTGACATGATTGTCCTGTTTTTTCCGACCAGCATATTTTGTACAGACAGAAGGAACAATTTAGTGATGGTGTTGGTTATAGCTGGATTGACGGCCTCAAAGCCCATGCTGCACAACATGTACATCCATTTCTTTTGATTAGTTAATCAAAATCTATAGTTAATGAGTAATGCCCGACTAACAATTTCAGGTGACTGATCGAATGATGGTTAATGCTGCGCATATTTTCCCTCACAACACACCCTCTACGAAAGAGGCTTACCACTACAGAATGACCTTCGAGAGGTTCTTCCCCCAGGTAAGAAACTAGAATACTGGTTTTAGTCTGAAGTAACTATGAGAACTGTAATCATGACTTGGATGGTTAGAATTCGGCCCGGATGACCGTCCCCGGAGGAGCAAGCGTAGCTTGCAGCACGGCAAAGGCTGTGGACTGGGATGCTGCTTGGTCCAACAATCTTGACCCCTCTGGCAGAGCTGCAATTGGCGTGCATCTCTCAGCGTACCAGAACCAGGATAGCGCTGTCAATGAGCTAGTCCCTGCCAAGATAATTGAACAAATTCCGAGAATTAGTGCTCATGGAGTAGAAATCCTTGGTTAGTACTATGGCCACATTCTTAAGATATAATTGTCTTCTTCAATTAATATGGATTTGCAGGCTTTAACTTATGATCTGTACATGAATTATATTAAGTTTGAAGGATCTGTTTTAAATTCTTCTTTGTACACCATTAATGAACTCTTCTTCTCTATTTATAGCTAATCTAAAACTCCAGCAATTTTGAAATTTTCACTTACTGCAACTTTAGCTAGGCGCTCATGTCTGCCCTCTAATTAACCATCTCCTATTCCTACGAATAGAAGAGCTCGACTCTCTTATTTAACCGTGTATGAAGCCTTGTTGAATCTTTCAAGCCCAACCTTGTAGCCAAGTGTCTTAATATCTCGTTGAACTTGAGCTCGGAAATCTCCGTAAGTAAATGGGTTGTAGTTGGAGCTTCTAATTACAGTTTCTTCTCCAGGGAAGACGAAGTAGCAGATCGAAATCTTATCCCTTTTCTCTCTGTTCACCTTCACCCTGTGCTTCACGCTCTTGTATTCGTCGTTGCTAATCGCCTGAAATTCAAAGCAAACAGCATAGAAATTTTGAATAAAGTATGCTGACAATTAAAGAACTTGCCAGCCCGTCAATGGAGGTGATGAGAAAAAAAGAAGGTAGAGAGAGAGAGAGAGAGAGAGAGAGAGAGAGAGAGAGAGAGACCTGCGTCATGTCACCAAGGTTGACGATTAGCGTATTGGAGATGGGTTTTACGTTGAGCCAATCGTCGTCTTTCAGAACTTGAAGGCCACTCGATTCGTCGTGGTTCAAAATGGATAATATTGAGCTGTCTGTGTGCGTGTTCATGCCCCATGGGTCGCCATTGTCGTCTTCATTGAGGTAACAAGGGTAGCGATAAATGCGTATTAAGCCAGTGGATTCCGATACATGACGCTCCGAACGTTGATGATCAGAATCCAGATTTAGTTTCTTCGCCATTTTCTCAAAAATGGTAACAGCGAGTCTGGCTTGGTGCTTTCCATACTCCTCCAGCACAAGCCTAATTCAAGGATCGACAAGAAAGTTAAAATACAAATTAAAAAGCACCCAGTTTTCGAACATTAACAACGATAAAGTAAGCTACGTGATTAACTTAATCTGGTTTTTAAGTTCAATTCTAGCAGTTCTCATACCCATAGGACAGCCGACAATGTGTGGGTATATCATAGGAACCCTATTTTCCAAATAAGAATCTTCCAATACTTGAGGTTTTCATTAGAATTTCACTGTTTATCAATGGCGGTTCCGGGAGAGAGAGAGAGAGAGAGAGAGAGAGAGAGAGAATCTCTTTTGCCTACCATGTTCTGATGTAGATCCATTACGCATGATTATACTTTATGAACCACTTAACGTGATTGACAACTGACTAAGAGGGCCCTTTCTTTGTTCTCAAGAGTAAACATAGAGTGATTCTTTCGTGCAATTATTTACCATCAAGGTGTACAAATCCAACAAATCTCTCCCTCCAACTCAGTCCTTCTGCATAGGTCATCAGAGAGAGAGAGAGAGAGAGAGAGAGAGAGAGAGAAGGGGGGTGTACCTAAAAGAGGCAAGAAACGGGTCATCCTCAGCCTGCAACTCTTGAAGTTGAGGAAAGTTGAACCCTTCGACCCAATTGATATTATTTCTGGATGAACCTGTCGAAATAGCATCCCCTGAAAGAGTAAGAGCAGGAGTCCCCCAAAAGTAAGACACTGGAGAGGAAAATAGGGTCTGTTTGAGTTCAAAAGAGAGAGAAAACAGCTTCTTAACGTGGTCAAACAGCCGACCGACCAAAGTCGGAGGAACCCCGTGATTAACCAAACGAAACAAACCCCAATGTTTACAGGCCCGATCAAGCTCGTCCAGATCAAGGCAGTCGAGATCTATGAGAGGTATATGATCAGAACTCATGCCATCTCCCTCGATATCATCGTCGGGATATACCTCGACATGACGCCGGCTGAAGACGGGAGGGTAAGAACCTCCATCCATATCGGAAGAAGACATGGCGTTTTAGGCTCACCTTCCTCTCAAGACAGAAATAAAAAAATGATTTTTTCTCATCGCAGTTTCTTTCTGTACAGCTGGTTTTCTTCATCTTCTACCTCCTTCCGACCAAGAAAAAGACACCGCAGATTTTAGGATCTCCCATTATTTTGTACACGTTCTTTAACGTGAATGGCCGAGGGCCGAGCTCGAGCTTTTGCCACGCGTCCCCAATACTCCGGAAACTAAATGGGGGCATTTTGTGAAGCCTTAATAGATTTGGGCCAAAGTTATAATTAGAAATCGAACAATTGAAAAACCCTTCTCGCCTCGGTCCCCACTTCCGTCGACCCATCCCCCATTTCGACAGGCTTGGCTCTACTACTCTATCCTCTGTCCTGTACCGGCGATTTGTCGACTGGTGTTAGCAACGCCGTCTTGGTTCGCGATTTACTGCTGGTCTAGCTGGTGAGGCTGCTTTTTTTTTTTTCCTTCTTCCTTTCGGAGATCGTTCCCTTTCTGTCTTGCTGCTTTTGGTTTTCATTTTAGGGTTTGGTTCAATTCTTTCTTATCGTGTCCTTATATCATTGTGGGACATTGTTTGGGTAGTTTCTTGATTTTTCTGATTTGATCTTCATTGAAGGACTTTTTAGCGAGAATGAGAGCGAAAATAAAAGAAAGTAACTGGTGATGTGAAAACGAAAGCTCATCTTTTATTACTGCACTGAAGTGAATGAAATATCACAAATATTTACCATTTATAGAGCTGAGATTACTGTGTTAATTTATTGCTCTGTTAATTAATTAGTTCGCAGTAGCTAAATCTTTCTTCAAACTATCTTCAAGTGACAGAATTATCATCCTCCGTATGGCTTCTATTAATAGCTGGTTTGTTTAATCACATAGTACTTTGGATGAGCGCGCTAGAATTTCATTTTGGGTTTGATAGAAAACTTCATTCACGGTGTTCTTAAATGGTTATGGTCAGTGTTCTTTTCTCTGCTTCCTATTTCAATAAAAATTATGGGAACATAGAAAAAAACACGAGTGTGCGTGGTTTTGAATTTCACCGTCTTGTTCTTGTGGTACATTTGTAATGGTAAGTTTACCCTTTGATTTTTCATGTTTAAGTTTAGTAAATGTCTCATTTTAATTATTTATCATTTGTCATAATTATTACACATTAATGAGTGATGTATGGTGAGTTGAATTTTAAAAGTGTTAAATTGGATAGTAAACATAACATTATTCTTATAAAATTAGTATATTGTCTTGTCAGTTTTCTTTTGCTTGAGGTTATACTTCTTAAACAGCTGGTGAAACATTAAAAAGAAATCATCATGTCGCTCAGTCTTGAATATAAACAGTTGTTTGTTATGAAGTTTGTCATTTTGTGGGACATTGGGGAGAGTGTGGTAAACTTGTCCACGTTGAAATTGGTAATCTTATAACTTGGGTTGCTCACTCATTTGCGGGCTGCTAACTATCTTTTACTTGAATTCTCATACTATCTAAAACCTGTCACTGGTACCTATTTATTTATTCTTTGCAAATTTTGGATTTCTCAGGACTCGAGAGGTTGTTGCGTAAAACATGGCCAAGCATCATCCTGACTTGATTATGTGCCGAAAGCAGCCTGGAATTGCCATTGGACGACTCTGTGAAAAGTGTGATGGAAAGTGCGTGATTTGTGATTCTTATGTTCGTCCCTGCACTCTTGTTCGAGTCTGTGATGAGTGCAATTACGGATCATTTCAAGGCCGGTGTGTGATCTGCGGAGGAGTGGGAATATCTGATGCCTACTACTGCAAAGAGTGCACACAGCAGGAGAAAGATAGAGATGGCTGTCCAAAAATTGTCAATTTGGGGAGTGCCAAAACAGACCTATTTTACGAACGTAAAAAATATGGATTTAAGAAACGATGAGTCTCCGACAGGTGCAGTCCTTCTCGATGTGTTTGAACTTATTTTATGCATAGATGCTGATGGATTTGAATGTTAAATCATGATTGGTCTCGTATGCTAAAAAAAGATATTTTGGAGTTTTGCTTAGATGTTCGATCAACATGGGCAATGTAGCATGTTCATTCATTCCTTCCAGCGTCATTATTTATTACTAATGCAAGTAATTTTTTATTTTAACTTTTATAACACATTATGATAATTGCATTAACAAATGAATGGCATACCGGTGTAAAATTAGATGTCATCATAGGGAATGTCGGGAAATTATGATTGAAAATCAGACAAATGGGATAGTTTTTGGTCTACTGTGCATAACCAGGTATTATAAACCAAGTCAAAAACAAATTAGACTAATGTCTTCGAGAACATGATGTCTTTATCCAGTCTCCTGCATGGTCAGAACTAAGACCACATGTTGCCCACACCATCTGTAATTCTCGATGCGGATAATTGCTTAGCGATGAGATCTCTCAATTCAATCTCTCCAGGAAACCTGCCTTCTCTCAGTTTTGAGAAGATCTGTATGAAAGACAGCAGACAATGTTTACTAGAGATATATTATCAATAATAACATAGAATTAAAATATACAAACGTGATATTGAAACTTATAATCTACAAAAAATTGCAGAGAGTTAGCCTAGCTAAAATACCACAACAGGAGCTATGAATGAGTTCTAAAATGAATACATAGATGAGAAAGCTGACAAATTATGTGACCGAATCACTGACGGTTACCCATATCTTCATATCAAGTTATGGTGAAAGTGTAAGTTAATTAGTAAATGCAGTCAATCTTAAACATCAGAGCTCAAGTAGACCCAAGAGGCAAAAAACGTGACAAGGGGATGAAATATCAAAGTATGATTAAGCTCTTACCAATTCCTGATTGAAGTAAACTTCAAAAGCACCAGTACTCTGGAGGAAATTCTGGACAACGTTGCCTAGAAGCCATGTTGTTGCCATAGTCCCAAATCTATTGGCACGCAGAGAATAATACCAACGAGGTGGTGTCATCAGCCCAATCAGGGGAAAAATCTGTTCTCCTGCCATCACGGTTCCAATAACTCCTATCTGAACAACTGGTACTAATTTGCTCAACCAACGCTTTAGTGCTGCTGGGGGGTGATTTGCCAACACAACATCTACTCCGGGAAAAGAAGAATCTAGCATCTTCTTCATTGTCACGGCAGTCCCTCTACCAATCCAACATAAAGCAATAAATTTCAGATCATAATTTCAGGCATCATCTAAAATAACAAGTCGATGATAAAGTATGAAAAGTGATTGACATCTTCAATCTAAGGATGTAATATTGGAGGTTATATATGCAATGCTGTTGAACTATTGCAGTGCCACACCCGACGCACTCTTCCAGATCATTAGACATTAAGGCAGTCCAAAAAACATAAAATATTACATAAAAACTTTTCAAAAGAAAAGAGAGAAACCAAGTACCCTAATTCCTACGAGATGGTCGGAGAAGTTTAGCATAAACAACTACTGAACTTTTAACATTCAGGCAGACCAAATCCAAGAATATGCCAACTCATAATACAAAGATGTTGAAGGAAGGTTGTTGCTATAATAATTCTTATAAATCAATTCTACGCAATTTATATATGCTCTAAGAAAAATATGCCAAAAATGGAGGCTCCTCATTGTCAGCAACACTACAGTCCCATCATCTTTGATTGTCGCTCCAGATAAATTCCTTTCCGGCTCCAACAAATATATAAAGGTGCAAAGATAGTGTAAGACTACGATATGATCAACTTGTCTCGTTATTAGATAAACTTTTTTACTTATCTTGAAACACATGATAGAATTTGACAATAAAAGTTGCTCCTTCAAGTTGATCTAGCAAAATGTTTAGCGTAAAAAATTACAGCACGTGCTTCTACCGATTTATGATTACAGATTAAAACCAGATGATCCAAAAAGTAAGAATTTGAATGAAAAGAGAAAAAAAAAACATCACAAGGGAACCTGTAAGAGCAAGAGGAACAGAAGTTGATATTAATCGTATTGCCGAACCCAAAGCCGCCAACCCCATTAGGTTTCTGCAACACGCGCATAATTGAATTAAAAAACCAAATATGATAAAGATTCCCAAAGTTATAAGATGACTCCGATTATTAATCACCTGAGAGGGAAATTCTAGGGCTGCAGGGGTGCTTTGTGGCTGTGGCTGTGGTTTATGCTGCTGATGTTGATGGACATGGGAATTAGAAGGTTTCGGCGGTGGTGGTCGCGGTGGCGGAGGAGTAAAAACGTCAAAAAGATCAGAACAGAAGAGAAAGAGCGGTAAACCGAGAAGAAGCAACTGAACTCGATCCATATTCTCTGCGCGCGCAAAGTTCCGGACAATGCCAATATTGGCTCATTTTTAGCCGACGCTTGAAATCGATTGGGGACCAAACTCTGCTGTTTGGATACCCCAAATATCGTATTCTACGTCCGCATTAGCCTATACTTGTGCTGGATAAAACATGAGCACCCCACCACAATAAGTTATTCTTGATTTACTGTGTAACAATTAACCATATAAGTTGTTGGAAAAAGGACCGCCACAACTACCTCTTGAGATACCCCCTCGCCATAATCGGACTTCGACTTTAATGCACTATCGTAAAATTTTAAGTTCTACTAAATAATATAATATTGTCTACTTTAAATTGACGACACGTAATTTCTAAAAATTTTATACTGATTGGAGATGCAATACTACACTAATTTTTAATGTGAAATTTCACGTAACTTGATATTGGACCCATCTGAAACTTTACAAATGTAGACGACGCTTTCTCTATCAAATAATATGATATTTTCTATTGCTAACTTAAGCCAATATAGGATCATATGTGATTTTAACGTAGCAGGTTGGTCTGTTTAAGGTCGATCGAGATTATGGGACGTTCGACAGAATCCATCATGGTATCAGCACTCACACGCTATTCACCATCTCTTCCCTCATATCCCTCATTATCACTCAGTAGAAGCTGTGTTTGTTTTCTTTTTCTTTCCGATCTCACTTTCAAGTTTAGTCTTACAGTCGAAGGCAGCCAAGTCGGTGATCGGAAAGTATTTAGGAGGGTCGATAAAATTGGGTTTTTTGCCATTTCACCCGTCGAAGAATCTTGTGTACAGCATCGGATAAGATCATTATGCTAGTGACGTTGGTGATATTGCTTACTACCAGAATGACGATGATATTGCGTTGAATTTCGCTGTTGCAGGACAGAACAGAACACGTCCAATTTAAAAGCTTATTTTTTCGTCGGTGCCTCTCTCTCCCCCTCTGCCCATGTTCAATGACCAATAATTGATATAAAAAAAAGTGAAACCCAGAAAAATTAAGCAAAGAAAAAAATGAGTACTTTGGTGTACAAGCTCTTCATAATACCCACCTCTTCCTCTCATCGATTAGTTTTAGTTGTGATGAATGTAAGAAAGAAATATCGAAATAATTCAAAGATTAATATCGAGCAATTTAGGGTGGAATTAGGTTAGGATTTTAAGCCACCAGCTGCTCTTGTTCCGCGTAGAATTGCTCAACCAATGGAGGAATCATCGTCTCGGAACCACCGTTGTCAAGATGGCAGATCTGCTTCTGGCGCTCCTCAAATCCCAACTGCCCTGCTTTCACCGGCAGTGTGTCTTTGACCAGGGACGACGTTACTGGTTCATCGTAGGCTGACTGTGTGGTTCTGCTGCTTCTGAGGCCAAATGAAGCAGATTTTTGCAACAATTTAAGCTCTTCTCTTTGTATCCCCCACTCCAATTTTCCATCGGGCGAGCCCCAAGCCGACATGCGAGACGGAAAATTTGTTGACTGCCCAGGAGGAGATGAAATTCCAGAATTTTGATTCAAAGGACTGCGTTCGACGAAGCTCTGGTTTCGTGTTGCAAAGCTAGCAGATCTTAAGCTCAAAACTGCACCTTCAGAAGCTATAGATGTGTTGAACCCAAATGAATTTGACCTGTTGATAGGAGACGAAGCATTGCTACTGGGGTAGCTTGACTGGAGATGATTTTCCAGGCTTTGTCGAATTTTGATCCCAGCCGGTGACTGTAACTGAGACACCACAGAATCCATCGAGCCTCCTCGGAATTGAGGAGACATTCCTGAATTTAACTGCCCAAAAAGATCTTCAAGGTCATTAGGCTTCACTCCCCCAAGCCTGTTCACTTCCAAAAACATGCTTCCAGAGGACATAACCGATGGCAATGCACTGGCCGCGCCATTACCCCAACTTGACGGGGAGGAGAGGCTTGATATCTCGTCCATAATTTGCAGTCTTCTGAGTTCATCGATCTGTGCAGCATTCGCTCTCCCCTTTGGTAGCTGCAAGATAGGAGGTGGAATATGACCAGGAAGAATTTTCCACATTGCGGAAGAGGCCCTGGAGGGTGAAGTAGGTATTGAACCAAGGGCATATAGACTCGTTAAAGCCAAATCTTTAGACGCAGCAGCTGAACCAGTGGAAGCATACAAGGGCCGAAGCTCTTCCGGCTTGTGTGCAAAAAAACAGACCTTTCTTCCACATCCGACTTCATCTTTACAGAGTCTGGTCCGATACTGAGCTGGATGAAGCCAACACTCGAAAATTCCATGGGCATACTCACAAGCATCTCCTAGCCGACAGCAAGCCTTTTTAAACTCCGGGCAAGGAACACAGCTGTAATTGAATTTCCTTGGATCTCTTCGCCTTGCATTTTCGCCTGGGTGAACAAATGGGCACTCAGTCCAATCGTGAGAGTAAGCTCTGGAGCAGGGTCTGACTTTAAATGTGAACATTCGAAATTCGTCCGTGCTATAAATCCCATTGTTGATGTCTGGAAGAGAAAGATCAACTGGATACTCTTTCTTTTCATTCCCATCCTTTGGCACTGAAGTTGTCACAATCTCCTCTCCCATATCGTTAATTACTCGGTCGTATAAACTGGATGTTTCTTCATCAAAATGGCCCATCAGCATTGCTGCAAGTGATTTTTTCATCGAATCATAGACAGACTTATAAGAATAAATCAAATCAATTGGGCGTTTTCCATTTGCATCTGCAGCATTAATATCAGCCGAACCACCGAGCAAAAGCCGAACAACATGAGATGAAGCTGCCGAGCCGCCAACAACAGCACAATGGAGGGCTGTTGCCCCATCAGAACCAGAAGCTCGATTAATATTAACAAGGCCAGATTTAAGAACATAGACTACCACATCTACGCTTCCAAACATGGCTGCAATCATTAGCGGAGTTCTTTCTTCGTATCCCATTTTTTTCGAGCCAGGGCTCCTTCCATACCACATACTTGCCTCATCAACATCATAACCCTTTTCTTCCCCAGCACTTCTGAATCCAGTCAGATCATTCGCAGCTGATAATTCAAGCAAAACAGGAGCATAATCTCGTTTATTAAACTCGTTTCTCATGACGAAACAAGTGCTATTGGATTTGCTCTTTGACCCACTGCAAATTGAAAAGTTATCGTTCTAAACAATCTGAATTCAACCCATAATTTACAACATTCCAGAAAATAAAAAGCAACTTTTCCAGAAAACTAGACTGACCCAACAAAGCTCAGCACCCAAAGTTTGAAAAACTTCCGTTTCTCGCACTTTCTCACGGAACAAACATAAAATAAACAATCTAACACAACAGATAGACATCTAAACTCCAATTCTTCCCACGAGCCAAAGTTGCTCGCCAGCAAAAACTCAAAAAAAAAAAATAACGGAGAGAGTTACCTCGAAATAAACACAGCAGAGAGGAAGCGAGAAGTAGAACAGCAGAAAGTGGCACTGGTTCGTCTTCGTTTCCGAGTTCGGCTTTTCTACTACACACCCATCAGGGCTCAAGGCAGCAGAAAGCAATAGTGTCTTCTTCCCTCTCTTAAATGGAGTTTGGGCGAAAAGGACGCGCCTACGAACCTAGCTCTCTGCCACTCCCCTCCAACTTCTTCCCCCTCTGTGAAATGAAACTCAAATTCCACTCAAATGAAAAATGTTGGAGCACTGGCTTAATATCTCTACTCTTTTGAAGAAGTGATTGCCACGTGTCCATCATTCGACACAACAACCTTACCGAAAACTGATCGCCACGCCTTGCGCTTTTGTTTGTTCTGGCGGATGACGACAACGCACTTCTTCAGTCTGCCATGCTTTTATATATCACCCTTTTGACTGTCGTTTCGCAGAGTCAGCCGCCACCCAAATCCTAAAGCACTTAATCAAAACGTGCTCAGTGGTTGGAACGGCTCAGATTGTAATCCTTCTTATTGAAATCATAGCTGACGTCACCTTGCCACGCCGCAGTCACGTCATCCGGTTGATTACCTCCTCCACGACAAACTTTAGTCGCTCTATTTTAATCGTGTAAGATTACAATTTTAGCCCTCTATGCATGCAACCAAAATCTACCCAAAAAGAGTAGAAAACTGAAACTTAGGATGTCCATATCTGTCATTATCTTATATAATTAAATAAATTAATAACTCTTGGTTATCAAATTTATTTATTTTTCCAGGAAAATATGGTTACGTCTACCTTTTAAAAAACTAGATGACACGTAAGTAATTAATGTAATAAATTATAATTATTTATAAAATAATAATTTTTTGAAAAAAATTTAATTCAGATCTTATCATACGGGGTCATTTGTTATTTGGTCTCTAATATTTTTTTTATTCAATCAGATCCTATCTTATACGTCGTTTATAATTCAAATATTTTTGTTCAATTTTTTGTTAAATTGATCACGTGTAGACCACATGAATTTTTTTTTTAATTTCAAAAATTACTCTTCTAAAAAATGATATTAATGTAACTACTATTTGGGCACGAATAAAAGATGTGTGGGTGGCCTCTAGGAAGAATGTTGTTGGCGGTTGGGCCTTTCAACACCGCCAGGTATCAATGCCTGCAATTTTGATAGTATTTTGGATATATTATATATTTTTTAACAATGAAGTTTCACTTTGGAGGGTTCAAGTCTTTGCATATTAGCCGAAATCTGACCAGTCAAACTGGATGAGTGGAAATAAGAACAGAACTGAATGTCTGTGTTTCTATTATTTATTTTTATGTGATTTACTTTGTCTGATTATCAAATATAATAATTTTTCTGTGCGTAATATTATATTAATTTGAAATAAATATTTTGTAAAAATTATATGTGATTGAGAGTAATCATCCAAAAAGAAGAATGTATTTTAAAGGTATTCATAATACATTACTTTTTACACTAACATATACATAACTTATATTATCAAACGAATAAATATTACATGCTGATCCTCTAATCATTAAATATTGTTTAACTTAGTGTGGGTATGGTTTGACATTTAATGTATTTCATTTATGACAATATTTGTTTAAACATCTTGGTTATTCAAAGTTGACACATGAACAAATTAACCAGTAATTTGTTTGTTAGAATTTTTAAATCTAAAAAAATAAGGTCACGCACTCTGCATGTGATCCATTTAACAAAAAATTAAATGAAATATTTGAATTGCAAACGACGTATATGATAGGATCTGGTTGGACAATAAAAATATTAGAGACCAAATGACAAATGACCCCATACGATAAGGTCTAAATTAAACTTTTCTCAAGGGCACGTGCTCTGCACGTGATCAATTTAACGAAAAATTGAACAGAAAATTTTGAATTGCAAATGACGTACACGATTGATTGTGATTGGATAAAAAAAATATTAGATATCAAATGACAAATAATACCATATGATAGGATCTGTATTGAAATTTTTCCTTCTTGTTTTTAGGTGAGGATATTGTTGATTAGTCCGCTGAATATGTCACAAAGGGTCCATCTGTGCAATTGGGCCTAAAAGCTCAATAAAGGCCCACTAAAGGCCCTTGTCTCGGTTTTCTTCCAACCGAAGCCCTACCAAGTTGCTCGTTTCCACCATTGAAGCGCAGTCGTGCTTGCGATCTTCTCTAGCTTCGTTATTGCTTTGCTCGTAATCTGAAATGAGGAGTGTCAGACTTGCACATCGTATCTTTTGCTATGGAAATTATAAGAGTTTTAAGCAGCCAATTTTGGCAAGGAATCTTTCCATTGATGCACCGATTGGTACTTCCTTCCTATTTTGTTTTTTTTTCCGAGCATTTTTCTTCTGTTCCTTTGTTTCCGCGCACAATTTTTTGGTGGATTTACTTTCAAAAATGAATTATATTTCTGATGTTATTGCATCTAGTTTGATTACTCGTTGATTTTGATTTTTGCGTTTATCTTCGAGTGTATGACGATTTCCTATATATGCCTCTGAAGTTCTACTTAGTTTGAGTGGAAAACTTCATTTATTTGTCAGAAATTTCATAATTAACTGAAGCAGTTGGTGTGGACGAACATTAACTAAAAGTAATGTGCTGATAAGGTTTTGTTTGAAATCCACCTTTTAACGAGATTGATAGATCTTTTCTTCATGACTTGTATGTTGGTCTAGTTGTATGATGTAGATTTGAATTCCCAGCTAGAATTGCGGAATGCACGGGTCTGAGCCAATGTTCACTATTATGTTTCTGGTACATTTACCCTTTGAACAGGCAGTGACATTGTTGTCAAGCAAGCTAACGATTCATCGGGTTCAAGCTATAACTTTGGGCGCCGTATACTTGGAAATGACTTTGCAAACAGTACTTCCAAGCTTGATTCTTTTTTTGAAAAGCTTGACTTGGTTGGAAAGAATAATGATAGATTGGATTCAAATTTGATCGGCGAAGCTGGTTCCCAGAATTTGGATGACCTTGATGAAAGTTTTAACACTTTGTCGGATGGAATGGATGGGAAGTTAAAGAAAGCGGCCACATATTTTGAGTTTGATGAAGAGGAAATTGCAAAAGATGGTTATTCTTTCAGAGCAGATATGAATTTTAAGCCTGGAATGACATATGACGTCAAGGTATACCCGATAGCTGAAGAACTTTGTATTTTCAACCATTTTTCATCTGTCTCCTTTTGTTTTGGATATTCTACACAATGTATCTGGGAGCACAATCAAATTTTTTTTTTAATGTAAGGATCTTAATCAATTTAACAAGTTATCCTAGAAAACTTGAAATGGAAATTATCCTTCAAATGTGTTATTTTTTATTTTGCATTTATGTTGACCGTCTTCTCTTTTTTGGAAAGTTTATTTTTTCACGTGTTTTCTTTGGAGGTTTATCTGTTTTTACTTTTATTCTTGGGGGAGTAGAGTCTAAGTGTTGTGATATGTTATGCAGGATCTTGATCTTACAAAGCCAGGGGTGCGGAAACCAGCCAAAAGGCCAGAGTTTGAGGTCACTACTGAGGAGGTTTTAAGAAAAGCAGATTTTAGAGTAAGCATTACCGCTTTCAGACAATCTCTCTTTCCACATTGTCACTCAAACTCTAATCTCTTATGAATCAAAGTAAAAGTCGCATTATTGTGGGAGGTTAATATTTCTGAAATTTTTTTGTAGTGTTAAGATCATTATGTGTTATTGTAAACAATATAAACAATGGAATTGAGTCAGAAACTGTCATCTGTGCCCGTTTCCCACAGTATTAAGTTATTATTACCTCGGTCAGAGAGTAATATTCTTCTTGTTTTTTTGGTCTACAATCATTACGAAACCATTGGGTGCTCTAATCAGCAAATTGCGGGTCAATTTGTTTCTTCTTTGGTTGGAGGAGATGGCTCTGGACCTTTGAAACAGGGAAGGGGTTTTGTAATTTTTTATGTATATAATCATCAACTTATGTAATCGCTATTTTAATTGTAATAGTCTTTTTATAACTGCGTATAACCATCATTTTTCTTCCAGGATGTAAATTTTTTGTACTGTGGGGAATCAGGAGTCACTTTGTTCTTTTTATATTGTACATCTCCTTGACCTATGCTGCCCAAAGCAACAACTCACATTTACTGTTGTTTTCAGAATGTCAGATTTCTCACAAATTTTGTAACTGATGCTGGAATCATACACAAAAGGAGCAAGGTAAAAATAGGTGCTTCCTGTAAAAAAATTGAAATTGTCGGAAGTGTCAAATCATTTTTGTAACATTTCCTTTTATTCGTTATGAAGACTAAAATTAGTGCCAAGGCGCAGAGGAGAGTTGCTCGGGAGATCAAAACTGCACGGGCTTTTGGTCTAATGCCGTTTACAACAATGGGAACGAAAGCATTTGTTTTTGGAAAATCTATGAAACCTCAAGACGGGGATTACGAGTATGAACCTCACAACTTTCGCTCAATGGCTGGAGGAGAATGACACTTTTTTGGAGCCTAGATTACGGATTGTGCTTTAAGTTGAAAGTGTTACAACTCATTGAATCCTAGTGGTTGTATATTCAGTTCTTTTTTGTGGCCGCAACTGGATGTTCTTTTGACGAGGTAAGTATGGTTTCTTGTTCGTCTTTGAGTTGCTTTGCGAATGTGTAGCCTGAATAAGCCAGTAAAGCAACCTTGAGTAACTTAGTTGTTCGTTGTTCTTGCCAAAATATATTGAAAAAGTGAAGTCTTGCTTATTTGTACTGATTTATACTTCATTTTTTAGCTCTGCATTTCAATTCCACGTCCCAACATAACCCATCTACGAACCGAGTTTGTGGGCTCATAATCTAATCTTCTTTTTATTTATTCTATTTCTTTTATATTTTACTTAAAGTCGATTTATCCATATCAATTTTGGGTATTATTACTTTTTTTTTTTTAATATAAAAAAGTGAATTTGAGAGTTTAGGTAATAAAATAATTGTCAACTTTCTCCAGTTTCAAAAAGTGATTACAAGTGGCGGCAATGAAGGTGCGAGTTTGCCTTTTATGTTACTTTAATGAATTACTTATTATTCTGTGTTATATGTATATATTTCTTACAAACTTTTAATTTATAATTTTAGTTATTTTGGCACAATTTTCAGACTCCTTTTAGTATTATTGATATAAAATATAAATTGGTAAAAATTTAATATCTAGACATGCATTATTTATAAATGTAGACAGTATTTTTTTTAAAAAAAAAATCAAGGTATTATGACAACATTAGCTAAAAAAGATGTCGTGGTTTTGTTCATTACAGAGGTTTGCAATGATTCAGAATTTTCAACGAATGCTTACAAATCAAATCATACAATAATAATGCACGTGCTTTTTGTTATAAATCTAGCAACGAGAGCCTAAAAAAAAGAAGGATGAACAAATGGGAGAAGTCGTCAGATGCCTATGCAAATGTATGTACGTTTATCCACGCTTAGAAGAGCTTACTAACTACTACGCTGCTTGCAAGATACGAGTAGAATTCCCAACTTATAATTACCTTCTCACACACATGACTTCACACACTCTGTCGTCAACCATCACTCGGGGAGAGATAAGTTATCAAGCCAAGGAAAAAAAACGAAGCACCTCGTGGGTGTTTTCTATATACAAGAGTTCATACCGTGAAAATCTTCCTCACTTTCTTCATTTTTCTTCGACATATAGGACAGTTACCATCCTCCTCGGCAATCCTGCAAAGTTATAACACAAATTATAGCTTCAGGAGTTTGTAAAAGCATCTCTTGCAACGGATGAAAGGGGGAAGGGTGAGGAATTTGTGGGTAAAGGAATGTAAGCTTTAAGTTCCTGATGCTATGAGAAATGTTGCATATGTTGAATGGTAAACATATTAGAAATTAATGTTAAGAAAATATAAATAATTAAATCAGCTTTAATCTACTTAATTAAACTTTTGAAATTGTTGGTAGCTTGTCAGTTAAAAGCAATGGAAGTCGGTAACTTGTTGAGAATGGTAGTGTAAGCAGCGGTACCTTTTTCCACATACAAAGCAGGCAGCGCAGTGTCCACATGGAAGGAAGAAACAATCCCTAGGAGCATCAAAGCAAATAACGCAACGATGAGGCATGTGACTGCCACTTTCCCCCTCAATATTTGTGTGTTCTTCAATGGAATTGGGAACTGGAAGCCACTGTTCTAAATCTTCATCATGATGTGATCCAGAATCATATGATGAACCCCAACTCAAAACGTCGTCATCATCCTTGTGGGTCAATAATGGAGCTCTTTGAGAAACTACCTCTTCCGTTTGGAACTCTGTTCTATCTACACTATTATTTTGGTACAGGCTACTGACTTTAAAGCTCCATAAGATGAGGGCTGTCATCAGACCTTTATGCAAGAAAGTGGCAAATTGAAGAGTTTGAGTTCTTTTAATTCCGAAAATTCAGACCAAATGGACGCAAAGAAAAATGCATGATAATAACCTGAACCAATAAAATATGTGATCCATCGAGGACCGTAAGAAAGCTTAACAAACCACTCTTTGCCATAAATTTCCTGAAACAACGGTCGAGGTAAATGATCGGGATCAAATATTTTAAAATTCACACGCGGAAATCTTATTATCCTTGAAAAGGTTAGCAAACCTTATTGGGACTGGGAGTTGTAAGCAGGGCGGAATTTTTGCGGGTTACAAATAATTTCATGCGACAGAGGTGGTCATCCAAGGAGCATTTATAATATGCCTGACTTGTGTTATATACAAAAGCATTTATGTTGAACTTCAACTCTACCTGTTAAATAAACCATATCTAATGGATTAATTACCTTACGATTCGAAGCTGTAAGACAAGAATATGGAGGCCACCGTCTTAAAAAATCCACAACAAATACTCGTTCAGGCTATATAAATAGTTCCAACTTCCATCTCTGAGATTCTGCAGCATTCTACTTCTTTAAAGGAACATGAATGCCAAGAAGGATTTAACATCAACCACAATACTAAAGAGAACAATATAATAGAATTCCCACGACAGACAGAAAGAGAGTCGTCAAACAATATTGAACTGTATGGGACTACAAAACTAAACACTTACCTCCACCTCCTTGGTGTTAAAGTTAGCCATTGCAATATAATAGTTGGATGACTCATAAATTTCTTGCTGGATCTTACCACTGCCTGTGAAGAAAATAAGTTGGTGGACAGTCGACTAACTTATTTATGCCCAAAGAGTTGAATATAACATGCACTAATTCATACCATAAATAATATTCCAAGACAATGTTGTATTGGGGAGTGATGGATCTTCTATCCAATCTACAAGGGAATCTCTACCTGCAATATTTCAAAACTTTATGAGTAAAGATTACTAGCAACTAGAATGTGCAGTGTAGAGGCATCCATTGAAAGATTTAACTACAAATGCATATTTCATTATGTCCATAAATTTGTTTTGAAAATCGATAGGTGATTGAAACGATAATTAATGCAAAATATTTTGCTTATAGTCCCTAAGCGGAGGTTATGTAGCATATAGTCAATTTTAAAAGAATCCATATTTATTGATTCAAACTTCAATCTATGAAATCAATATCTATTTAAATTTAAAATTATACTAATTTAGCATGAATAATAAATCTCTAACTGGTTGTTGGAGGTTCAATATTTGATGTCTTATTTTCTTCAACAAAGATTATTGAAAGCATGAATTAGAGTTTGAAGTCATACCACCTTCTGCAAAATATTTCATTAAATTATTTTTATATAAAATCTGTTCTCGAAGCTCATGGGCAAATATTAGAGAAGACACGTTGGAAAAACATGGTAGATTTAATTACAGAAAAAGTGAAAATTACCTTGGGCTATCACGAGCGATAAAGGTAAGGAACTAGAAGACTTCACATCATATAAAATTTCCACCTTAGAACCTTCATTTAAGAAATGTGCCCACTCCTGTGTTACGATTTCAGGTTAAATCCTTCAACTAAAACCAAAATGGAAAAGATGGTACATTGGCCACTCTTACCTCATGCAAATGAGCTTGTACAAATACAGTGTGTGTCTCTGACCAGGCGATTTCAATATCCAGAGGAGGAGGTTTTGAAAATCCATACAGCATTGGCCCAGGTTGCATCTCATTTAGTTCTTCTGACTGTTAATTAACGAAATAGATTAATAGATTGGCGGAAGAAATTAATAGATTGAAATAGTTCCAGCTGAAAAAGAGACTATCAATTACCTGAATATACTGCACTAAAAATCCATTGATTTGAATCAGGCGGGAGCAGTTTGGGCCCAATTGTAAGTTCACAGTTCCATATAGACCAAGAATCAGAGTCATGGATGCTGTACGCAAGAAAGTCACAGCAATAAGGAGGCGAACTAAATGACGACAACTTCAAGCAATGAGAGATACAAAAGAGGCCATTAAAAGTACTAAAACATGGAACATCGTGGAAATTCTATGAATAACAGTCAGGCAGAGTCCAGAAAAATCAAATTAAGATGCCCAGCACATTAAAAGAAAAAGCACAGCATGATTGCATTCAAGGATTGCTGGAAGAATAAATGCAAGGAAAGAAGGACAAGCAAAAGGCACGTTTTTAAAATATAACTTCCATTCCTCGCCTCAGTAGAAATTTGAAATGTTAAAAGAGGACGAGATGTTAAAACAGACCGAAGAACCAAAAGGTAACGAGCACAACAAGGCATGACCACACATCATCTTTCTGCTCCATCGGCGGCACATCAAATAAGGAAATGTTCACTCTATAAGACAGAGCCGACGATAGACGTCGGCGAAGATCTCCACGGCGGCTATTACTATCCTCATCCTGAGCCCTATCATTCTCTCCATCAAGAACCAATGAAGACGAAGGATCACCAATCGCGGAGACTGTAGAAGAAGATGAAGGAACAGATTCACATTGTACACGGCCAGTTTCTTCCATTCTGAAAAGAGTGAAAAGATGAAATCGTCGAATCGGAGATTTCGGTATGGAACAACAGCCATTGTTGAGTCCAAAAGGCAGTGGTCAATCTGCGAAGTTCGCCATTCAACAAGCAGTCTTCCCACTCATCTCGCTCCCTTTGTTCCTTGAGAATGGTAGTTGGCAAGTGATTCTGCGACAGTTGGACCACCAATTTCCCGAGCTGTATAGTAATGTTAATCGGGTCGAACTTCCAAATACGGGTTTATAGTTGGGCGTCCACCGAATATAGCCCGATTAAGGCCCAATATACGAACAAAGCCCATGTAGCCCAGAATTCGTCTCAAGCAATGGAATTCTACCACGTACTAGTAACCGACGTGGCATAATTTAATTGGTTTGAGATTTAAGACAATGATCTACCACAGAGGTTTAGGGCGTTCGTTTGAGTTGCACCGTTGCAGAGCGAGGAAGAATTTTGCAGAGGATTAAGATGGCGCGAGCGTCGTCGTTTCTGCTATGGACGTTTCTCCTGATCGGAACCCTGGCTCTCGTTCAGGTGAATCTTTCTCTCCGTTTCGTTCAAAGTCGCCTGCTTATCCACAAGATGATTGATAAATATAACTTATATGAGCCTAGATCTATGAATCAAAGCTTGTTGTTGTAGTCAGTGTAACAATTGTTTAGTTCTGAGATGAAGATCATAATTTTCAGGCTAAGAAGTCGAAGGAAGATCTGAAAGAAGTGACTCACAAAGTTTACTTTGACGTTGAGATTGATGGCAAGCCTGCAGGTTCGCGATACCAATTTATCTGTTCATTAATTTCTAAGTTTTCCCAGATATTGTGAGCACAATTTAGGTGTAATCAGAATTCTGCTCTCCTTTATGGATTTCTTTTCTTACGGAAGTGTGGAAACTGATATTTCTCAATAGAATACGTGGGTAGACAAGTATTTGTTTTTGTTAGTTCAATTATGTTCTTACCACAGGTCGTGTTGAGATGGGTCTATTTGGGAAGGCTGTGCCTAAAACTGTCGGTACGTGGTTATATCTCATTTTAACGGGAAAGTAGGCTTTTTGTGGTGTACTACATTAGGCTGAACTCTATCTAACTCTTGATTCCTTGTTTATTATCTGCAGAAAATTTCAGAGCTTTATGCACTGGTAAGCCAATGGCTTCCATCTTCTTTCTTGTTCATTGTAGAAAACACAATATTTTTGCATAATCTGGTTTTGGGCGTTTAGTAATCGGGATATAATCTCGATTGAGAGAATTAATTTGTTGTTTTATCGAAGAGGGGTGTTACAAAATCTTCATGAAAAGACAAAGCTGATGTTACAGAGTAGTCTGAAAGTTTTGAAGCCAGAATTCACTCACTAACCAATGTTGTACCGTTAAAAGTCTACTGTTGTTTTGATTGGTTATACCCTACAATTCCAGGGGAGAAAGGAGTTGGCAAGCATGGAAAACCTTTGCACTATAAGGGTAGCACTTTCCATAGGATAATTCCCAGTTTTATGATCCAAGGAGGTGATTTTACTCTTGGTGATGGAAGAGGTGGGGAGTCAATATACGGGGAGAAGTTTGCTGATGAAAATTTTAAGTTGAAGCATACGAGTCCAGGTTGGATAAACAAATTTCTGAAGCTTTGGAAATAAGAGTTGCTAAGGCCTAAGGGTACACTACTGAGAAATCTTAATCTTTGTTCTTCTGTATATTTGTAGGGCTGCTTTCAATGGCAAATGCTGGTCCAGACACTAATGGCTCACAGTTTTTCATTACAACAGTAACAACTAGCTGGTAATTGGCAAGAATTTTCGTGTGAATTGTGTGTAATAATAGTCTTCTTCTTTTTACGATGTGAATGTATTTACAGGTTAGATGGAAAGCATGTAGTATTCGGCAAGGTGCTGTCCGGAATGGATGTGGTTTACAAAATGGAAGCTGAGGGGAAGCAGAATGGAACTCCCAAGAGCAAGGTTGTGATTACTGACAGCGGGGAACTACCCCTTTAATGAAGTATTTCTTCTTCCCACCTTTTGTCTGGTCTCATAAGTGTTAAGTAATGATGGCTTTTTACTGGTGTATGTTGATCATTTGATCTTCTGGCAAACTGTTTTGACCATATTACTTTTGTTGCTGCTAAGGAACAACTTCTGATTTTTTTTTTAAAAATTGTAATTCGACCTAGCTAAGGAACAACTTATAATCTTAGGTGTGAATAGCAACTAAACTGTACTTGGGAGAAAAGCAAAAAGACATTAGGAGTAAAACATGCTAACAGAACGTAAGTATGTGGTTGCTTCTGCATTGCAATCCTGCTAGACAGCTAGAGGCCTCTTTTACCTCTCCATTTCACCCTGAAGTAGTCGCCATGGTAATTCTGCTCAACTTTCCCCGCGCTTTGGGGACAATGGGGGAGAAATTGGTCAATAAATTGGACATGGAGAAGACCTGGGAGATATTATTAGTGTTGATCCCGTGGATCAAGGAAACATTCTTGGCGAGATTTTCAAGGATTTTGGACTCATGATTCTCGTTAGCTTGCTGAATCGAGCGGTTTTGATCCTCAACCGACTGGACTTGATGAGAGCTAGTACCCATGGTAGATATGATAAATGAGCAGAGTGGCGACTTGGGTCGATATCTTGGTAGGTTTAGTTCGTTAATTTTGACTCGCAAATTGATTCAGATTATTTTTTTCTGGTTGGTTTGTTAGGCTCGACTCATTTGATTTCGTTAGGTTTGTTTTGTTTAACTTATCAGGCTCGGTGATGTAGACATTTTAAAAATCGGCTCGATCAGCTCATTTGTCACTTAAATTATAAATAATTGACAATTAAATATGATTAGTACATGCATAATTTATAATAATACAATTATCAAATATAATAATATTTGTATAAATATTATTTTACATAATTTTTTTTCTTAAATTCATCATTTTATACGTTAATAAAATAATTTTATTAATTAAAAAATTAATTATTGTAAATAAATATTTATTATAATTTTAATAATTAAATTTGTTTAAAACAATATATTTGTACAAATTAAAAATATTTATATATATATTTGATTCGTTAAATTAGTTTGTTAAATTTGTTGAGCTAGCTCGATTTGACTCGTTTAACACTAATTGATGAGTCAACTTGAGACGAAATTTTTTTTATTCGACTCGTTTAACTTGTTAGTTTAGGTGAGCAGGATTTTTCAAACTGACTAGCTCATTTGTCTTCTCTGGCTTGCGTATCCCACAAATTGTTTTTCAAGGCTCCACTCAGCTCCTTCCAAAACTTCGTTATTGGCCTAAATCATTGTAGCATCTCTCTTTCATCTGGTGAAGGGTAATAATCGGGGAAGAGAGAGAGAGAGAGAGAGAAATGAGAAAGAGAGACAAAAGTGAGAGCAGACAAACAGAGAAATTACCAACTAAAAAATTTATTCTATAATAAACAAAAGTTGAATTAAATAGTTTGGTGTGTTCATCCACAAAGATTTAGAACCTTCCATTTCGAAACAAAACAGGATGGTTAAAACAGTGAATCTGAATCTCAACACGACAAATCATAAACACCTGCAAACTCCAAAGATTACACAATCCTAGAGCATAAATAAAAAAAATAGGTTTGTATAATTATGTTCTTTCAAAATAATTTGGTAATAAGATACACGACTGCCTTAAATTAGACTCCTTGTCTCCATACACACAATGGAGATCATTGACACACAAATATCTAAAATGTCAACTGCAGTATATATGCACTAATCAGACCTCTATAATAGCACAGGGACCTTTTCTACTTAGTTTACAGAGTCTTAGTTTACAGAGTGGGTTTATCTTACTTGGTTTGAAAATTGGATGATCATTGCTCATATTCATTATGATCTAAGTTATAGATGATACATTACCGAAGTAGAGCTACTCTGCTTCACTGTCCGAATCCATAAAGCTAAATTCTCTATGGTCGCTGAGCTTAATCAACAGAGTCCCGCGATTTTCTTCGCTCCATTCGACTCCTTCCTTCTCCAAGAGTTTGATGACCTATGCATATTGCACCAAGAACTACTTTACAAATTCAATTTCACCTCATTAGTTTGATATTCAAGATGAAGCAAGACCAAACAGATAAATCTCTCCGGAAAAGTGAATTCTGATGAGATCCGAATGAAGGAAATTTTCTTCGTTCAACATACGATTAGTAATGCAAAAAACAGAATGATTATTAAATCCATACCGACTGTTTCACTTTTGATTTCCCAAATCCCTGAGACCCACATCCTGTTATAACCCTGAGACTTTGAATTGCTGGAATACAAGAGAAAAACTGATCATAGGTAAAGCTATGAAAAAGTAATTAGAAACTGGGACATAGAAGATAATCAAAGGAATGCTATAGAACAGGCAGGCGGGATCTTACAGGGAACATATGATCCAAATAGGAGATGGAGTTTCAGAAGTCCCATTGCTTGTTTGACATGTTGACCATGTAAATCAATTGTTATCATATTCTCTATTCCTTTGTTTCTGCAAGGAACGGGCAAAATTTAAATTCTTTTGTGAAGGCCAGAAACTGTGATAAAATCAATAGGCAGTACACATACAAACCTGGCTTTGAATATGTTATGGCTTGCCTTTTCATCAGCCAGTCGAGCCAGTTTAGTTTGTATCCGTCCCTAACATAGAGGTGTAGATTCAGTCAAATATCATGCATATAAATGCAAATGTTTCAGAAAAACAATGATAGATGGCATAGCTGAGATTAACACACTGCCAGTAAGTAATCTGAAATTTATCTTAACAAGTTACAAAGTATTAAATGGAGAAAGAGACCTGCTCAGAGAGGTAAGAAGCAAGCTCCCTTTCTCCCTTCCAATATGCTACAGCAGCCTGCGACAGGATATGCTCCAGTATTTAAGTTTGAATTTCAACAGATAAAAAACCATTAATGGGAAACAAAATTACCCTCTGGCAATATAATTTCCTTGACTCCCAAAGTTGATTTGCTGTTTTCCTATGTACTCGATAATCATCACCTACAAAATTGAAACTCCGTAGTCAAAAACTTAATGTCAAATCCATTAGTGCTAGAATACAAGCACTTTCAAGAGCCAACAAGTTGAGAAATTGATCAATAGAGAGGATCCTCTCCTTAGCGACATCTGATCCTTTGCCAAACTTGACTTCTAATGAACACCATTCGTTCTTTTATCTTTAATCCAACAGCCATCTTTCTTCCACTTGATCAAAATCGTTAATTCAATTTTGACCCTCCCTCATTCACTATAATAGCCAATTCGCTACAAACAAGTAGAACGTGGCTGACAATGTTCAAAGAAACTATACACACACGCATTAGAGACAATCACCTATGCACCTCTAGCATTATCAAAGAGGTATTCATTTCTTTCTTTTTTTGCTTTCTTTTTCATTGTTTCTTATTTTGCTTTATTTCTGTGAATTAGCAAAAAGAGTACGAAATAAATTACACAAGAAATGCGAAACAGGTACTGATACCACATGTATCCTGAAGAGGTTCCATAGTGCTGGATGCATAACCATTGAAGTTGGGCCCCAGAGACTGCAATCTCTTTGCCACACGCCTCCAATCCATTGTATTTGGATCGTATTCAGGCCTAGTGGAAATGTTAAACAAGGATTCCAACACTCTTTGAGGGAGATTAGATTCACTACTTTGTAAGGTATTTGAAGTTTGAGATTCAGAGCTAGCAAGAACGCCTGCATAATTCCTACAATCAGACAAAGAGAAACAAACCATGTAAGATCCGGATTTAATTTTTATTGAGGAGCAATCAACACATATAGTGACATAATAAAGAGGATGAATATTAAAAGACTTTCCCAAAATTTCTGTTTCTTTTACAAATGCAATGTGGATATGCTTCGCTGCAAGAAAGTTCCCCAAACCATTCAACACCATAGGAAAAATATGAACTAAATAACGTGAAACAATTGATATTAGCCAGGATCTAATGCAAGAACACTCATAGAAGGTATGTATAATAGGTACAGAAAGAATAGTTTTTCACATAATTTCTAGTTTTTATTGTAATTTTTAAGGGATAGAAAACTCCACTACCCTACACTGATTTAAACACCTAAATTAATCATAAATATATAAATTTTTTGATATAAAAAACAAAATATATTGATCAGGATATATTACAATGAAGAAGAGAAGAGAAAAACCTTTCTAAAGAAGAACAAAATTCATCTTTTACTAAAAAAAACAAAGTTAGGTCAGTAGCTCTACAGGTGCAACACCTTTAAGGCATATTGATATAATGCATACAAGGTCTGGGAGGATTCAAAGGTGGGAGTAAATACCTGTTTTTGCATTTTTGTACCCCGATGTCTTAAAATTGAGCATGATTGGCAGTTAAGCTAAGAAATTATTCCAAAAATAGACCTACCGCCAACTTTCACCCAAAAGAATCTTATCAGATGATTCTAGAACATCGCTAAGGTCGGTAAATTCACAACTCCGACACTAAAGCTCACAACTTATAAATGTTTAACTGAACATCAACCCAAGAACTTAAACTTTTGATATTACTAGTAATTCATCATGGTATCATATTAGCAGATCCCGAGTTTGAATCTTTGCTAGTCTATTTACCCATTTAAAAATTAAAATATTATGGACTAAAAAAAATTGGGGTACACATAATACAACATGTCAAAAACTATATCAATAGTTAAATTAGCTTTAATCCAATAATTTAAACTTTTTACATTGATAGTAAAAATTGACAGGTGGAGTACTTCAACATCACACCAAAATATGAGATAAAAGCCAGTTCTAGATGGCTTCCTTCCAGAAGGAAGATCTAGAGGATCTAATTAAAATTGGCCCATTTTCATCTGCTCACTCCAACTTACCAACAAAAAATTATTTTAGCGTTAATCAAGCTACTCTATTGTATTAAAGCCCAGTCAAACTAAAATTTCTACTAAACTCTTTCTTTCTCTTGAGCCCAAGTGCCTAGGCATCCACACTCCTGGGTAAAATCATTGTTTCTCAGCAGTCATGGTAGCACGTTTCTCATCCTCTTTTTTTTCACATACATTTTTTTTCAAGAACAAGATATCAATAGTAATATAGTTACCTGTAACCAGAGCCTAGAGACCATATACTGTCTGAGAACTCGCTTTCAAATGAATTGGAAGTACAATCAGATACCCTATCTGTAAACTGTTTAAAAAACTCAAAGGATCACAAATCTGCAGTAGTCCCTTCATATAAAAAAAAATCACATCTAGCCCATAGAGGTTGTCAACTCTTTCTGTTATCATAACACGCCCATTTAAACATATCAAAAATGAAATTTCATGATATAATTGAATCTTATAATTGTATAAAAAGGCTACTTACATCGTAATTGAGTTTGAAAGATCTTCATAGGAAATCCAATACAAAATAACAGTAAGACACTACATTACTTACGTTGTCATTCTGGTCAGTTAAAACTTCTACATCTTGTCGGAATTTTATACCAAGACTTGAGTAAGTACTAGTCGCAGACAGCTCATTGGATGAAGAAGACAAATCAAGTAATACATCCAAGGCCTGTAGAAATAGATGAAGCCTAGTCAAGCCTAATTTTGTTTTACGAATCCCTGAATGGTCCCTTTGACAGAAAAGGACAATCAAGCGCGGACATTACTGACCAATAGTTAATATACTAGCACATAATACTGATTTTGGCGTTTCCGAGTTGTTTTGCCCATTTGATGATCATTTATGAAAGGTTAGTCAAGAGAAAACTCTTGCAGATTAATAAGCCCAAGATACAGCATTATATACTACACTACATTTAAAATATAGTGCTTAAAGCATCCATTGAAAAATGATTACCAAGAAAGCATGCAAAAATCTTATTTCATTATATTTTTCAAGCTGGCTTCAAATAGTAACCAATTAATCACCAATTTATCTACTTTTACAATGAGACCCACATTAGAATAGCAGATGTTAAAACAGAGGGAAACACAAGCTGACACCGTAAAATTGACTTTCTTTTAAGTATCATTGCTATATATGTAACAATCAGTGGTGCTGATTACTAAGAATGAACATAAAATGGAATGAGTTTCAAAACATAGAATAAAAATAAAAGAAAAACTATACATACCTTTCCAACATCATATCCACACTGACCTGCAAAGAGAAGTTTCTTGTCATGCATCTAAATAATGAACAACCTGATCCCTAAAATAAAATAATCATTACATAAAAGCAAGACATAAAATCATTTCGATACACACATGACATAACGTTCATAAAACACGATGCAAAACATACTCACAAGAACATATACGCGTTCTTTTTTTATTGTGAGAGTGATCCAATCATACAGTATAGTTTCATTAAATAGGTAATAGAATTTCATTCCCTTTCTGTTCATGCTACAACATCGACCTCTAATATCGAACTGTATAAAGAATTGATATTTGTAGAACTTTCTTTGATTTCGTACCCAAAAAGTTTACGAGATGGTTTTTATAACCAAAAAAACAACCCATAAAACAATGAACGGGAAGAGAGAGAGAGAGAGAGAGAGAGAGAGAGAGAGAGAGAGAGAGGGAAGACAACGGTACTCACAGAGCACATCTCGCACTACAGCCATACTCAATTCACATTCGTCACCAAGCATCGCGCACAGAAACTGATCTGCCTCCTCACTAGAAAAAACAACATCGTTACTCTCCTTTAGCTTTGTCTTCGAATCCTTTTTCGAGGCCGAACTACTATACTCCTTTCCCAAAAGCGTCGATACCGTCCCAGAAGCTGCAATCACTTTCTTCTGTTTTCTCCTTCCCATTCCCTTCAATACCCCTGGTTTCTGCAAATCCATAATATGCTCCGACGAACACGAACTCGAACAAGAACCCGAGATCACGCTCAAACTCGAACTCGTCGACGGAAATTCGACGCTTCCCGCCAAGACAGATGGTAGGATCCTAACGTCATTATTCATGTCACCCTTGGCGTCTCCGACAGCTGAAACGGCTCCATTAAGAGAAGCCAACGAAAACTCATTCGCCAACGCGTTAACAGATTCATGAATTCCACCATCGTCTTTTGCAACAATGTTGCCATCAACCGGCTTCATCGCCATCGCCATCGCCATCGCCGTCGCTGTCTTCTTCTTCTTCTTTTTCTTATTGTGCTTCATGTCGTCGAAATACGAAAAAGTTGAATAAAAACTCACGGTTGTTGAAACAGGATAAAAGACCGCCAAATAGAACAGTCGATTATAGGTTCTGATGTAAATTGATAGGAAGCAGAAACCCTAAGAGGATCGTAAAGGAAGAAATATGAAAGAAAAGTGTGGAATTTGACAAAAATTGGGGATTTTCCTCAAAAAGTATTGAACGGTAGAAATAGGGTTGAGAGTCGAGGAGTCAGCATTGACTTTGTGCATGAACATCCCCAATCCTTTCCTCTTCCCTCCACAGTCAGTTAGGATTGGGAAAACACAAGTTCAGAACATTGGATTTTCAGTCATACGAACGGAGGTTATTTATTTATTGATTAAATCATCAATATTTATAATTCTGAAAAAAATGGTAACTAAATCTAATTAATTAGTCTTTATAATTAATTTATCTTCTACTCGTTTTATTCTTCTAAGGGATCTGTTTGTTATGTCGTGAATAACTAAAGTTAATTTAATTTTTTTTATTTATAATACTGCCGTTTACATTTAATAACAAAAATTACCAAAAATGGTATTGTGAAGTTTCGCTCCCCCCGCCCCCCCTCGCCAACTCGATAACTCTACATCTACTGGTTAGATTTTGTAATTCACAAAACAATGCTAGTTTTCATGAATTTTATTGGCAGCCTAGACCTTACATGGGCTGAGTTGTGTTTCGAGAGTGCTAAGCAATTCAATAAAATGCAGGTATATGTAATAGGATGGAAAGAAGGGGGGTCTTAGATGCCACCTTGTTGGAATAGATGGAAAACTGATTGCACGTTAAAGTCCACTGAAACAGTAAATACAACCGCTTCTAAGTTCCCAAAAGTAAACCTTTTTTCTAAGACAATTATACTTGTCAAATGTTGACTTTTCAACGGTCTAAAAGTTTCAACCAAGAAATATTTGAGTGAGAAAAGCCTTTAAAAATCCTTACACGCACCAGATGAGTCTCTCCACTGAAGTTGTCAGGCAAATGAAGTGATCATCTCCTCTGGAAGTTGAGGAATTTTATCGACATGGCAAAGCCGAAGAAGAAAAGGAGACAGAAGCCAATAAGCACAAGCGCTGAAACTCCAATCATCCCAGGACCATAGCCAAGACTAACCTCCAAATATTGCTTCACAGTGCCTTCATATCCGAGGCCTACAATCTTGGTCTCTACATCTCCAAGCTGAGAACTGACTATACCCCTTAGCGTCCATGCAATTGGACAAATGTAGTAGAACCACAGCCACCATCCCGGAATACTCTACACCAACATAAGAAACGAGAGATGATTTCAGAAAACTCAAAGGTGGTGAAGTTTATTAGTAATTGCAGTTTTAGTATCAACGCAAACAAACTGCCAACTTTCAATATAACATAAAAAAAAAAAAATGACAGGTCCTCTAAAAAGAATATCAAGTGAGCTACTATTTGCATGGTGGAAACCAATTTAGGGACGAGGGAGGTTATAAATGAAGGGGAAAGATGGTAGAATAGGAAGAATTTGGAAGCAAAAAGTAGGGAAGAACGGAGCCTCCCTCGGGTGGTTCTTTTTCCTGTATTTTTCTTAACTTTCCACTTATATTTTTCTCTCATTAGAATTTACAAATTTGTTAGTCTCTGGTTTATAAAAACCTTTGTACAAACTTCATTTTACTTAAGGAAAATACAATACATTTCTATCAATTTCTTTCGCACATTTCTCTTCTCAGTGTTTCTTACCCGGTATCATAGCCATAGACAACTCCTTATTTCTCTATACCTTCTCTGACCTATGGCTTCTCACAAAGTACTATAGGCTCTTCTTCTTCTCCTTCTTCTCCTCTACATTCTCTCTTTCGTCTTCTCTCAATAAATCAGCCGTTGACCTTGATGATTCAAATTTTCTTATTTGGAAAAACTAGCTATTGAACGTGGTCATTGCCAATGGCCTTGAGCATATCCTCATTGGATCTTGCCCCTGCCCTCCCAAAAACAATGCTCTTCCACAGATCATCAACCCTGATTTCCTTTCCTAAGAGAGGTACAATCGCCTCGTCATGAGTTGGATCTATGCCTCCATTCATGAGCAGATGTTGGGGCAGCTGGTTAGCTACTCCTCAACCTTCGAGATCTGGGAGGCACCTTAGCACCTTTACTCTGCTTCTTCCTTCGCTCGAATCTCGAAGCTTCGCACAAGCTTACAAACATTTTGCAAAGATGGCCTCGCTGTTATGACCTACGTTCAAAAATTTTGAAGTCTCTACAACACATTGGCTGCAATCGGTGAACTCGTCAACTACAAGGGCCAGCTTCTCTATTTTTTGAAGGGCTGAATATAACCCTTTTGTCACCTCCATTTCCGCTCATACTGATCAGCCCTCTGTTGAAGAACTCCAGATAGCTTGCTCTTAAGCTATGATGCTCGCCTAGAATGCCAGATTGCCACTACTTCACTGAGCTCCCTTCAAGCCAACTACAACAACATCTCTAGTAACAAACTTAAACCTAAATTTCATTCCCCATCTTTACCTCACTTTTCCTTTATACCCAATAGACCACGTGGCCCTCGTCCACCTTTCTCACATCCTGCTCTACTCCCTACTTCTCCCTACCGCCCACCTCCACTCTCCTTTTCCCTAAACTGGCCACAATTTTGACCCCGATGTCAAATTTGGCTTAAACTTGAACACAGTGCCAACATTTGCTACCACAGATCTAACCTCCAATATCAACCCCTCTCAAACTCACCCTGTAACTTCTCTACAGTTCTTCCCTCCCCATATGTCCAACAAGTCACAGCTGCTACAACCCTAGATACTTCCTGGTACATGGACTCAGGCACATTTGATCATTTCACTCTGGATCTGAATATGCTTGACTTAGCCGCTCCGTACTCAGGTGATGCTCATATCATAGTCGGTAATGGTAAGATTTCTCCAATCTCTCATATTGGTCATACAACACTTCCCACTTATTACTCCTTAAATTTACGTAATGTTTATCATTGAATTGTGTCTTCAAAAAAATCTTCTCAGTGTCACACAATTGTGTCTTAATAACAAAGCTTACATTGAATTTCACCCCTATTTTTTCGTGGTCAAGGACTACGTCTCCATCAAAATTCTCCTCAAGGGAATTCTTGACAATGGTCTTAATCGATCGTCCTTCCCTTGCTCAGCTTAATACAATCACCAGTAATCCATCTAATCTGTGGCACTTTCGTTTCAGACACCCATCGTCAAATGTAGTTCACTCTATTTTATCTTATTCTTCATCTCGTTGTATGAATTTTTGCTCATCTTGTCAATTAGCAAAATCCCACAAGTTACCATTTGCACTATTTGTATCTCACGCTACTACTATGTTTGATTAAATTCACACCGACTTATGGGGTCCCTCCCAAATTTCCTCAATTAGTGGAGTTAAATATTTCATATTGTTCATTGATGATTTCTCTCGGTTCACCTGGTTCTTTCTCCTTCACTTTGAAGATGAAGCTTATAATGCATTTTTCACATTCCAAAAAATGGTTCATAATCAATTTAATGGTGTTATCAAACATGTGATATCAGATTGAGGTGGTGAGTTCCGGTCTTTGTCCAAAATTTTCACAAATCATGAAATTATTCATGAAATTTCTTGTATTTACACCCCACAACAAAATGGACGAGTCGAATATAAAAATCGACATATCATCGACACCAGATTAACTCTACTAGCTCATGCTTCTATGCCCTTACAATATTGGCCTTTTGCATTCGGTACTACAGTATATCTGATTAACTGCCTTCCATCAAAAGTTTTATTGAATTAATCCCCATTTTAGAAACTATACAACAAAAGTCCCACTTATACACATCTCTGTATCTTTGGATGTCAAATGTTTCCTATTTCTTCGTCCTCATAACACCCACAAATTAGAATTTTGATCACGACCATGTGTCTTTCTCGGGTATAGTAGAGCCACCACAAAGGTTATCTTGCCTTCATTCCACTACTGGTCGCCTCTATGTTTCACGTCATGTTGTCTTCATGAACAAATTTTTCTAGTTCACCACATCTCTCCGTCCCCAGTAGCAAATGCTTTGGTTCCTGTCATTATGTCTTTTCCTTTCACACCCACCACTCAATCCTACTCATCTTCTACTACTCAACCTCTAATATCTCCACACACACCCTCAGTCTCCCCTACCTCACTCTCCTCTATTCCTTCCCCTTTACATGATCAACTTGTGAGCTTACCAGAACCAACAACTGTGAATGCTCATCCTATGATCACGAGGTCTAAGTCCAGTATCTTCAAACCGTGCGTGTTTTTTAGTGTTAAAAGAAATACTCTCTGTGAACCTTCCCCCTACAATGAGGCTTGTAAACATGATGAGTGACGTGTAGCTATGCAAATAGAGTTCAATGCCCTTCATTCTCATGGTATTTGGTCGCTTGTTCCGCAACTCAGTGATTGTCGGATTATTGGTTCCAAATAGGTCTATAGGATCAAATTTCGTCTGGATGGATCGATCGATTGCTTCAAAGCGGGTCTTGTTGCCATAGGTTTCTAACAAACCCCGGGCTTTGATTTTCACGTGACATTCAGTCCTATCATCAAACCAACAACAGTCAGACTTATCCTCAGAATAGCAATCTTTCGACAGTGGCCCATCAAGCAATTAGACGTTCAAAATGTCTTATCCGACAACCTCAAGGCTTTATCGATTCTACTCAATCTGACCATGTATGCAAACTACGTCATTCTCTCTACGATCTTAAGCAATTTCCCAGAGCTTACGACACTTCTCAATTGTATTTGATGTTTATACACCATTCCTCCTCTCACATTCTAGTGGTATTAGTGTACGTGGACAACATTATAGTGACCACCTCATGCTCTACAGTCATTTTTATGACTTGATTACACATCTGTCTCAGCTATTTGCCATTTAAGAACTTGGCGCGTTACATTTCTTCTTTGATGTTGAAGTCCACCGTCACTTCACTAGTTTACATCTTAGCCAAACAAAGTACATTCGAGATCTCTTGACAAAAAGAGGACTACTTGACTCTAAACCTCAGCCTACTCCTCTTGCTCTCTCGTCACTATCTATTCATGATGATACACCTTTATCTGATGTAACTGAGTACTGCAGCATACTTGGAGCATTTCAGTATTGCATTATCACATGGCCGGATCTGTCCTTTGCTGTCAATAGTTATGTCAATTTATACACACACGTACTACTCTCCATATAAAAGTTGTCAGGCGTGTTCTTCGATACTTATGCAGTACTGCTCACTTAAGTCTCTTTCTTCAACACAGCTCATACCACACACTCTATTGCTACACTGGCACTGATTGTGCACGATCGTCGTAGCACAAGCGTGTACTGTGTATTTCTTGGTCACAATTTAATTTCCTGGTCGTCGTCAAAACAATAGGTTGTCTCTCGATCAAGTAATGAGTTTGAATATCGCGCACTTGCAAATGAAGCTACTGAGTTATTGTGGATCCAATCCTTACTCACCAACCTGCGCCTTCTTGCAGACTCGCCTCTGTTGATATACTATACTATGACAATATTAGTGCTGTTAGCCTTGCATCTAATCCTGTTCTTCATGCTCGATCGAAATATGTGGAAATTGATCAACATTTCGTTCGTGAAAAGATAGCCAATGGATCTTTGAGCCTTGCCTACGCACCCTCTATATATCAGATTGATGACTGTTTGACAAAACTGCTAGTTGCTGCTCGTTTTCAAGAGCTTTGCACCAACTCACGATCCTTCCTTCTCTCATTAGAATCTACGGACCTTAAGTAAAATACAATACATTTCTATCAATTTACTTTGTTCATTTCTCTTCTCTCTGTTTCTATAATTTGGTATAAGAGCCTCTTGATTTTTAGGATAGTCTCAGAAGATGGATTATTGGAGTACTTTGGATGAATATAGACTAGAGGAAATGTAATTTGATCTTTGTTATATGGGACATTGCTTCAAATAAAGAAAAGAAGTAACAAAAAAGAGGCAATAAATGTTATTTATTTTCATGCTATGCGTTGTGTTCATCTACTTTAATTGAATAGCATCTCTTGTGTTCATCTACTTTAATTGAATAGCATCTCCTACTTTCCTCGTTTTCTTGATGAAAGAAGTTATCGGTCAACTTGAGTTTGAATCCTCAACAATTAACATCGCTAAAAAAATAAATAGAATCTACCTATGCATTGATGCCAAAACAGAGACGATGCAAATCAGTTATCCTCTTTGCACAGGTTTAATTTAATAAAAAAATTTTATGCCCAAAAAATGATTATAATACGCATGTAAAGGATCTAGCTGCCAACAGGTCAATAGGGGGGAACTTCATGGTGAAACATTAATTGACAAGACAACGATGAGAGAAAAAAAAAAGGAGAGAGAAGTAATCGCTTACTGGTTTTGGGACAAGAAAACCAGAGAGTAGATTCCATAGCGAATAAAACGCAGATGAAATAACAGCTGCCAGCTGTTGAGAAGGGGTGAGGCCAACAGCCATCATGCCATAACATGTGAAGTAGGTGAACGAGAGGAACATGAAAACAAGATACAGAAAAAACTTCCCTGAAAATAAGAAATACATCACTTCAAGGACCACTATGTTTAATGATTCAGATCGGAAGAAAAAAGGAGGAGATCTTACTTAATGTTCTTTCGAAATTAACCATGAAATACGTGATTACACCATATATTATTGTCTGCAAAGCAATATATGGGATCTCCACAAGGCCCTGTGGATAGGGTTAAAAATAATAACGTCCAAAATGCTTTCTATGACAGTAATAACAAGAAACATTTTCAACACAAGAAACCTTGCCTGGGCAAGCGCATAAGCCAAAGGAGAGTACATTCCAGCAGCTTTTTCACGGTAGAAAACAGTCCTTTCTATTGAAATGATTGGTTGAACTGAAGAAGCATTGTTAATGCCAATGAACATACATGCAGAATAGAGAGCTCCCATAACCAAAAACAGATCTTGAGTCGTATCCCTTAAAAACGACCAGTAAACAAATATATTACGACATGTAGAGAGAAATTAAACAACCGAGGAATGTTGATCTTGAAAGGCACATGTATATTGTATTACAAAATAGTATTACATAAATCAAGCAATTTCATGACGTAAACATCTTTAATCTCTTGTGCAGGGTCAAGATAAGTCTACAAATGTCGCTATATATTTTACCAGCAAATTCATACATTCTTTCAACCCCTCTCCATTATACTACTTTTTCAATTGTTGGATTTCAACAAGGAACCGGCTTAAAATAGAGTCATTAACAAGCTAAAATAAATTGAAAAGAAACAACAAAGTTGAGAAGTTTAAAAAAACTAAAAAGTGAATAACATAACCAGTTCCAAAACTTTATGTGAGAGGTAGATGCTGAAATTTTTACCTTTTCGAACCAATGCCCCAAAACACTGAACCAAATATAATTGCACTAATTGTGGTGAAACATAATCTCATGACATTGTACTGCGGACTTCTCCAGTATACAAGATTCTGTTTCCAAATACAAGCACAAAATTGGGATAGCGTATTCGTAGCATAAGTTGATGCAAACTTCAGTGGTTCTGAGCCAGTAGGAGGAACACTTAAACGTTTGATGGAAGCCTCAACCTCCCTAAAGAAAGGATATAATCGTGATACAGAGTGAAACAAATGAATAAGGTTTTATCGGACTATAAAACATTTTACCTGTACTGCTCCGAATTCTTATATATGTTTGCAAAGTCTCCACCGATTTTCCCTTCTGCAGCAGGTGTGGTAACTTCGAGCATCCAAGTAGCTGGATTGTAGCCACTTGGTATGGGAGCTATACCACTTATTCCCTGAACAAGATGAAATAGTAAAAATCCAATAAAGTTCTCTTTTAAGTTGCATTACTTAATTTTGCAGACATAAATTCACATAATTTCTTACAGTGAGCAGTCAGCTCCCTAAATTTAACTCATATCAGTAACAAACAGCAGTAGGGAAGTCAAGATCTGTAAATAGTTCTCTACAAACTGTTAAAGCTAAATATTACCTGAAAATAGTTGATCAAAGTCTGTGAGTGCACTCCTAACTTTCCCCCATATATAACTCTTCCCCCACGTTTCATCAGAAGTAGCTGGAGTTCCAAATGTTAGAAACTTCATACAAACAGTAAGATCATACTCTAACTAGTCCTCATATGTGAACAGTAACGCTAACCTCGTCAAATGCTTCAAATATATCAATACTAGGTTGGTGAATGGTGCAAACAACTGTCCTCCCAGTATCAACAGTATTACGAACAGTTCGCATCACAATTGCTGCTGCACGTGCATCTAATCCAGATGTAGGTTCATCCATGAAAATAATAGATGGATTTGCAACAAGCTCGACAGCAATTGTTAAGCGTTTCCTCTGCTCTGTAGACAAGCCAGAACTACCAGGCAAACCAACCAAGGCATGCCTTAAATTATCAAGCTCTACTAGCGTCATCACTTCGTCAACAAACTCCTGTAACCCATGACATTAAAATGAAGTTCATGTTTAGAGAAGATATATCTCAACAAGCCCATATGAATCGACAAAATCTGAATAATTAAACTGACATTTCTTTTCTCTTTGCTGATTTCTTTTGGAAGGCGAAGAGAGGAAGAAAAATAGAGGCTCTCCTCAACCGTTACTTGGGGTGAATGTATGTCACTTTGCTCCACATATCCTGATATTCTGGCAAAGGTTCGTTGCTCTTTTGTGTAACCAGATATTCTAATATCCCCTTCTATGTATCCACCAGTTTTTCTACCAGCAAGAACATCCATCAATGTAGTCTTTCCGGCTCCACTTGCGCCAACTAATGCAGTAAGGACGCCTGGTGAGAACACTCCACTCACATTTGATAAAAGCTGCAATTTAGTTTCTGTTATACCCTCTATCCTCATTTCCTGAATAGAAAAAAGTCATCAAATGAAACATAAGAAGCGAGAAAATCAATATGAATCAATAGCTATCATAGATGGTACGTGTGTGTGTGAATTTAGACTTATAACTGTTACACTAACACACCTTGGGCATATCAACAAAATAATTGACATTGTAAAAACTCAGTGTTAAAGGTTGAAACGAAAGAATCATTCCCTTCTTTTTCATGCCCTCTCCCTCAGATGTTGGACTTGAATTTGAACCCTGAACACCTAATGAAGAATCAAGTATAACAGTTGAGAATTACACACACCTCTACAATATTTTCGCAAAGAAAAACCGACGTCTAAAAAACATCTGATGCATAATTAAAGAAGTAGAATCATCAACACGTATTACCGCCTTCTCTTGCAGAATTTTCTTCTGCAGCATCAGCTGCAATGACAGTCTGGGCTTTTCTGAGAGCTGAGAAACAGAAGCATGAAACATAAAAATTGTATTGATGGAATGATTTACTGATGACGAGGATATAAATCTATTATTCTGGAAGGAACATCTCAGGTGAACAAATATATTTAAGAAGATTTCTATCTTGACTTACGATTGAGATAGGATAGTGCCAATGTCAAGGCACCGTTAAAAAATAATGCATAGAGTAACAACACCCCAACTCCTAGCCAGTACCAGTAATCACCCGTGGGTAAGCTATGTGTGAGGAGAATGTTGTCTCCAACAGTATAGTTACCCACAGATGATTTATGAAGCCACCTTGTGGCAGTAAATTCATTGACAGAAATTGCTCGCTGCCCATAGGATAGTGGCGACAGCCAAAAAGCCCATACCCACCACGGCTTTATCATGGCTGAAAGAAGAATCTCGAGTCATTAATTATTACCAATGGTCCCATTTTAATAGGATCAAAAAAGAACTTCAAAACGCTACCTTTTGGTACGATGAATCCACCCAGCAAGAATACAACTAGAAGTGCTGCCGATCCAAAGGTATTGGCAACAACCATATCCCTGGTTATGGCTGCCATCATTCGAAATAGACCCAAAGCCATTTGGTGGATAGAAAAGAGCAAAAACATATAGCGGAAAAACCTGAAGACATTTAAGAAAAATAAGTGAGTTAAAATGAAAAAAGGAATCAAATTCTAGGCCCTTGAGTTGCTACTAGCACTTCTCTACCGGTTCATTGTTTGTTCTTATTTATCTGATTTAATCAACAAAAGAAATTATTGGTATTTTGATCAACACAATACACTAAACCTTCTACTCTTTCACTCAAAGAACAAACAAAATCATTTTCACTAGTTTATGTTATGTGAATACAAGGAGAATTAGCGTCGGATACAGACATGAAGAAGAACAGAAAAGCGGACGCACCTCCCAGCAGCAGGGGCAAAACCAACTGTATAGTATACAACAATAGACCACACAACTGCCTCAATAACGGAGTAAGGTACACGGACAATCCAGCTGGTGACAGACCATGCCCAAGCAGGATGAAATAGATTATCTCTTTGTTTGTAGAAGACTGGAAGCCGTAATATCATTATAGGTAGCTCAGAAAATCCATTAAACATCATGTGCACTAGCCCATAAAAAAGGCAAGAGAGATAAAGGTTGCCATTGTTCTCTTCTGCTGGATGAGTTCTTATCCGCAAGAACATTGTGCATGTGACTAACCCGACACATGCAACCTTTTACACGAATAAAAAACCATCGATCGCATAAATATTATCAAACAAACATCAGAATTTTAGTACAAAAAAAATTAGAAAATCTGAAATTTGACTATCGCGTGAAATCAGAGGCTTACCTGAGCCGTCCTAAAAATATAAAGAAAACGATGCCTGCTCAATAATAGCAGTTCTCTGGCAAAGCAAGTTTTAAAAAGCTCCCAACTCGATGCAGCAAATTTTGTTTTCGCCAGAGCCAAGGAATGCCTATTTGATTTATTATACTGGGCAGTAAGTGATGATTCCAGGGATTTTCCAAACCTGGACCTTTTGAATGCTGCTGCGATTTGCGGAACAGTAACAAATTCATATGGTTTTGAAGGATCAGCCCAGTACTGAGCCTGATCCTTTCTGGAGGTGACCTGGCCAAAAAAGAAGTTAGGCATGCACTAAGACACTGACAAGATGGCCAGGCTATTGGTACCACAAGGCCAATTTATAAATCATAATCAACAAGAAGTCACCTCCTGAAGAAAATCAGCAACTTCTTTACGAGCTGGCAGTCGAAAACCTAGTGACTCAAAAAACTCTAACACGTCGGCTCGAGGACCTTGATAAACTATATGTCCCTCAGATAGCACTATTAGATCATCAAAAAGATTGAATGTCTCGGGGGCAGGTTGAAGGAGAGCCATTAAAACGGTACCATCCATCAAATGAACAAAATTCCCTACACATTTGACTATTTGATAAGTTGTAGCGCTATCAAGTCCAGTAGATATTTCATCCATGAAAAGGGTTTTTCTGGGCCCCACAACCATTTCTCCTGCACGTTATTCAGTTACTTTAAGCGACGCTGACAACAAGAAATAGAAACTTTCTATTTTTTCTTTTTATTTTCAATCATTTAAACACTTAATAAAAATAATGGCAATTGTAGTTATTTTCCTATAGAAAGTGTGGAGATAAACCTGTCGTAACTCTTTTTCTTTGGCCACCGGAGACGCCCCTGAGCATGTCATTACCAACTAGTGTTTCGGAGCATATATCAAGACCAAGCACTTTCAAGACATAATCGGTAGACACGCTATGCTTTTTGCCACCAACAGATGATGCCTGTTCAGTAGTTCATTAGAATCCGAAATCTAGGATAACGTTAAAGATGCTTGCGCCAGATTCAATACACAGAAGCATGGAAAATAGAACAACCTTCATGAATACATCTATATCTGGACTAGGTCGTATTTTCCTTTCTTTCTCTAATTTGGATAGTTCTTTCAATTTCTCTGTAAAAAAAAAGAGAAAAAAAAAAGATGGAAAAGAGAACGATTATAGCTCAGACATGATTCATATAAAATCTCTATTAAAAACATCAACAAGCTAGAGTTTTTTTACAAGTATTTACCTGCAAAGCCTTCGATTGGACCTTGACATCTAGCGGCAAAATCCAAGGTTTCTCTGACAGTCATCTCAGCGATGTGGTTGTCTGTTTGGCTGATGTATGCAGCAGTTCTTTTAACGTAGAAATCATCCAGGTCGCGCCCATTATACGTAATATTACCACTTACCTGAGAGTTAAAGCATTCTTAAGATCGACGATACAAGTTAAAAGTTCAAATACACCTCACCGTGGCTGTTTTACGAAATTTTCATGGGTCGTGAAGGTGTGACAAATTCCATTCTTTTATACTTAATATTTGATCAATGGTGGATGGGTAACGCCTTAGGGTTATCCTTTCTTGAAATCATCATGGCCATATACAGCGACCAAAACGTTATACATTATTTTACCACCCAATGTGATTTTTAAATTACTCCACGAAAAACATTATCGAAATTGAACAGCTTTTACTACTTCTAATAAAAATATCAACAGAAGAGTTATCAATAATAGTCACCTAAAGCCAAAGGGTTGCATTTTTTTTATATTTCTTTGTTGCATTAACTTTCACAATCTTCTATGATTTTAGACTGCTGCTGGCTTCAGTATTCATCTTCTATGTCTATTGTCAAGCGTAATTGCAGCAAAAAAAAAAAAAGGATTGACGATATTTATGGTTCACAGAGATAATGTTTCAGCACTATCTACCTTATCACATTTTGTACATGACCAAAGAACTAACCTTGGGAATTAAAGTTGCACCAGGTACTAACCTCTAGGGTGCTATCAAGCTTGCCTGCAAGAGCTAAAAGCAAAGTGGATTTGCCAGCACCTGGAGGTCCCAAGAGCAACGTCATCCTAAGGAGACACGGGTTTGCATGATATTAGTATAAAAGTGATATATCGAAAAGTTATGCATCATACTTTTATGGTTCATTTGCAAACTGTGACTTTGAAATGGTGCGTGTGAAACTGATGAACCTACCAAACGTATGCTCATTTCTATCGTCTCAAGATATTCAGGAAACCCTTAGATGCAAAAAGCGTCGCTGCTAATAATTTTTTACACTTGGTAATTTTTGTTTTTAAATTAGTAACATCGTTATTTGGTGTTACAACATGCATGCGAACAATATCAAGCATTATATAACTAAGTCTAAGATATTAATTCCTAACTGCCTCCATTTCTTTTATGGTTAGAGAACCAGAGATTACAGTTGTATTCTTTAAAAAATATGCAGTTCACTAGATCTCTTCGCTTCCATTCATCTAATATGAATATGCAGTTTTAACAACGTAAACATAATGTTATTCAGGGATACTCTTCCTTGTTTCAGTTTCCTTCCTAGAAAGAAAGAAAAAGGTTTTTCTACCTTCCAGGTTTCACCACCCCACTGACTTTGTTCAAGATGGTTAAAGAATCTCGCTTGGGTCGAAATATCCTTAGAGTTGTTAAGATATTCTGCGTTAATCAATAATGAAGCTCAAATTAGAGATTGCAGACAGAGAAAGCGAAAAATTAAAAATAAGCAATGAACTAGTGGGAAGTACTCAACCTCAAACGCGTCTCGAGTGAAATTTACCAAAGTAGGTAAGGCTCTCGTACCGGTTTGAACATTAGCTACCACATTCAAGTTTTGGTACCTCACTTCAATCTTCGGCACCTCCAATCCGACTCTTATAACAAAGAATAAGTGAAAAAAAAAAAAAAAACTATAAATACAGTGATTCTAAAAACAAAACATATTCCTCGTTTGATAGTAAATCTCACATGCAACCTAAATCAGCTTTACAGGAAAATTAACGCATGAGCTAAAAGGTATTTGAAATTATAAGAATTGTTCTTAATTTTGCCATTCGCTAGAAGGGAGACGTGCGATGCAATGCATGGTTCCCAGAGTGTAAAGTCTACGCTTCAATAGTAACTATCGTGTGTTTTTCTCATTTTCCTCTTAGACATATGCCTAAAATTATTTTCATTTCTATAATATGTTATCAGAATGTAAAACAGATGCTAATTCAAGCATGCGCGAAGCATGGCGGATATATGAATAAGAATGGCAATTTAAACCTATCAAGACGGTCTTTAATGGCGGACAGAAGCTTGTAATTATCTTGATCATCGGTGGCCAAAGCATTCTTTACAACAAGCTCGCGATTCAATCGATCAAGCTTCCTCACATCAACAGTTTCGGTTTTCCCCGGCACATCTTCCCCATCAGCATGACGCTTCGAAAACTTCCGTCTCAACAACGAGAAGTTCGTCTGGTTTCGAGACGGAATTCTTTCAATAGCAGCCCATAGAAGCTCCTCCTCGTCCTCGGCAACTGATTCTGCATTGGACGGCCTCGAGAATGGATCAACCGTCGTTTCCCCAAACTCGAAAAACTCGCTTCCGTCGGAAGCCGCCATATGTGAAGCTCTCGACGCTTCAGACTCTCTCTCTTTCAGTAAATCCGATCGACTCCGCGCTAGAAAACGAAAAGGCGTAACGGACTGACAAGAGACCGAAGAGGCGAGTTCGTTCAAGGCCCGCGTATTTTGAAGGGAACGATTTTCCTAATATACCCCTGCCAAATCTTCGTTTTTGTTATTTTCTCCGGTCTACTACTACTCAGGAGTTGGCCTCGTGCCTACATTTACGCGGCTACCCTTGTTTCCCGGCTTCTCCAACTGACTATCATAAATTTATTAGAGAAAATAGGCTAATTACTTCAATTTATGTACCTCGAAACATTATAATAAAGGGTAATTAAAATCGAACATATAAGATTTTGGGGATAACACGGGACTGCTTTATAGAAAAAAAATCAGAAAATCACACGTAAGGAAGGGCATAAATGGCTGATGGAAATAACCATTTGGGCTGTAATTTCCCAAAGATTTGATTTCTAGAATCTCCTTTTTCTCTATAAAGAAATAACTGTCATCAAGGCTTCTAGAAACTCCATTTTCTTATCAGGAAATAACATTTCTTTCTTATAAGATATTTATCTTCTGACACGCGCGCAGTGAAATTCTGTGATATCTCCTCGTTTCAATTCCTAACAAAGGGGCAAGTACTTAGTTTTGCTTTTTTGGTGATTGATGAAGTTTTTGTTCTGGTTCGGCTTTGGTGGAGTGGAGACGGATGTTTGAATCCTCAAGTTTGATTGTGGAGTGTGATGGAGGGATTTTTATGTGGGGTTTGGTGCTTAAGTTTGTTATTGAATTTATCTAATTTGAGAGGGATAAGTTTTCTTCCTTTGCTTTCTCAGCCCATCCAGCCCAAATCACCGCCCAGCCCACATCTTCCTTCGGCCCAGCCCAATTTAATGACTTATCAGGCCACCCGTATTTCTTAGACCACCCCACATCGCGATTTCTTCAGACTATCATCCCAGCCTACATCTTCGTTCAGCGTAGAAGTGGGGCTGGGATGCTACGTGGCTTTGTCGGAAATGGTCTGTGCAAATTAATGTAAATAGGCTTGCTAGTCGGACAATTTTTTAATGATGAAAAACATTTGATAAACTCTATTTACATGTCTCTTCTGATGGTGAAAAAGATGTAAGAAATTTTCAAGACGAAAAACATGCCAACTTATTGTGGAAAACTTCCGAGAAATTCTCATCGTAGAAAACATCTAAGACATCTCAGGGTGAATAATATCGGAGAATTTCTCAAATTTTCACAACGAAAAACATTTGAGAAAATCTCACGGTGAAAAATTTCCCATTGAGTTGCATATTTTATTTCTTTTAACGTTTTGATTTATTTTATTTATATTTTGTCAATTTGTGCAAAGAAAAAGCCGACTCTCGGTCAAAGACGGGTTCCAGTGGTGATTACAAAACTGAATTGCATATTTTAATTATCAAGTTGTTGAGTGAGTTTTGATACTACGTAGTCACAAAGATGTTGTCTTTTTTTTTAACAGCACTCAATATTTATTAGTTATTTTTCATTTGTTTCCTTGCATTCCCATGATTAATTACGTGAATTAAAATAAAACGTTTGTGTATTATATTCAGTGCACATATGAAACCTGATAATGGATCAGGATCACAACGGTAGAAACACTAGGTCAGAGATTGATTTAATGCCAAAAGGTACTAACTAGTCTATATTCTTAGCCTGCAAGTACGAAGAAATCTGGACTCTAGATGTATTGATGTCACCTGCTGCCCAGCGAAAATGGAGCTGTTCTTGGAGGATTATGTTGGGGAAAGTACGCAAATTAAATTAATAAAATTTAAAAAAATAAAATGTCTGGTAGTAGATTTGAATGGATAATGTTTTTAAGCAGTGTCGTATCAAAAGAGGATGATTAATAATAAATTAATACTTTAAACTACACATTGAACTTAATTTGATTGCTAATTATTCTTCAATAATTTAATTGATAGCCATCCAAGAGACATTGTTGTATTATTTAGACTTTGACCTGGATTCCTTTTGTTGGGTTAGGTATGTACAAGTGACGCCTTTAATTTAATCCCATTCTCTTTTCGTGGATTTTGCTCTTTTTCCTTAATTATCCACTAATCCTTTAGTTTTGATGGCCTTATATGTCGGATCATTTTTACCTGGGGGAGGGAGAAAAATTAATAATGATTGTCAGGATAATTTGATAGAAAGAAAGTAATCAACAACAAATAAGGAGTTAAGGGAAAAAAGAAACGACACCGAAATTGTTTAGGCGGTTTGATCAACCTTATCTACGTCCACGCTTCAAGAACTCTCTTTGAAAATTCTTTCATTCTCTTCTGAGAAAATCTTTGATTGAACTTCACCGGCGTCAATCAACTGTCTTTACATCTTTTTCTTTGGGATTCATAATTTTTCAACGTTCTAATATAAGGTTGAGTTGAAATTCAAAATGCACTCTCTTAATAATGTAATCTCAAGTTTTTTTTAGTTTGAGAGGTGTATGAATGATTGATAAATTGAAACTCTTTGAAGTTGAGAGAATTTTTCGTTGGTTGCTTGATTGTTCTTTTTTGTAAAATTTTCATTTTTCAATTTATAATCTTTCTAATTTCTGCCTACGATCGGTCGACCTATCTTAAAATCGGTTGACACCTTGTTACCGTTGTGCATAGATAGAAGACCGTTGTAAGCCGTTTCGGTCGACCTCTTTGCATTTCGGTTGACACTTTGTGATCGTTGATGTTCGTTGACGGACGTTGTAAATAGTGTTGGTCGACTCTTTGTTCTTTTATGAATTCATCGGTCGACCCCTTGATATAGCGGTCGACACTTGCTTTGTCTCTTTCTTGCATCGGTCGTTTTTTGTGGTTGACACGTCAATTGGTTCTGCATATATCGCTCGACACTTCAAATTTCTGTTGACACTTTAAATGGTTTTGTTTCCATCGGTCGATTCTTTTGGTCGATACTATAATTGATTCTGGATTATATCGGTCGACACTTTGAATGGTTATGTTTCCATCGGTCGATCCCTCTAGTCGACACTTTAATTGATTCTGGATAGATCGTCGACACCTTCAAGGTCAGGTTGACACTTTGAATGGTTCTGTTTCCATCGGTCGATCTCTCTGGTCGACACTTTAATCGATTCTGGATAGAACTGTCGACACCTTCAAGGTTCGGTCGACACTTTAAAACTGTATTTCTTCGTTTATACTGCCACCAACTTGACAATAATTTATTAGTACGAAATACTATTTTTCAAAGACATTTTCAATTAATAAAAACAACAAGTAATTTTAAACATTCATCAACTATGTTAACTTTAAATATATTTTATTAAAACATCGTAACAAAACTTATTAACCACTTAATTATTACCTATTTACTAGGTTTATGGTATATTTAATGTACATTAATTAGATCTAAGAAACAAGATTAACTAAGTCAATAAATTAATTATTAAGATAATTAATATTTATTCAATACCGGACGACGCTTGTTTTTTCGAGTAAAGTATACAAGGGGCGGGCGCCAGCTGCTTTTGGTTTCACACTACAAGCAGAAGCACAGTGACTTATTTCTTTGACCAATAACATTCTCCCACGTGATTAAAAGAATCCAAATGAGGGTAATATCGTAAATTGCATCTGTCCACCAACTATAAGTTCGATTAGGAAGAGGTGGAGAGCGTAGCTGGTGAGTCCGGCAACTGTGAGAGTGGTTCAGTTGAAGACAGAGCCGACGAAGGGTTCTGAATGATGAGGACGACGCCGACTACGCTAGTCTTGATTAGCCACACTGATTCTGATTGTTAGGGCTGAGATTCTTCTTCATCGTTTTTGTTTGTTTGATGGGATTAGTTTACCGGAATAATAGTTATTGGCCATGGGAAAGTCGTCTTTCAAGGATTCAATCAAAGCGCTTGAAGCTGATATTCAGCACGCTAATACAATGTAAATCTCTCACTGTGACTCTTAATTTCATCTTTTTTTATTTCAAACTATGATGTTCGAAATTTGTTCTTTTATAGTTCTATGAAAAGAGAATTTTGAGCTGCTATTTTGCTTTTAGTAATCCATGGAAATTGAGCGCAATCGAATACATGAATTCGTACTTTGTTTTTTATTTTCTTGCTTTTGGAGAATGGTGAAGCACTAGTTTGTTACCGAACATAATTAGGTAAGTATTTTTCGCTTCAGTGCAATTGGAACTTACCAAATTTAGCGAGCATTTCGGTGTCAATATCACGAGCAGCTGATGCCTTTAAAAACACGAAAAAGCCGATCATTATCAATGTAATATTGCCTTTTCTCTCTGTTAAATTATGGTTTCTACTCTGTTTGAACTGTCTTCGTCATAAGTTGTAATAAGAAACAAGCACTGTTCATTGTCTATTCCTTCGTTGACCCTAATGCAGGGGAAGCTTAAATCTGTATACAGCTGAGTTATAACCATGTTCTGTCATTTCACTTCGGATAAGCACTTTAGCTTAGCATTCTAATATCTTTTGCTTGGAGAAATAAGGAAGTGCTAATTCTCTTTTTTAAATTTGGAAGTGAGAAAACAATCACCTTTTGTAGTCTGTTGGATGTCGATCTTACTATTAATCATTCAAGTGGCACCTTTTCTTCCCTTTGTTATGACAGTGCTTTAGATCATCCAAGGGAAGAGGATGGAGCCCTTTTGCAAATGAGATTGTCATACAGCCCAGCTGCTCCCTTTTTTCTCTTTCTTGTTCAATGGACAGATTTTCACCTTGCCGGTGCTTTGGGTTTACTCAGAGTCCTTATTTACATGGTATGTTTTACTTCATAATGCATGCATACTTTTCTTATGCTTAACGCCTTTTCTTTTTCACTCTTCGTCTACTATTTGACATTTATTTTCATCACTCACAGTAGTAATTTTTAAGTTCTACTTATTGATTGTGATATGTGATTAAGCAGACTTATGCAGATGGCAAGACCACTATGTCTGTTTATGAGAGGAAGGCAAGCATTAGGGATTTTTATGGTGAGCGCATTTTAATACCCAATGTAGTTTTGACAGATACATAAATTCTTTTTTTGGTGTCAACTGCTCTGTTTTTTCGTTTAGAAGTTGTATACTTTTATGATTTCTGGTGTCATTCTGTTTATCCCTATAATTGTTTGGACTTTTGATACAACTTTTTTTTTTTTTTGAGTTTGGAAATTTAATCCACTGATGAAATAGTTGTTCATTTGTACAGCTGTAATATTTCCTTCTTTGTTGCAACTTCAAAGAGGCATTACTGACTTAGAAGACAAAAAACAGAAAGAGGCTTGTGTTATCAAGTATAAAAGAAGGGACGAGTTTGAGAGGGGAAAGAACTCAGAAATAGACTTGGAGAGAGATGAGGAGTGTGGAATTTGCATGGAGATGAACAGTATGGTTGTATTGCCTAACTGCGGTCATTCTTTATGTCCCAAATGTTATCAAGATTGGTAAGATTCATTTACACATGCCACGTCGTATCAAACTAATAGTCAGAGGGAACATCAAAGCTAATATTGGTAACTGGGATGGTTCGTTTATCATTCCTTCGCTTCGTTTTTGCTTAGGCACTTTGTAAATGGGGGTCTATCAGTGAATTCTTTACCATTTGCAATCGAGACTATTGTTGAACGTATGTGGTTGTCTATGAGTAAGTGGATGAGATTTTACATCGAAGACAAAAAATCCATGACATTTTTATAATTTGTTCTCCTGCCATAAGTCTGAGTCGCAGCCTGGTGTTTGACGAGATAGATGCTTTGTACCCAGTTGATTATTAGGTGACCAAATGTGTTCGTGTATATAATGCTAATATTCACGTTTCTATGCAATGCCTATATTTCGTCATTTCTCATGCTGAATATGCTCTCATTCTGTTTAGGTTGGTATTTCCTGCAGGCGAGTGCGATCTAGATCATGCCCTTTTTGTCGAGACAGCCTTAAAAGAGTCAGTTCTGGTGACCTTTGGGTTTATTTGGATAGGAATGAGGTCATGGACCTACCCTTAATTTTGAAAGAGAACAGCCAGAGCCTATTCATGTACATTGATAAGTTAGCCCTTGTTGTTCCAGATCCATCGTTTCTTCTTCCCTACCACCCTCATAGTTAGGTGAAAGTTGATGCGGGTTCTGAAACCTCTTGTGAATATAAAACTTGTTCATATGCATTACACTTGCTCGAATATAAGTTTCTTGCAGTACCCAGTTGTTAGTTTCAGTTTTCACGTTTTTATCAGATTTATAGTCTAATTGTTACCTTCGGGCTTCAAACTTGGTTATTTATGATTTAAAAATGTAATGTTTTTATTAATTAATTCAACTTTATTAATTTATTATCGATTCAGTTGGTTCTAAGCCATTATGAGACAACTAATGTGCTTGCAAATATTCGGCAAGGATTAAAGGCGTTTGGCGGATATGTCACCGTCTTTTAAATCTTACTAACATGAGGATATTCTCTCTTCAAGAATACACAATGAGAATTCCTGCAGACTTCTTGAAGATTTCAAGCAATAGACTGACCACAAATTTGAAGGCGCCAATAAGAGGTTGACCAGTAGAGCATTTAAACTTTCTAAAAAGTATGGCAAAGCCAAGTCAAGAAGGCTGAGCTTGTAGACGTAGGTAGTCGGCGTAAAATCTAGGCTGACTATCATCTGTATGGCTGTATGCATATCCACCATGGCTAGATATATCGAGACCTGCAACCTCCTCCTCAACAGAAATCCTCAAAATTCTAAGCTTATGAAGACCGAAGAAAAGAGGGCCCATTGTGAAGCTAACCCAACCCACAATCACTAAAACCTCAATCACTTGAGCTCCCAGCAGCTTCCACCCCCCACCTAATAAGAGGCCATAGGGTCGCACGACGCTGGTGTCTCCGGCGTTGTAAGCATCAATCACAAATTCTTTCTTGGCAAACAAGCCAGTGAATATCACACCCCACATCCCGCACCCACCATGCAATTGGGTGGCCTCTAGTGGGTCGTCAAACCGCAGTTTGAGCGCCAAAATGTTGAGCAGAATCAGCACCCAAGCGGCTACCAAGCCACATACGATTGCTGCCCATGGTTCGACTACGGAACAGCCTGAAGTGATTGCAACGAACCCACCAAGTACCCCATTGCAAACATCTAAGGCATCCCAATGGCCGATGAGCAATCTCCGGCCAAAAAGAGTAGCTATTCCGGCAGCAGACCCAGCCAATGTAGTGTTCACCGCAGTCCGGCCTACTCCAGTCCAATTACCCTCGTTCGTTGTGCCTGGGTAGGACACCAAAATCTTATCAAACGAACCAGGGTTAAAGCCGAACCATCCGAACCACAGCAAAAATGTGCCAAGAACAACCAGCGTCGCATTATGCCCACGCATTGGCACGGGCTTTCCAAAGGCATCAAACCTCCCAACCCGCGGCCCTTCAATCAAAGCGCCCCAAAGCCCAGCAATCCCACCCACCAAATGCACCACACCACTCCCAGCAAAGTCGATTGCGCCTGAATCAAGCAGCAAGTCGCTCGAATTCGGGCTGAGCCACCCACTGGAAGACCAAATCCAATGAACAACAACAGGATATACAAACCCAGTGAGAAAAAATGAGAAAATAAGGTAGGAAGGAAACTGCGTTCGCTCAGCTATGGAGCCGCTGGTTATACCGGCAACGGCAATCGCGAAGGCCCACTGGTAAAGAAAGAAGCTGTAATCATAGGAGCTGCTGGGTATGTCTACGAGAGCAAAGTAGGTTGACCCAATGAAGGGATTAGAACTGGAGCCATCCCCAAATGCAAAAGCGAAGCCGAAGAGATAGTAGGAGATGCTCCCGACGACGGCGTCTACCACGTTAGTGAGCATTATGTTCATGGCGTTCTTGGCTCGAACCGAGCCGGCACAGAGCATCGCAAACCCAAGCTGCATAACAAACACAAGGTACGCAGAAAATAGAAGGTATACAGTGTTAATGGAATCTGTTACGCTTTTCTCCCACGAGACCTCCATGAGAGGGAGAGGGAGAGGGATGGTTGGTGGTCGGGAGGGTGAAGCTAAGATATAATTAGTGGCGATCTAGTACATAAATGTGGGTTTGGTTTGAAAGGTAGCTATGAATTTGGTGGGGTCACCTTACTCCAAATGAAATGTGGACTAGTTGAGCGTTCTAATTCAGTTACATACTCTAAAATCTGATTGGATAGGGCTTTCAACTCGCCCGATCCCACTCAGTATTTCCAATTTCTCTCTCTTTGATGGTATCGGATGGATTACCGACGACCCATCTATGAAAAGATCAAACCTTAGTGAATAACTACTCTTTGTGGGATTGCCCAAGTATGCTCGATTCCCATCTTGAACTCAACTAGAGCAGACCATAAAAATGACTAAACAAAGCCATTTACAACGCGTTTTTCACGAATCGTCACTATTTAATTGTCAATCTAATATGATAATTAATTTAAAGCTGTCAAATGAGGATAATTTCGTTAAATAATATACTAATATTTCACCTTTCAGCTTCCTCCGGATAATCTAACTGAGCTGGGAAGATGACTTTCCTATAACTCACTGCTTTCAACGGCTACCCTGGAGTCTTTCCGCTGTCACACTTGATAAGGAAAGGGCCTGCCAAAATAAATTCAAAATTCTAATTCAACTTTCATGTTCATCATTTCAATCGAGCCGCATAAGGATTGCTAAATTACCATAGACGATCAATTCTGACCACCTCGATATTGTAAAGGCTCAAACTTACTTGCACTAAAACAGATTAACGGTGATCTTTAGTTTATTCTGTTTCCACTTTGGAAGCTGATAAAAATCTCTTCGCTTCATACCAAATCTCTCCACAAACTCTTCCTCCGATAAATATGCCTAAGCATCAGATTTTTGTTTTGTTGACAAAATTGATAGACAATTCATTCAGTTTAAAAAATAAAATTGAGGGGAGGTTTACTAAAGGAACTCAATAGAAAAGCAAGAGTCGGTACCTCTCTTTTTGTCACATCTATGTCTTCGACTGGATCATTGGAAGAGACTTTCAACCGTTCATATGGGTATGTCAACAAGTTTTCACTATCTCGAGTGTCATACTCTTCGAAATAAGGTGATGGTGACTCTTTTGCTTGAGGCTCTGGTTTGACAATCGAAAAACACAATAAGGGGGACCAATGCTACATGAATGTAATATAAACAACTACTTCAAAGAGAGCCATACTTCAAAGAGAGCCATTCACCATCCTAGCATAGATATTCTAATTCCTATCCGTTTAGGTAACAGTGATGAAAATCCATTTGACAATTGGCCAACATTTCCAATGTCTTTCACGGTAAGATCACCTAATATTATGAAATTTAGCCACATTCACTCATTTGTTCAATAACAAAATAAAGTTTGATTTACTATCTTAGTTTCTGCTCCGTGTAGTCACACTTTCCAAAGTGTGCATTGGAGAAAAATATGCGATGAATCTGTATTAATTCCTACGATGAGTTGGCCTTCTTACCAGCATTATCGGGGAATGATCCAGAATAGAGCTTTCCAACCGAAGAAGTTGAATTGGAAATAGTTTGTTTGTCTGGTGAACTATAAATTGATCCTGAATAACTCAATGAAGGAAATAAACCTCTTTCACGCCCATTTGAAATGGCAGAAACACTTTTGAAACCATTTGGTGTAGTTTCCGGAGAGAATGCCTTCCGAGAGTTTCTTGAAGGGATCTGAAAAAGTGAATGGTAAACAAGAACAATAAATATAAACCTTGTTTTCATAACCAAACTAGGAAAGAGACAATAGAATAATGGAACTCATTGACCGATTGCATGGTAGTTACTCACTTCTAAATTTTGTGATTTACCCTTCAAATTGGCTAGCTTCCGTTCAAATGAGTTGCCATGCATCTAATTAACAGTTAGAATTCATAAGATACACTTATAAAACCATCATTCACGAGTAAGAGACAGTATCATGTTAATCGGGCCACAACATTTGCATTCAACATATGTTACTACAGAGGATAATCTTTTGAAGAAACAAGTAGAGGATCTTCTCTTTAAGTAAGGCTACATATATCCCTATCTGAAATGAAAAAATGCTCATCAGCCGAATATGAAATGATAATCATGTCCATACCCGGGATGGGTTATATAAGAGGTATTATCATATTTTTAAAATATCAAGAAATAACTTGAAATAGTCATACATTTCTATGCATTTTTTAAAAAATTTCCTATTTTGGTCATTTCAATTGGATGGACATAGTAAAGTCTTATGATGTAACTTTATTATTCTTTTATAGGTCAGCTTCTCTTATTCCGTACATCTCACACTGTTCGTCCAATATGTATCATATAATGGAAATAAACAAAGTTTATAGACTTGACGATTTGAGACCTCGAGTGTAATTACACGAGTTAGAAATAATATCAGAGGACCGAAGGGATGTTCTAACATTTGCCTTTCTGTGATCCCATGCAAAATACTGCGTGAAAAATTGTGGCTCGTGGCCTTCTGGGATAACATATATAGGAGTCTCCACAGATGTTCCTTCAATCAAAACATCTGCCTCTAGAAATTTCTGCAAGTTTTAATTAATCAGGTACAATATAAATATGAATAAAGCTGACCAGCATCAATTGTACAAGGTATTAACTAATTTACAGTTTCAATCCATCTGATTGTGTTGATCCATTACTTTTCTGATGATGTAGTCACGTAAAAACAAATGCATATCCATAAGATGAAGAAGAATAATATTTTATAAAATTAGAATTTCTGGAATGTCTAGTAGGAAAATGAAACCCTCTTAGATGACCAATACTACAGGTAAACAAAATGCAGGTATTAGGAATTATTCAATTTGTAGAGTATGATCGGTCATCGAATATTGGAAAACATAATATAGTTATAAGGCAAATAGTTCACCTGGCCATAATCCAGTGCTTTCTTCGATGCAACATTAGAATGACATCCAACCCAAACATAAATTTCATTACCGCAATCAAGCACTAAAACATCTTCTGTGGTTAGATCATCCTGCGTGAAACTGTAAATCTCCTTCACCTGGGAGTTGATCAAGGTCAAAGGAAATGACTATCTCTAGGACAGTTTCGAAGAATTGCAAAATTTGGAAGGGAAATTATCAATAAAAACTGAATTATCATCTCAGCAGTTCACCGGACCTTAGTTCCTTTTATTTGACTACTGACTGTGAAGAACAAATAAATTGCAAGCAATTTGAAATATAATTTAGTAGATAATGCAACATGGACATGGAAAACGTACTGTTAAATGTGAAACAAAGGTAAAATTGAATAATTTTTCTGTAATGGTATTTGAATAGATTGGAATGGAGTTTGGTTCCAATAGTGCTTTTTATCCTTAATTTCCCAAGAACGAGTTCAAATTTGCAACTTATTAGATGGCCAAACTTAGTTTCCTTTCTGAGCACTAAGTTCTTAAATATTCCAAAAATAGCATGCACAATCACAATTTGCTTCTTATGAGAAAAAAAGTCTGCAAGTAGAATCACACTTTCACATATTATAACCCTTGTAAAGAAACATAAAGACTGTTATTTCGTACACCAAGAGCTACATGAAAAAAAATAAACATTTTAGCTAAAATAATGATAGTATTCTCAATAAACAACTTGGTTTAGCATCTAGAATATTTTTAGCATTACATAACATGCAGAAATTGCACAAGAGTTTGGAATTGTAGAATTTATAGTTAACTTATTGTGAACTTTACCTTGAAATCATCTGTAGACAGTCTCGGCCAAATAGCAAAATAAGCACAACCGCCATTAGATATTTGTCAACCAATATAGATCCTGTCTAATACTGAAGGAAGGAACAGCTGAATAATATTTTAAACGAGTTTAAGCAATGGGGGCACTTAATACCTTTAGTGATGTTTAATACAAATAAACGTGGATTTTCAATGCAGCCTTTTATCTCCTTTTGCCTTGGATACTCCGTTTTCCCTCCCAGGACATTCCAGAAGTCATCAGGTTCACTTCCTTCCCTCACTGATATTGGTTGCCATGTTGGCTGAAAATAAGAATACATAGTTATGCACAACCTATATGGGCCTCATAGGAAAAACATTCTATATTGCATACATAATGAGCGCAACATTTAAATGCCGTACACTTGCTGGCTTATTTTGAAAATGCTACTAATGAGGTATATATAAATGAAGTGTCACATCTGAGATCAAAGTAGTTTACATACATTTAGCAATTCCAGCATTTTATCAAGTGTGTCATGGTCTCTGGTTGAAGTGAGAGTCCCAATCCAAGCGAAAACAAATAATTCAGTTTGCAGAATGTAACAATAGGATGAGTTCAGGGAGTTAGAAACCTGCAAAAGTTTTGTATTCTGATGACAGATCAAAGAGAACTTTTATTCTAAGTATTACGTGTCCTATCCCCACAATGCAGGAATGGGAATAAAACTTCTGCTGTAAACACCAACTCTGAAACCTTACTGAATTAAAGATATGACTAGGATGAATTTTTATCTCAACTCACTAAATCAACTTGAATAGCCTGCATACTATTGGGGTTTGTTCCTCGAACTTGAAATAGAGCTGACTTATTTTCGTCATAAGTGTCATCCAAATTTCCTTGTTCTTCTAGTTGCTTTTTATATTGAGTGCTCTTACCTCCCTACAGGAAAGTAACAAAATTTTCAAATTTTGAAGATGCTTTCAAATTTATTCGAAAATGCTGGCTGATAGTATAGAAATGAGAGTGACTGAAAGCTGACCTTGAATATGATTACTGTCTCAAGAACTAAGAAAAAATGAGCTGGCTCTTTACCCTCTATAATTTTGGCCTGGACCCAACAAATAAGTTTAATCAGATATGAGTTATTAAGAACCTTGGTATTTGTTTGTTAAAGAGGACTTCTTATCCAGTTATTAGGAACCTTTGTATTTCTTTGTTGAAGAGGACTTCTTTTTCTTTTTCTTGTAAATCTTCGTCTTTAATTTATTGTTTCTTGTATAATGAAAATATACGAGATTGCAGGAAGTACAGTAGTCATTTAGTGGCAGCGCAGTTTATACCGAACTGCTATAACTAGCTAATATGAGAGCATATATATTATTTGGCATCTTTAAGTTAATTAAGAGATTCCAAACATAGTCCCGTCTTTCAGTTCACTTATGCGTTGTAAACATAGTGAATTTCGTGAATATCACATTCAAAAGAAAATGATGAACAACTCATTTATTAGGGAAAGGAATATAGAAGTCACCACAACTGCATCCTTCCTTGTTGAATTAATTTTGTCACTCATATGGGAGATAGCAGAGTTTCTATTAACCTGTAATTAGGACATATGTGGACCAAATAAATAAGCCTTAGAGATAATTTTGCATCAATCGATAATTAACACACTAAGAAGAAAGTTGATCCGTATGGCATCATGAGTTTTATGTCGATTGATGTTCCAGGTGATAAATTTCAATTTAGTAAAACATGAATCACTTACCATAACACTCCTGCGACCAACCCAGGAATAGAATAAATTTTCATCCCTATCACTACCAGGATATGTATACTGCAGAATATAGCAGTCGCCACTAAAAAGCTTTCTTTGTTCTGGAGCTGAAAGAAGATAGAGTTTATCACCATCTACCCGCCAAACCTGAACATCAAGATGGTGTTATCCTACAATCCGGAATTATTTCATTTTTTAACAAGATTTAGAGAGAGACACATTTCATTGCTTTGTACCTACCCTTAGCTTTCCTTTAACATCATGATACAGCTGAAAGTCTTCTTCAGGCAGCTCCTTTACATCATATCCATGATGCTTAAATATTGCTAAAAAAAGAAATGATAAAACAGAAAGTGGAAAGTGTTTAAGGCAAAGAACAAACAGTAGAACTACCTATAAAGAAAGCTTTCCCTGACATAATTTTGTAACTTATTTTGACAAGATTTGTACAAATAGTGCTAAACCTGCGACTTTTCCGCGACCTTCCTCATACAGCTTTGGCTCCAAAACGTGAGGCCAACCCTCAAAGTAGGCTTTAAATACAGTAGTTTCTAATCCTTCAGTTAGCAAACTTAAGTGGCTGTGAGTTGACCTTTCTTGGCTTCTAAGGAAATCCTGGAAGTTTACGATCTTTCATCATAAGAAATAGTATTCTTAACAATTCCAGCAGGAATTCAGAGTTGATTTCATTTGTCAAGAAAAGCTACCAAAGATATCAAACAGTTAATCAACTGTTAGTGCGGTAACTGAGCTATTTAATCAGTTACTTATGAATTAATTTCGTTCGACATTACAGTTAATCAATAGAAAGTCTATTTCTAGTAAGCTATTTTATTATTTACTCATTGGTACGGAACAAGATTGGTCAAAGCTGTTTTCCTTGGAGAGTTGGCAGTAGTAGTATATGTTGACTAGAACTTTTCAAATGTATTGCGAATAGAAAATAATCTCATAAATGAAGCCCATTTTCCTTCCATAACTAAGTGGACCATTTCTTTCATGAAAAACCACGGGCTTAAGCATGTTTAAAAACTCTGTTCATATTTTTCAAATGTAACTTCACTAATTGAACATATTTTTAGTGGGAAGACGAGAAGTTCTTACTTCTGCAGCTGAGATTGATGTCTTGCGTTCAGTTACAGAAGTACATTTTCCCATCCATACAAATATCTCAGAATCACTGTCCAGCATATAACATTTATCTGTCTCTAGCATTTTTTTATGTAAATATTGAGTTCCGTGCTGACTTAGTTTACCCTGTAAGTTTATCCTGTAGAAAAGAGAACATTAAAGCATTCCATATTTAAAAAGAATACAATTTTACTGAAATCATTACTAGGAAGAGATAGAAAATAAAAAAAGATCGGCTATTGCAATATTGAATGTTCCGCACATTGGGCTTACCAACAAGCATATAATTCTAAATCATAAGTTTCCATTTCAATAACAAGATATAAAATATTTTGGCAGCATAAAAGAAAAAAAATGTAAACTAACCAAAATAGTTTGACTGAAGACGGATCAGGTTGTTGCTGAACAGAAGGTGAATCCCGAGGAATGGGAGCATAGCCACCAAACAAATGCCAAAACTCGCCCGCATCAGGATCACCAACAAATTTTCCATCCTCTGCAGCTTTAGACTAATCAGTAATTGCATTTTTTTCCCTGAAGAGTAAAAGAAAAAACAAAAAGGAAAAAGGATTCTGACCAATAGTGGCCACATCACAGTTCTGACCATGCTTATCTTCTTTGATATACTGAACAACCTCCAAAGCTTTTGCTCGTTCCTGAATGGTAGTATTGCAACCACTAAATAGGAAAATTTTTGATGCAGTGTCAAGTACAAATACATCATTATGAGTCAAAGATGACCTAGAAAATGGCACCTGTGATAGTGAATAAAAATTAATCTTCCAAGTATTCTGAAGGGGAAACAAACAGAAGTTAATGGGAACATGATTTTAAAATTCAGAAAATCTAAACAGAAAGAGAATACCATGGCCACGATCACAAGTTAAATGTAAATACCAAATGGAATACGGAAGAATGTTTTCAACCAGTCAATTTACACAATTATTAGACAGGCTTGCTAATATTACTAACTTATATATATTTCTAACTTGTCAAATTGAAATTTTACGTTCTTACTTCTTGAACATGAACAACACGATCTCCCTTGCATCTTAACAATCTGATTTGGTAATTTTCACTATTTATATTTCCTTGCTGTGAACTATAAACTCCTTCGACAGGAATAATACAGGGCTTGAAGTATGACAAAAACTTCTCTGTTTCTTGGCCTTGAAGTTCCCTATATTGCACAGTGCATGAACCCAGAGCTGCATCAAGTTCCAGTGCTTTATCTGATGCCAAGGCTAAGTCTTCCTGTCAACACACTAGAAAATAACACTAGAGACGCTGTCCAAATTTGAGCTTATGTCTCCAAATAATTAAATTCAAAACTAATGTAAACAGAAACAAAAGATATATATATAAATATATATTTATATAAACACACACTCGCACACATCTAATTTGATTATTATTAGCTTCCCAATTTCAATAACCTAATTCAAATTAGTGTTGTTACATTGTTATGTGCCTATAACTGATCGACTGGATTATAGCTAATGACTTAATTGTCATAAGTTAGCTTTTAACTTTGGTATTTTGGATTAACTAAGATTTAAGTTGTCGTGATCAGGCCTGTTGAAGAACCAAGCACCTTCCTACGGGTCATATTGATTATTCCTGTCTTCCAGAGTATTCTGAGAGGAGCTTCATTAAAGAAAAAAAGGAAAGGAAGCAAGGATGAAACTGAGTGAGAAATCAAAGTTCTTTTGGTGTTATGTGATTAACTATTGATTATTTGGAGTCTAACTTTGTTCGATGCTTTCTATACACTGCTTGATAGTTGAAGATCTTTTCTTCGAATATTTGTTACTTTTCCGTCTTAGAAGGTTGGTTAGCTACTGTAGTTGATTGTGGTAGATCGCGTTTGATTTTATGATGTAACTTTGTTCTGATAAAATTCCTTTCCCAGAAGTTTAATGCAGGTCCTGGTGGGACTATATATTTGTGTCCTTTTTGTGCATGTTTAGATTTCTTAGTTTATTCTCGAAATGAAAGGTTTGAATAATATTAGGTAACATTTTTTTTTAAGCTACAATGATTTGTAATTAGTAAATTACAGGGATTTTGACTTGTTATTTATCATAATGATTAAAGGGATACATAAAAACATGGCATTTAGTAATCTATTAAAAGGAGAAGTTTTACTTGCATAAAAACATGAGATAAATGATAACCTTGCTTGTATTGTGTCCCAGCCAATAGTGTATTTCATGATGCAGCACTCCACTTTTTGAATAAACAGACTGTCCCAGAAAACATACAAAATGACCAAAAATGTTACAAGAAGATGAGCAACATTCAAGAACCAAGAAGCACTGAAGTCATAATATGGAAAGTAAACGCAAAGGTGTTTGCACTGCACTCAGAATTCTCAGTCCACAAGTCAAATTAAAATTGGGTTTAAATAATTGATGATAAAGTTCGAAACTGAATAGACAACAGAAAATGGTAAGGCCTTTAAAAGGCATACATTAAGAATTATATATGCACTTCCAGAGTAGAATTTTCCATAGGACGACTTCGGAACTGGAGCCACCTGAAGCCTCTCAATGCACCAGACTTCTAATCCGCTGAGATCATAAGATTAAGGAGAGAAATTTGTATCACATTATTCATTTGTACTTTATCAGAAGGGATACAAACAAATAACTATTGAAGTTCTATACCATGGAACAATTTTACTTTTCAAGTAATCAAGACATTAGCCCGTAAAAGCAATGCTGGCATAGATGTGATAGACGAGATCACAATCATCTCATCAATAGATTTGGTTTCTCAATCTGAATATAGAGTTTCAGGCATTAATTAACATACTTAACAAAAAAGAAACGAAAAGACTACAGCCGTGCTGGTTGAGTTGAGCCTCAAATTTTATTCTACATCATTATAATTGAAACTAAACATCTTGTAAAGACCTTGGAACAAAAAACGATCGTAAGGATACGATCCTGTTCCGGCACCAAGGAACATTGGGTCCGAGCCTTCAGAGGAAAAATTCATTGTCTCGCATGGCCCTTACACTTCACCAATCAAGCTCCTGAAAACCGCTGCATTCTCAAAATATGGTAAGCGCTTTCCGTAACCATACAAAACCAACTGTCGCTCGAGCTGCAACAGCACAAAACATTGTAAGTGTGAAACCTCTATAGTGCCGATTTGACAAACTACACTAGAGAATAGTACCATAAGCATTCCAAAAACGAATACGAGTTCAGTGATTATAAGCGAAGCAAGCTATGAACCAGAGAAAAGCTGAAACAACTCAGAAATCCGATCAGAAATCAAATCAATGTTCAGGAAGCAAATCTCACCAATATTACCAGTACACTTTCTCCAGACAGTTTAGGACGATGTATTCTTCAGTCTTCACGCCTGCGAGGTCGCAGTGATTTCTCAGATCACGGGAGCAATATAGAAAGATAAAAACGAAATAGTCGTTTACATGATTACTTGATCTTCCAGCTCAAAACTCGGGTCCACTCTCCCTTTTATACCAACTACACGACAGCTATTTTATTTTGTCTGGAAAAAAAAAACTAAGTTATTTAAGCGCGGGCTTTTATTTATAAAATAATAATAATAATAATGTTAATTATAAATTTAACTGTAATTAATTCTGTGTTTTAACTCAAATTAAGAAGTTATATAATGACATCTTGATAACTTTTCCTTTCCTTTTGCCGCCCCTCTTTGAAGTGGGACTTTTTATTCGTGGTTCTGCCATCCTACTTTCAGCCATTGCTTCTCCACAGGGGGCCGGACCAGGGGGATCGCAAGCTCAAGCCATGCTCAGCCCACCCATTTGTCATTTCGCTAAATCGATTCAGTGCGGTTCGGTTCGTTTTTATTCGGTCCGTTCGGTTATTGTCAGAGCTCAAATCCCTTGGCCGGCTCGACAAAATCCTACTATCTCTCTCTTGCAACCACGATCGCGATCGGACTCGACGGACGAAGGTGATTCACGACGCTCGACGCTCCACAGTGATTCGCGCTCGTCGCTCACCTCGGCAACCGGCAGCTCCGCTCATCTTTCAGTCTTATACTCACTCCTTCACGCCCACTCGTCTCTTACTATCGCCCGTCGCCTTTGGGTTCGAGCATTCGGGTAGATTTTTTCACCTTTTTGCTGTATATTTAATCACCTATTTCATATCCTAAAATTTTAATCAGGAAAAAGCATATAATGAATTGAAACAATGAGAGCCTGCGATTGACTGTTTGTTCAAGTTGAAAATTTTCAAAAAGGTAATATTGAAGCAAAGATTGCAAAAAACGGAAATTTGTTCTTATAAAAAATATTTTCTGCAAATCAAGTAGAGTCTATACTATTTCTGTTTGGAAAATACTATTTGCTGTGCTTCAGTCACAACTAGTGAGCTTGATTTGTAATTTTTTTTTACATAACTCTTTGAATAATGGTGTTTGATGAAGGAGATTCCATTGATTTAATCAATGTTAGGGGAAGTAAAATTCTGTGATATCTCCTCTTTTCAATTCCTACAAAGGGTAAGTACTTAATTTTGCTTTTTTGGTGATTGATAAAGTTTTTTTTCTGGTTCGTCTTCGGTCGGGATGGATGTTTGAATCCTAAAGTTTGATTGTGAAGTGGGATGGAGGGATTTTTATGTGGGGTTGGGGGGATGTTTCGGTGCTTAAGTTTGTTATTGAATTTGTCTAATTTATCAAATTTGAGAGGGATAAGTTTCTTATTTTTACTTCGGTGGAATGGAGAGAATATGGAATAATGGGTGAATGTAGAGAAAGTGATTGATGAAGATGAGTTTTTGGGGCTGAGGTCACGTTTTCTTCTTTGTTTGATGCTTTAGTGGGATATGTACAGGGTCAGACGTTTCCTTCTTTTATTAATTTCATTTTATTTAGTTATGTTGTTCAATCATTACATAGTTGATTTAGCCATAGGTTTGATGAGCATGATTTGGGGAAAATCTAAAATTTATTTCTAAGTTTCCATATATTACATGTAAATAGTGTTACCTATGATCTAATCAGTTTGTTACATCACAAGCAGTCTATCCTAATCTTGGTACTGATCAGAGAAGTCTGTTGCATCGTGTGTGGCAGCTGCATGCCAGTTTTGTGCTGGAGACAGTGGGTAGATTGGAATATTAAAGAGAGGAAGCGAAAAAGACATTTCGTTGAGAAATTTCAGATAGTTTTTGTTAGATACAATGAACCCTCTAACCCTAGTGAAACGCATCCAAAATATCAATTCAAGAGAGGCAGCATTAGGGATTTCTGAGGAAGCTTCTTGGCATGCAAAATACAAAGAATCGGCTTATGTGTATGTTGGTGGTGTTCCTTATGATCTAACTGAAGGTGATCTCCTTGCCGTCTTTTCACAGTAAGTTCCTTCTGGAGGGATTTTTTTTTTTTTTGTATATGCACTCTTTTGTTGATGCTATTTGTGCTTGATTGTGATTATCTTTTTCCAAATCATTATTTTCAGATATGGAGAGATAGTCGATGTTAATCTTGTCAGAGATAAAGGTACCGGTAAATCTAAAGGCTTTGCATTTGTGGCATATGAAGATCAGAGAAGTACAATCCTTGCAGTAGGTTGTTCCTGTCTCCATCACTGACTCTCTCTTTCAAAATTAATGCCTAAGCTATATCTAATATCTTACAAATGTCATTTTCCTTTTAGATAATTTGAATGGTGCCCAGCTTTTAGGCCGAATTATTAGAGTGGACCATGTTAGCAAATATAAAAAGAAGGAGGAGGAAGATGAAGAAACAGAGCAGCTGAAGAGGGAGGCTCGGGGTGTTTGCCGTGCATTTCAAAGAGGTGAATGCACTCGTGGAGCTGGATGCAAATTTTCTCATGATGAGCAGGTGTGACCCTGATAAAAGTTAGTGCTGATTTGTTGATTTAGTCTTTCTTTAATTTAGGTGGTGTAATGCTTGTTGGTTAGTGGATTGAATATTTCTAAGAATTAGTTTATATTATGTGCTTAATGTTGAGTACTTTAGGAGTTAGTGCTTAGTGTATGAATTTTTCAGGAGTCATTTATTCTAGTCAGTAACTATTACTGCTAGTATAGACAAGTGTATGTTGTTTATTGAATTTTTTTAGAAAAGCATCTTGATATTATTTTTTTTCTGCATAAAACAAATTTGTGCTCTTCTCTATTTTGTTCTTGAAGTTTTTTTTGGAGATTTGACCAAGATGAAGAATACCAAAATATTTCTATAAAGCAGGAATCGTGGTTTTGACCATACAACTTGTTATACTTTCGTATTAACTGTAACTTGAATAGCAGTGCTTCTCGAATAGCATTGCTTTCTCGATAGCATCTTAGTTGTCCCCTGGTTGGTAGTTTCATTATGTTACTTTATTTTTGTCACTATATGCACTTTCCATTGGAGAATTAATATGGTATTTTTCAACTTGGCAGAGAGCTGCTAACACAGGATGGGGATCTGAAGATCCAAATCCTAAGTGGGGTCATGACAAGTTTGATGATCCAAAGAAAAGTCGTGATAAAGATTCACATGACAGAATGAGAGGTAATGGCGGCGCATTTGAAGGCCCTCCTGGAAGGGGTGATAGGAGGGAGGAGAGAGGATTCAGAGCCAGGAGCGGGGACGAAGAATCTGAACGTAAATCAAAAGAAAAATTCATTAGAAGTGAAGAGAAGAGATTTAAAAGACACAATTTTGACGAAGATGGACCAAAATCAAGAGGAGAAAATGACAAAAGAGAAGAAAACAGATCAAGAAGGATGAGTGATGATGGATTTCCAACAAAGTCGCGAAAGGATTATGATAAGAGGGAAGAAAGGAAACCAACAGAAGATGCCGATAAAAGAAGGGAACGTGAGAGATTGAAAAGACATTACTATGAGACCCATGATTCTAGAGACAACCATGAGAAGAGAAAGGATCTGCAGACAACTCGACGGGATGGGGATTCTTCTTTGAATCCTCACACTGCAAGAGATGAAGATCAACGCCGGAGATCAGATAGACCAGATAGACATTGATGCAGCTGAGAAAAGAGTTTGTTTCATGCAGGGGTTTGGTATATTACCAGGAGATTTCATCTGAGCTCTAGGGAACATGAATTTTGCTTGTACTCCGCTTTGAATTGAATTTCTATTCGTCTTTTTATGTTGGTTTTGTTCCTTCGACCGTGTGAACACAATGGCAATACAACTATGTGATCAAACTCGCGTAGTTAGGGTCTCTCTCTAGCAGTCTTCCATGAAACTATGCCTAAAGTAAAGAGAGAGAAAAGGGAAAAGTTCATCATCTACGTCAACTAATGCTTCCTCATATTTGAATATCTTCATGGCTAAATGCTTAATTCTACAGCATATTTGAATTTGGCTGGAAATTCACTGAATTTCTTCCACAGAAAATCATTCCTCATCTTTCCTGTGTTTTCTACTGTTGTTTGCTCAACATACAGTGTGCTACTTATAACCAAGTCAAGTCTAATATGTTTGAATGAACTATAAGAGTTAGTGATATGTAATTTTACAGTTGTTAGAATTTGATAGTCTAGAAAGTGGTTTAATTTCATTCCAGTGAGAAGCTAATGAGGAGAAGGTAGCCTCTGAAAACAATTCAGAAGAGTTAAAACCGCCATTACCATTTACAAAATTCAAAGCTTTGCAATTGATAATAATGCAAAAGGGAAGATCTTTCATACGCATCACTGAAAAAGCCTAAAATTTTACACGGCAGATACACAGAAATCGCTCGACCAAGAGATGGGGGTAGAAATAGGTAAATCTAGAAATCACCGTCGGCTGTTGTAGTCGACGACCTCCGATTCAGTTACGGATCTTGAATGCTGGACAATCGACCTTCCAATCGAATTGATCCACTCCTCCTTCTCGCGCTCGGAGTCTGCGATGAAGTACATCGGCTCCTGGCCGGCGATGGATATCTCAAAGGCGCAGGGCTTGTGGAGAACGTCCTCAGCTCCTTTAACGGTGAGACATTTTCCAACGGGGATCACGCCGCGTGGCGCGGAAACGCGCGTGACGTGAGAGCCCTTGAACCAGATGAGCTTCCCCTGTTTGAGGACGAACCACCGGCGACGCCATGTGCTAAGATACTCGCCTTGCTTGGTTAACCATCCGGCGCGCTCAGGGTTCGACCAGAACTCGATGCCGTCGTAGTCTTCTGGGCTCGGGTCTTGGCCCGTCACCACTCTCCATAGGCTCTCCATTTCCCCTGAGCTCGACAGCTATGACAGGAAGACGTGGATTTGTGCGGCAGATGAAGGTTGGTTGGGCAAACTGATTGACGATCAAAGGTTTTTGCTTCGTGCAATTAGGGAAATTGGTTACGCTCTCACAATTTACGTCGTCGTATGAACCAGGGCCATCTTTCAGTGGACCCACTTAAATTTTTATTTTGATATTTATATTTTAATGTTAAGTTTACTTTGTTATATATTAATTGTACACGTCATTTTATTATAAGAAATCAAAATTTAAATGTAAATAACTCGCACCCAATTGGGCCAGGCTAGGCTAGGCTAAGATGCACATAAGCAACGCATGGGCAACGACTTGCTTTGGTGTTGACCTGTTGTACTTGTCTAAGTTTAATACAACAGATTTACTCAAATTAACAACTTATATTTTTAAACACTAGTTTATATCTATGCAGCTTATAAAAAGGGTAATTTCATGTGTAACTTCTCACATATTAATTAGTATAATCAACATAATATATATAAAATAATAAAAATAAATAATTAATTAATTAATGTCATATATTCTAGACTAAATCATCAAGATTACCGGGCCATTATAAATTGAGAGCATTCCCAGTTGAGCTCAGTATCTGCAAGGGTAACACCCGAAGGTAGTCAAAGTCAATACAAACTTAGAGCTTCCACTTCATGTTCGATCTCAACTACTGAAGGCAATCCCTAAAGAATCTGATTCCCTGATGGATGTGAAACAACGAATAAAAGAGTAACATTAGCTCTCTACATAATGTCAATAATTAATAAATATTTAGAAAAATCATTTCCAGAATTCAATAGTTTTACTGTAATACGCATGCAATGCGAAAGTGATATCTGCTTCATCAACTGTTAATGTCGCTCTTTTTAACTTGTCTTCTTGAGATTGACCGAGTTTAAGAAGACCCTGAGATAGGATTCCCAATCATTAATGTTGGCAACGACAAAATTACAAGAACGATATCTTTTTCACTAATGACAACAGGGAATGTTAACAGGAAATTCAATAAGACGCTAATGTTTTTGTTGGGTACCTGATCATTAAGACCTTTGTACGTGTTTGAAAGTTCCAATGTCCAAATTCTGTTCAAATTCTTTTAAATTGGAATTAATTAAGTAGGATTTTAATGTAGACATTCGAATTAGGTAGGAAAGATCCAGGAAGTCATCCGAACCGATCCAACCAATTCGATCCAACCCAAGAGAACAACGTAAGGAATTTCCGCTCAAATTTCTTTGAAATTGGATTTATTAAGTAGAAATTTAATACCAAAGATTCTATTTGAACTAGATATTATTTGAATAGTAAACGAATCTCGATATCCATACCGCTCGGAATCCAAGTAAGTAAAAATACAGTTTTATCATGTTTTAGCTTTGGCCCTACATTACAGGATATTATATTATTTTCTTATAATTGTTTTATTACACGAGTTGATATTTGAGCACGCATGTTTCGTCATTAACTTAGAATAATATAAAAATAAAATTGATAGGACATATTGTATGTGCATGAAAATGATGGAATTGACGGAAAATATGTGATAGTAAAAGCCTGAACGACAATGAGATGGTGAGCTTGATCATTAATGGTATTGACGTGATAACAAAAGCCTGAACGATAATGAGATGGTGAGCTTGACCGAAAGTAAGTTTACAAAGCCTGAACGACAGTGAGATGACTGAGTTTAAGGTTGAAAAATAAGTACCAACTAGTTCTGTAATCAGGATTCGATAAAAGTAAATGTAAATTTTTTTCCATTACACGTATTTTTGCTTACTGAGTTAAATCTCATATTTTAAATAATTTTGTGATGTAGGTGAGTTTTTATCTGAGGAGGAACTAGCTGCGACCGAGAATCTCCCAGTGGCAAACGAGCATACAGAAGAAGACGTTGATTTTCCCGAGAAAGGAATTTAAAATATTATGTTTTAATTTTTAAAAGTATTTCGGTTTTTATTTTAACTCCGAATAAATTATGTTGAATTTTATTATTAGAGTTTTTATTAATTATTTATGATTCTGCATTTATTTCGAATAAGTTTAATTATTGTTTTAAATACAGTTTCCGCGCATTTAATGATTTTCATTCAAGATTTTTTTAAAAAAATATTTTAAGTTAAAAATTTAACGCTCAATTTTAAATCAAATTTTGGAAAAAATTTATATGGTTTCAAATTAGAGTTTGTAAATTGGGGATTTTAAAATTCGGGGCGTTACACATTTAGTCCAATTGCCAAAATTACAACTGTGCAAGTCCTTCTAGCTCTTGTAACTAAAAAAGACTGAAAGCTCTGACAGATGAATGTAAAAAATGCTTTCTTGCATGGAGAGTTGGATCGAGAGATCTACGTGGTCCAACCAAGGAGATTTGAGAGCAAAACTCGTCCCGATTATGTATGCAAGTTGAGAAATGCGCTATACGGGTTAAAGCAAGAGCCAAGAGCATGGTACGGCAAGATTGCCAAATTTTTTACTAAAAGTGGGTACTTGTTGGCACATGCAGATTCTAGCTTGTTTGTGAAAACTAGAGAAGGAAAATTAGCAGTGGTGCAAGTTTACTTAGATGATTTGATCATCACAGAAGATGATGAATAAGAGATTCGTCGAACAAAGGAAAATCTGTTTGGTCACTTTCAAATGAAATAGCTTGGAGAGCTCAAACATTTTCTTGGATTAAAGATCGATCGCACAAGTGATGGTTTATTTCTGTGTCAAAAAAAATACTCCATAGATTAGTTACAAAAATTTGGTATGCAAGAGTGCAAACCAAATTTCAACACCAATGGATGCCAATGTCACGATGTGTGCACATGAAGGCAAAGATTTGGCGGATACGATGATGTATCGACAGCTCGTGGGTAGTCTAATTTACCTAACTCTAACCCGACCTGACATTTCTTTTGCAGTTGGTGTTGTCAGTCGGTACATGCAAAATCCAAAGAAGTCTCACTTAAAAGCAGTTTGACGAATTGTGAGGTATATCAACGGTACATTTAACTATGGTCTTTTGTACAAGAGAGGTGACGATTGCAAGGTGGTTGGCTACTGCGACGCAAATTGTACTGGAGATTATGACACGCGTCAATCAACGACTAGATATGTATTTAAACACGGAGGTGGAACAATTTCCTAGTGTAGCAAGCTACAACCAACAATGTCACTATCAACTATCAAAACAAAGTATCGAGCAGCGGCCATAGCAACTCAGGAGAGTAAATGGCTAATTCAGTTGATGAAAGATTTGCACCTACCAGTTGATTATGCAATACCACTTTATTGCGATAATCAATCAGCAATCCGTTTGGCAAAAAATTTAGTATTTCATGCAAGAACTAAACATGTAGAGATACATTATCACTTCATTAGAGAAAAAGTCTTACAAGACGAGATAGAAATGTGTCATGTGAAAACCGATCAAGTTGCATATTTGTTCACAAAAAAATTAAATGTCATAAAATTTGAAGAATTCCAAAAGCAACTCAATATGATGGCCGACATTGGGGAAGAGTGTTAATATTCATTGTCGGCCAACCATGCAGTATAAAATATTGAAAATGAAGAAAGAAGATTTCTTTTTCTTTCTTCATTTCTTCCTCGGCACCTACCAATGTTGAACAAAAAACTCGCATCATTTTTTTCATTTGTATTGTTTGTTGAAAACCTTCCCTATAAATAGGGAAGGTTTTCAACAAACAATATATTCCATCTCCAATCAAAACTTCCATGTTTTAAAGGAAGTGAATGCAAGAGAATTTGGCTTGTGTAGTATTTTTGTGTTATTTTTTTTATTGTGTTCGACAATAACAACACTGTGAAGACGTTAATTAGCTGACCTCTCTTGCCCAGTCAACTAGATGATGCCTCACTTTTTCCATAGATAATGATTTTCCCGTCCCTGGACACCCACAAACATATAAACTTCCGGCTTTCCCTTTCTCCACAGAATCCTTACAGAAGTCTAATATTCTCGTTTGCTCATCCTCACGGCACACAACACTATTTGGCAATGCAGACAAGTGCAATGCTTCCTTCAGTGCCTTGATTTGCTCCCTGTCTATTTAGCAATGAGAGAGAAATGATCAACTCAAATAATTCATCAAGTATAATTGAGTTAATGAAGCCTACGATATCAATCAAATTAGAAACCGACCTCTGGGATTCCAGTTTGGTTTGGTATTGAAACTATTATCCGAGCATTTTACCGGTGACTTGCAAACATTAGGAATGTATGACGGAAGCGCTGCATATTGTAGAAAAATCCATTTTTAGCCTGTTTAGGACAGTCAAGATAATCTAGAACAGAAAGCGGTATGTTCTGAATAATCATTCAACATTAGAAGTAGAAGGGAAATCAATGTACTTGATTAATTGATTTCATTGAGTGATAGGGATATCAGAGCAACGAAAATGTAATCAATTTATATACTTGTAAAAGAAACTAATCCAAATAAAACTCGCATTTGAAGTACGATCCAATGTAGTGTCAACTCTTCGGCGGGGAGACTTCCATTTCATAGACGGGATAGACGGGAGTACTCCTCGTATGTTCTGCATTTAATCTCAATTTCCGCTTCTGAAGTGTGACCTCACCAGAGAACGTTACCTCCCCGATTTCGTCCGAATTGAGGGCCGGGATCTCGCTAACTCATCAATAATTTCAGTTGCAGAGAGGTCGCATCCAACAATAATGGGCATAATTGAGCTTCAACAAAAATGCGGGAAGGGAAAGCTTTAGTCGAGTGCTTGGCAAAAGGTGGGTGAAGGCTAGGGAAGATGGTAAAAAATAAAAATAAATAAAAACAACTGAATTTAGCGGGAAACGTCGTGAGAGGGAATTGGGCCAGTTATACGTGCTTCAATTATTATTTATTTATTATTAGTCATTAATTAATATATTTATTTATTTGTTTTTATTTTTTATAATTTTTATATTAATTAGAATTTTATATCATAAAGTAAAAATTAAAAAATAAAGGTAGCAATTTTGTTTTACTGATTAATTATAATTTAATATTAAAATATGGCTAAAGTCGTTATACCACTAAATAAGCGTAACTATTATAACTCTTGATTTTGTATTATTCATCTAATTTTTTCAGGGGATTGGAAAAAAAATCAAAATAATTTTATATATATTTGAGATTTCTTAGGAAATATTGGTAAATTGCCTCTTAAAATGTAACTACTTAGGGTGTTAGGAAGGCCACGAATATAAAGCAAAATAAATAAAAGTAGGAGGAGGAGAGTTAAGAAGTCTAAGAAGTAAGACATGTCATAATATAATCCTACACGAAAAGACATTGAAGTTGGACAAATAACACCCACCAGACACATTTTTAATTATAATTCCTGCATTTTATTCTTGTGTGTTTATGAAAACTCAAAATATAAGTATTAAATCAATTTACATTAAAAATTTTAATTAAGTTTATATTTTTTTTCATCCTTTTTATTGTAATATCTTGTTTCCCTTCTAATATTCCAAATAATAATATTATGTTTATTTTTTTACCGTACTTTTTACATATATTTTGAAGGGTCAAATAATAATTAGTAAAATTATTATATTTATTGATTAATTATTATTTAATAGGTGAGCAAATATGTTTAGAGAATAAATAAAATAATAAATATAGCATTATTTCTTTTCAAAACTATCTATTAGGAGAATCAACCAAAAAATGTGTTAAAAGGGTAAAAGCTCCCTCATAAGAAGCTCTAGTGGGTAAGAGTTATATAGAAAATTGTACTTTGAGTTAAAAGATTATTTATTTGTGAAAACCCTCTTTTGATGACATTACTATCACGAGCCCAGTCAATACTGTAATTAATTATTATGATGATTCAATATTGTGAAAGCTTGTTGGGGTCATATATTATTTCATCTCGAAATACTACAACGTATTTCGGTAAAACTCAAAGACAAAGGCAAGTGTACCTTGTTGTAAAACATACAATAGTGTATTTATTTCATGAATATAGAGATGTTACAGTTTTACGGTCCCATTTCGTTAGAAAAGATAGGAATATCAATACACGTTTTGAGATAACACCCTATAATAAATATGTGTGCACTCTTATCCAAATCGAACAACAATATCTTATCGGCGGGAGCACCAGAGAAGGAGAGATGGAACTTTCAAAAGCTTTCTAAGGATGGGAGGGAAAGATAGAAAGCCACATGAGCAGATAAGGAGACTGGCGTGGCATCTTCGTCTGCAAGTCTTTGTCGGATCACAAACTCATGTGAGATTGGCTGACTTCTTCCACTTCGTTTTCTAATTGTTGGACCTATTCCTCTGGCGCCAAACAAATCGCTCTTAATCCATCCCTCTTCCATCTTAGACTCTCTCTCTCTCTCTCTCTCTCTCTCTCTCTCTCTCTCGCAGAGCTCGGATCACCAATGGGTTCAATTGAGTATTCTCATAAATCTATTCATTTCTACGTAGCTGGTTTCATTGAAGTGCATGAATCATGATCTTATTAAGTCTTGTTTTTTCTCTTCAGTAGCCATATATATTCTAAATTTATTGATATTTTAAAGCTAGAAACGTGTGATGATGAAATTCAAACTCTTTCACGTACAAATTTATCGGCTCTACTTACGGTTGCCACGTAGCCACGATCATACCATGCAATATTTCAGACATACGTGTAAATTCGAAAGGATACGGATCACCTATCGTCCTCAATGCGAAGCAAAACTAGGGTTTCAAGACCTGACCCACGATTCAAAAGAAGATGGAACCAATTTTCCACGTGCAAAACTTTCATTCCATGCACGAATAATGGTCCGTACGACGATAAACTGCAATCTATGCATGTCTGTAATTATTATAACTTGTTCTTTGTTCATTATCGTGTTCTTCGTGTTCGTTCTTTAAATATGCGATTCAAAATTTAACGATACTTCTGACTTTTCCGATACCGTAATTTGACCAAGAGCCGCCATCTTGCGGCTGTAAATCATCAGTCCGGGTGCGGCAGCGGGTTCTGCAGTTCGATTAATTTTGACAATTGAATCAATAACAAAATATTTATAAATTAAGTAATGTGAGTGAATTTAAGTCATCGACGGGGACAGGTTGACGAGATGCTCTAGAAATTTAGATAACAGTATCAGAGGATTGATCGTGGGCGTCAAAAAGCTACCGGAGACGAAGAGAGAGCCGTTGATTTAGTAGGTCGCAGTCAGCAAATCGACTTGTTGAGACGAAAGTGGAAGGATACTACAAGTTGTGCAACCCATCAACAATGCTTTTATTTGGAACCGCCCGTTCGTCACCCCCTTAGATTACGAGCTTGATATTTATTTCTTCTCCATTTTGTCCATTTTCGGACCCCAATAAAATATAAATATAAACTATATATAATAATGGGAAACTTGTTTCCAAATTGTAATTTTATTTTATATTTTGGAAGTAAATAAATATTTGTTTAAGATATTTTTATCAAAACGTGACCCAATATGGCTCATGTTATCTCCCTAAATTAAATTAATTACCAATCAATTTATATTTATTATCTACTTCTAACTTCTATGGCCCATTAATTATTATAATTATTTATAATTTATAAGATTAATTACCAAATGAAATGTCACGTGTGCAATTTTATTTAGTACCATGAAGCTTTGACTTTATTTTACACGGCCTATCATATAAAGACACGTGTAAGAAAACAAGCAAGGTGGACGGTGGGATCGGGTTTAACTCCACCACATTGAGTAGAGGTGGCGGTGGTGAGAACACGTGGCGGATGTAGACTCGCCAGATCGGATCCAAATCATCCGAGGAGTTGATTTTTTTACCCTTCCTATGTGGCTGCTGACCCGGACTTTCTGAGTGAAAAAATCAAAACAGAGGAACCGGCTCCCGGAACTCCCGGTCGCATACGTAGTACGTCTCTTGTATTAATACGGTTTGTTCTTCATTCTCCCCTGAGATTGCGAGCAGCAAAGCAGAAGATGGGTTGTATATAAACGAGAGTGGGATTTCCTCTCTCTCTCTCTCTATCTCTAATAGAATGAAGTTACGGTTGTACTTCGCTCTGAGATTTCCACGGGAGATCTTCGCCGGAGTTCAATCGGAATTTTCGTCGATTATTCTTTTCTAGTGCAAGTCTTTGGAGAAATTTCCACGTTCATGGAAATCAACGCCCTTATTTTCACTGATTTCCATGGCGTTTTTGGTCTGCGTTTTCTGATCCGACTTTCCTGGCAAAATATTTTCTTTCAATGAGAATGATTTTCTAATATTGATGCTTCCTCGGCAAATCTGTGAGCGAGTGAAGAGATTGACGACTACTTCTTGTTTCAGGTAGAGTAATTCTCAAAGAAGTTGATGAACTTGGATCGGACGAAGAGAAAAGCTTTTTCGGAGACTGTGATTCTGTTTTTTTTAATATCTGAATCAGTCTCTGTTGAGCTACGGATCTAATATCTTCCCTGTTTCGTTCGTCTTCTTCATTCGAGAGCCTTAGAAATGGAAGTCAAATTAGCTACGACGTGCTTGCATTGGTCTCAGCCCGTTCTTCCTCGCTCGCTTTCTTCTTCACAAGCTCTGGCCTCGGCGATCTCATCTCCTTCTTCCAGACGTAGACAGTGCCGTTACGTTCATACACTTGACCGATTGGCTCTGTTTGGAACCCCTTTGAGCAAGCTCCACAGGTCCCGGTCTTGCGAGTATCCGAAACAGAAAAATCCGACGATGAGAAGAGCGTGCACTGCTAGCCTGGACGCTTTTTCCGACGAAGAATTTGCAAAGAAGATTCAGGAATTGGCGCACAAATTCAAACTTTCCTCAGAATCAGAAGGGGTTTCTGATCCCTGCGACGGTTATGCGTTGAGTGGCGAAGATGGTTTCAACAGTCGCAGCGAAGAATCTTCGCAGATCAGTAGCAGAGTTAACTCTGTACAAAGTCAGAGTCAGTTCCAACCATCACAGCTCGGGTCCTTAGAGCAGCCATGGCCGCAATCTCCTCAAGAACAACCAGATTGGCCAATGAGAGACGACATGATTCTAGAAAACATAGAGCGAAAGGCAAATAGCGTCGATCTTCCTCTGTCCCTGCGAATTATAAAGAGGAAAATACAGTGGGAGGAGGGCTTTCGAGAAGCAGGGGAATCAGCTTATTGTTCAGTAAAGAAGGCATTCTCCTCTATGGTGTTTATGATACAAGAGCTCCAAAGCTATACGTTACAATTAAGAGAACTTCTGTTCTACGAAGATCTGCAAGGAATTCTCGTTCGAGTCCAGAAAGAGCTGCACGCTTCATTCGTCTGGTTATTCCGGCAAGTTTTCTCTCACACCCCAACGCTCATGGTCTCCGTTATGATCCTCCTGGCGAACTATACCGTCTACTCGATGGCTCATAATACTGCAATGGCGGCTTCTCCACCTCCCCCGACGACAGAGACGTCTTTTGTTGTTCAAACCCATGACCAGAAAACCCACATATTTGATTCCTCAACCATCAAAACGTTTTCCGTCTCTTCGTCGAATGGGAAAACATCTTCTGTTGGGGGTAACAATGGCGGTGGTGGAAAGGTTAGTCCGGTTGCCAGTGGCACAAACGGCGATGGATGGCTTAATAGGTCTCATCCTTACGGGACAGTTGTTCCCGAAGGTGCATCCCAACTGTCTTCCTTAGGTTCGACGAGGGATAGCGAGCCGGGGTCGAAGAGAAGCCAGGAAGAGGAGGTGACTCTTTGGAATTCGATCGTCCAAGAAGCTTCGGAAATGGAGGCTTCCACGAGAGATGAAGCTCTGGAACACGAGACGATGCAGAGATTTGTCTCGCTTGTGACGGTGAAGATTGAACCGGAAGACTATGCAGATTTTTTGAGGACGGAGCTTCTTTACCAAACAGGGTTAGCCCAAGAGCCTAATAATTGTCTCCTCCTTGCCAATTACGCTCAATTTCTCTATCTCGTTGCTCACGATTACGACAGGTATTCTTGCTCTCTTTGCGATTTTTAGCCTGGTTGATAATTCATTTTTTTAATTACTTCATTTCAAGAGCACCAGAGAAATATCGCAACTTTTGTATCAAATCTTTGTCGGGTCTCTCTGTTTTGCGGTTGGGTTTCCTTCCCGATGGTTCAATTTGTGGTTAAGTTTCCTGTTTGAAGCAAAAAAAAATATCCTTAGTGTCAATCACATTCAGCGCGAGAAAAATCTTCTTCAAATTTTGACTTTTTTTTGTGAGGAAAATTCTAAACTAACACTCTCTCTGTTTCTTTGGACTAAAATAGAGCGGAGGAGTATTTTAGAAGGGCGACGAAAGTGGAGCCGGCCGACGCGGAAGCTTACAACAAGTACGCCACCTTTTTATGGAGGGTGAGAAACGACTTGTGGGCTGCGGAAGAGACGTTTCTAGAAGCTATTTCGGCTGATCCCAGTAACTCTTACTACGCTGCCAATTACGCCCATTTTCTTTGGGACACTGGCGGCGAAGATACCTGTTTTCCCCTCACCTCCTCAGACCCAGACACTTCCATCGAAGAAGCCTGAATACATGCTTATAAAATGGAGATAGAAAGAGAAGAAATGGATGGAACCTTGTTTTCAAAAACCTCGATTTCCCTGCTTCGAGTTTGGCCAATGAAGATAAATAAAAATATAGAAACAGAGGGAACGACTTCCATTCTCATTATTTGACAGAGCTAAAGAAATGAGAGGGATATTTCGTGATCCAATGAGAAGATGGTGGTCGGATTTTACGCAAAGACAAATGGAAATCTTTAATTACTGATTTATCAGTGTTCGTCGTTTGAACAGCGAATAACACATATAACAGTTTCTTCTTATTCTACTAGATTGACTCTTTACGTTGGCTTTCCAATATGGGCAAAACACTGATCATTAAGTTGACCCAATTTTTCTCAGCACATGAAGGTAAATCTCGTCTGCGTGGGAAGCAAAACACTGTAGTTAAACTTGGCGGTGGCTAGAACTTTTATCAAGCAGTTGGTGTGCGTGTGATAATTCGTTATGTAATTTAGACAGAAGTCGACCGCAGTGAAGATCTTAAATCTCTCTGCTATGATTGAGCTACTCCAAGAAGAGAAACTGATAACAAAAGAGATACGAGTATACCAGTACCTTTGCTAATCTCGAACAAAATCCTGCGTACAGAGGTAGACGAAGGTTTGGATGTTAGAGATGAGGATAGTTTTGTCATTTCATAAGCAGGAGAGCGGGGATAAAGTTAAGGCAGAGGATAAAACGGCAGTCATCGCGTGAGTAGGTTGCATTTGTAGTAATTGCGTTTATTCCATAGTTAATATTATTCTCTAATTTATCATCCTAATCTTATTACACAATCCGCCGCTACAATGCATCTTCCGTGCTTAAGATTGAAGTGATAAATAATTATTAATATAATAAATTATAAATAATTAATTTATTATTTTAATTCTACCTTATTAGTTATATATATTAATTATTATTTGATATATTAATAAATATTTTTAGAGTGAAGTATAGTAGAACTAATATTGTCATTGTTCTAACTTACTTATATAAGTTTAAAAAAACATGGTTTATTTTTAAGAAATTAAAAAAATAATAAATAATAAAGAAGTAGAGCAATGGACAGAAGTTATGTAGCCATTAGATAAATTAAAACCTTACGGATGAGAATTCTCCCAAATTTTCTCTCCCATTAAATGTTCTAATTTCTTGCTAACCTCTTTTTTTTTTTTTTTTTAAATTGCCTTTTTTAAATATTCTCTTTTATTCCAAATTTGTCCCTTTATTAGTCGAAATCACTCTTCATTGACGAGAGTTCAATAGGGAGAGGACGGTCTTTTGCTCGTACCATTGAATTAATCACATCATTATGAGGGGCTAATTCACTTATTGTAATAAAAATTATAATTATTTATGGTTTAATAACGAACCCACTAATCTCTCCTTTGCTCTTTTGTGGAGAGAGGAAGTTCAGGAGTTACGCTGATTTCGAATCCTAGCCGTCCGATTTATCTTGAGATGAACGGTTATTTCTCCATGTATAGCTCGTTTCAAGGCTAAAGTATGAGCTTTCTTCTCCAGCTACTGCTGACTGCTGTGGGATTTCTCGTTCTCTTCTCTTTCATCCTTGAGAAGAAAAGCAAAACTCAAGCGTCCAACCCTTATTTCTCGTCTGGTTTTTCTTTACTGCTCCTGCCATGGAAATCGAAGGAAGAAGTCCTCCTGTATATCGAAGTGGTCCTCCGTTGGCAGCCTTAGACAGGTTCTTGGGCAATCAAGACCAGTTTTCTCTGGGGAGAAACGAGACTACCATTGACCAAGGCAATGAGTTTTGTGGGTTTGTTTCTTCTGGGTACGAAAATGGTGGGTTTCTGTTGCAAAGTGCACACTGCAGCAAAATTTGCTTTCTTGATGGAGTTTTCCTGGCGAATGAGGAGGCTCTAGGTTTAACAAAGGAGATGAACCTTGATATGAGCTCAGAGCTTCTAAACTCTTCAGGAAACAATGGAAAAGGGTCTGGTTCTAGGAAAGGGAAAAAATGCTTTGCTAGTTTGATCAAGGGACAGTGGACAGACGAAGAAGATAGGTGAAGAAGAGATGATTATAATCATATATATAAAAAAATACCAGTCTTTTTCGCCTTTTTATTCAATTCTCTACACTCAATAGTTTTATTTTCTTTTTGTTGGTTCTCTCTCTAGGAAGCTGATTAAGTTGGTGAAGCAATATGGAGTGAGAAAGTGGGCGCAGATTGCAGAAAAGTTGGTCGGCAGGGCCGGAAAACAATGTCGAGAGAGATGGCATAATCATTTACGTCCAGATATCAAGGTTTTCGTATATCATAGCTTTTAAAACTAGCACTTCTCTGCCTTAATATGATTTTAGAAGCTGGAGTTGATTATTTGTCGAAAAGGAAATAAAGTCTGCTTTTTTTCAGTAAGGTTTCTTGATTTCTACGTACGTCTAGATCTATTGATCAAGGTATCATCGTTCTGGCCATGGAAACAGCGGGACGATCAGTTTGACCGTTTCTCACCATCTTTTCTCATACTTGTCTTTCTTACACAGTTAAACTTCTGTTGTTGATTTTTATGTGAGTTTTGGATTGGAATCTTTCCAACGTATATATAAAATCAAACGCCATGCATTTAATCCTCCTCTTAGAAAGGTTAACAGCTTTTACGACACTTGGAAATATTTTATGAAAATCTTACTTTTTCTGACTGAATTTGTTTCAGAAAGATAGCTGGAGCGAAGAGGAAGAGAAGATCCTCGTCGAAACTCATGAAAAAGTCGGAAACAGATGGGCCGAGATAGCCAAGTTTATTCCGGGAAGAACTGAGAATGCAATAAAGAATCATTGGAATGCGACCAAAAGGAGGCAGAATTCGAGAAGAAAGAATAAACAAGCAGAAAATCAGAAAGGGAAGTCCCAGTCCTCCGTTCTTGAAGACTATATTCGAAGCAAGGACGGAACTGGTACAGCTTTCGCCGGAGGGAATATCGATTCTTCTCAAAGCCTCGTCAAATCCATCCCCTCCTGTTCTACCATCTCCAACGACTTACCAAATAACCCGTTCAACTATTTTCTTTCAGAGCCGTCGGAGTCAACCTCCAGCCATTGTCCGGCGCTTTTTGCTCCGGCATTGTACGATGATGAGCTATATTTCATGCACAACCTCCTGTTCGAGTGCCCCATTTCTGGTAATAAGGATGATAATCAACTGATCAATTCTGCCGGTGAATTTGGATTCAAAATTTCCACTCACAACCTCAGTAAGAATCTGGACGTCTTGGTCGAAGAAACCAATGCTCCGACTACCATCTTCCACCCCGATCTCTACCTCTCGTATCTATTGAACGGAGGTACAAACCCGCCACATTCATCCGATCTCAGCGCCGGCGATAATACGAGTATAAATTCACACGGTTATCAAGCTTCTTCAAATGGAAAAAAGGAGATGGATTTGATAGAGATGATCAGCTGTTGCCCATTTGGATCAGATGGCTACACCTAGGCGAAGACTATCCTGCATATTTGCTTTAAGGGCGGAGTTCAAAAATTCTATAAAATATTATTGTTATAGAAGAACTGTCCTCGTTCTTTATCAGCTTGGATTCTTTTGTTTCTGCTGAACTGAAATGATTTCCTTTGCAAATTTACTGTTCTTTTAACTTTCAGTTGCTTTTCTTTTTTTTGAACTTTTCTGTGATACATGCAAGAAACCATCCATCTTTCTCGCACCTGCGGAGGGACTGGGACTCTTTCCTGGTTCGACAACTGGTTAGCCTAGGGCCTGGATTAGAGATTCTCATACCAAATGATTCTGATCATAAAAAAATTATTGAGGAGAAATGCCTGGTTTTGATCAGCGGTCTTAAATCTGTCACGTATTATATCTGTAGCCATGTCTGATGAGGATGATCCTTACGCCGTCCGAGCACAGAAACGGCGACGAGTAAAAGATAAGACACTTCTGGAGAGCTCGCGTTTGAACTACTACAATTCCATCTCCATCAGCAATCAAACAAGATCCAACCGCTCATATTCGCTCTACAGCGCCAATATATCCACGTTCGCGCCTCTCCTCCTTCTCCGAAGTGAAACCAATTACTACCTTGCAAAATGACGGTTATACTAACAGATATGGCTTCTTTGGCAAATGACGTTCGCAGCAGTGGCATTGAAAAGCGCCGCCGACATCTAAGGGGAGAAAGGCCTTTTGGAGTGGATATTGGGACGGTTGCAGAAAGACCAGCTGGTCCAGACTGACCTTAATCTGAAGAAGGTGGCGGAGAAGAACGGCGACACCACAGCCAGAAAAAAGAACTCCGTCTCCATCGGCAGAAGAAGAACGTTGAGTTTCTGTTAAGGCAGTGAGGATTGAAGAGCTTATGGCCGGAGGAGGTAGTCGGCTGTGAAGAGCAGTAAGAAGAAAAGAGGGAGAGAATAATGACTTCTGTATATTAATCAAATCAACTTACGGTTGTTTTTACTAAGTATATAATCGATAAGAAGGGAAATGATGGATATTTATAACTAAACATACAAACCGAAATGAAATTATAGACATGATGGATATTTATAACTAAACGTACAAACGAAACTAAAATTACAAAAGAGAGAGAACTAGGAACAATAGATACATTAATATTCTCCCTCAAGATCAAGGACGTAATCCAGAGAGCTTGGATGTAAAGCGATCAAACTTCGAAAGCGGGAGAGGTTTTGTTAAGCCATCGGCAAGTTGGATTTCAGAAGAAGTAAAATTTACCTATAGTAATTTTTTTAGTACTTTTTCTGAACAAAATGAAAATTAATTTCAACGTGCTTTGATTTGGAGATTTGTTCCTAGAAAAATACAGAAATCTCATGTACTTTTTCTATCATCTGGAAAAGAAGTTCTGTCGGCATCCGTGTAGCAAGTCAAGTTGCAACTGTTACATGACAAAAAAGAGATATCTAAAAATGAAGTACCTTTAAGATATTGCAAATTTCGTTTTTGCCAATGAATTTCTATAGAGATATGCATAAATTGCGAGACATTGTTAACAATGAAAGCAATGTCTAGTCTGGTTAGACAATAGTATTGTAGTCTACCAACAATGATGCGATAAAGATAGCCATCACGTAGTGATGTGTCAAATGTTTTGTGATAAAATCATCCCAATAACCATAGGAGTGGAGACTGACTTGTTGGAATCCATATGTGCTCGGTGCAGTAGTTTAGATATGTACCTGGATTGTGAGAAACTTATGCCCGTAGAGGTACGGGTGACTTGAATCCCTAGAAAATATGATCGATGACCAAGATCCCGAATTTTAAATGTTGAGTGTAGATAAGTTAACAGCTTATCCACTTGAGCATGAGAGTTGTTTGTTATGATAATATCATCTACATAAACCAACATGATCAGAATAAAGGATTGTGTACGACAAACAAATAACGAGGAATCAAATTTTGAAGCCGCAAAATCCTAATTTATTGTAGCATCATGCAACTCCACATACCTAGCTTGAGGGGACTACTTGAGACCGTAGAGAGATTTATGTAAGAGATTTATGTAAGAGACAAACAACCGATGGATGAGATGGATTGATAAATCCAGGAGGCTGTTGCATGAATATTGTCTCAGTTAAATCACCATGCAAGAAAACATTACTAATGTCAAGCTGCCTTATATTCCAACCAAAGGAAATTGCTAAGGAAAGAGTCGTGCGCACCGATAATGGTTTTACAACAGGATTAAAAGTTTCTTCATAGTTTATGTCTTCGATCCAATCATATCATTTTGCCACTAAACGAGCCTTATATCTGCTAATAGTATCGTTTGAGTTAAGCTTCGCCTTAAAAATTCATTTACAACCAATGATTTTTGCTCCAGGAGGGAGAGACACTAGAGTGCATGTATTTGTATCATTTAGTGCGGAGATCTCCTCTTGCATGGCCGTTAACAAATGTAGATTTTTTGAAACTTGTAGAAAAGTTTTTGATTCGATGGTAGTCTCAATAGGAAAGACTTTGGGTTTAAAGACACCATATTTACCTCGGGTTCTCATATAATGGGCATTAACTAGAATGAGTAAGTGGTGATGGTTGAGATATGAGAATGGGAGATGATGAATGTATGGATGAGGGTTGGTTTTGTGTAGTAGTTGGAGAGGGAGATGTCGAAGTATCTGAGGAAAGAGAGCCAGTATGATGGGTCAAGGAGTTTAGGAAAGGTAGAAAGGGAATGGATAGGGAAAATGATGGTGATGGTGATGGTGATGGTGAGAAGAATTTGGAAATAGACGAGAAGGGAAAACTAGACTCCACAATGAATACATATTGAGAGATAAATTTTGTTTGAGGGAAGATCAAAACAGATATAATCTTTATGTTGAGAACTGGTCCCTAAGAAGACACAGGGAATAAAGCGAGGTTGTAACTTATGTTTGTTGAAATATCGGATAAAAGAAAAACAGAGGCAACAAAAAAAAAGTAACGAAGGATAATCTGAAATTTTATTGAACAAACATTCAAATGGAGATTTGTTTTGTAACATAGGAGCATAAAGCAAATTTATTAAGATTTGTTGCTGTTGCAAAAACATTGAGCCAGAAGTATTGAGGAATGAAACAATAGTGAAAGATCAGTTTCGACTACATAACGATTTTTACGTTCAACCTGACTATTTTGATTTAGAGTGTATGGACAAGAGATATGATGATGAATTCCAAGAGACTTAAACACTAGGAAGAGGGATTGGACACTCCCATCATATTACACAATTTTTATATTTATTCTAAATTGAGTAAGAATAAATTTATAGAAATACACAAAAGTAGTGTAAACTTCACTTTTTAGTTTCAGAGTGAACAATCATGTAAAATGAGTACAATCATCCACAAAAAGAACAAAATATCGTGCACCAGTAATAGAATTAACCGGTGACGAATCCCAAACATCAATGTGTACAATATCAAAAGGGGAATTTGCACGTGAATTAGAAATTTTAAAAGGTGAACGATGAGTTTTATTCATCGGACAAGAAACATAAAATGGTGACAATTTTGTTTTTGAAACGGAATACGACATGATTGTAATGCATGCTGCAGAACCGGGGACGATGGATGTCCTAGTCGGTGGTGCCAAAAAGAGGAGGAGTGACTATTTGAAGGAGGCAGCTGAGTATGCAATGCCCGAACTGGTGAGACAGATGGGAATTGGTAGAGCCCATTAGTGAGAGAACCCTGGAGCAGCGGCTGATGGGATATCTAATCCTTAACACATAAATTTTTTGATGAAATTCAATATACACAAAATTGTCTCGACACAGTGTTTGTACATTGATCAGATTTTGAGATAGGAGTGGAGTGTGGCAAACAATGTGCAGTTTTAATGGGCGATAGTAAGTTGGAATAACTACAGAACCAAGACGAGAGATTGGAAGTAAAGTACCTTTAACAGTGGCTACTTGCGAGGAACCAGAATAGGGTTGAACTTGATGCAGGATTTCTCCGTGTGGAGTGAAGTGGTGCATTTCATCGGAGTCCAGAATCCACGGTGCAGCAGAAGGAAGAAGGTTTGGTGTTGGCAGAAGACCGCCGAAGGACGAAGAGGAAGCATACAGGGCTTGGGATTGGGCTTCAGAGAGATGGGGAAATTGGACGCAAGGAGTGGTAGCTTGATAATTGAAATTGGGTTGGGTCAAGTTAAATGACCGGTTTCGAGGTGTAGTGGGGGTGAGCCAAGCCAGGTGATCCTGTAGGAGACATTTAGCCTATGATAACAGGGGGTTGCCAAATGACCCAATTTTTGGCAAATTTGACACCGCGCCTTAAACTTGTTCGGTCGGACCGAGCGCCAGGATGTAGATCAAGAGCCGCTTGGTTGAAAACTAGAAGGGTAGTTCTGTCGGAAAGGGGCCAACTAAGGGGAACAAGGGCTCCAGCCTTGGCCAACAACACGAAGATTGGCATCATTCGCTTGGCCAATCAAAAATTGAAACTTAGTAGAAGGCTGTGAATTGCTTCTAGAGAGGGTTGGTTCGGCCGACTTGTAATTGAGACGACGAAGGTGTTATACGCGCTTCCGAGGTCGCCCAAAAAGTATATCATCTTATTCAGATATGACACTTGTTTGCCAATTTCGGCGAGCATGTTGCACAAAGTTGTGATTTTTTGAATGTAGGCAGCTGCTGAAATTCATTCTTTTGACAAGAAATGAAGTTGGCTTCTCAGATCAGTAATCTTGGCGAGTGACGAGGAAGCAAAAATTCAAGCGAGAGTGCTCTAGATTTCGCTAGCCGTGGTAAAAGACACAATTTATGAGAGTAGATCTTCAGATATCGACGAAAAAATCTAGCTCGTAACAAACTGATTATACCTTTGCCAGGTAGTGTATTTTGGATTTTGCTGAAAAGAGAGTGAATCTAGAAGTTGTGAGGGTAGGAAAAGAGAGCTATTCAATAGATTGTCTATGTCATTTGCAATAACCACGTTGAAGAGCCGTGCCTTCTAAATGAGGTAGCTTTTATTGTTAAGTTTGATTATTAATGTTTGATTTACATAGGGGAAGGGAGGCAGAGGGGAAGATGGAAAGGTTGACGGGAGGGAGGGATCGTGGAGCCCGGCAACGCCATTGTCTGGCTCTGATACCACGTTGAGTTTCTGTTAAAGCAATGAAGCTTAAATAGCCTATGGCAAGAGGGGGAAGGCGACTATGAAGAGCATTAAGAAGAAGAAGAGAGAGAAAATGATATATTGATCAAAAGGAAAGATGAATATTTGTAGCTAAATATACAAACCGAACTAAAATTACAAAAGAGAGAAAATCGAGAACAGTAGATACGGTAACAAAGAATGGTGGATTTGGAGGTTTGTTTGCTAAGAATTGACGGGTTCTTCTCCTCCCCGAGAGCGGCCAGCCTAAAGCCCGAGCTCTGAATCTCTGTTTTTCCTAATTATAATTTATTGAATTCCATAAATCTTTCAAACGCAAGAGTTGTGTTTAAGTTTTCGTAATTCACATCAACTTACCAACAAGAATCTCCAGAGATTATGATTCTCTGGTCTGCTCAACTCAGTAACCAATTCACACTGATAGTTGAAGATACAAGCTTAATATTTTAAATATATTTTTGACTAGTGTCCAAATTTAGAGATTAATGCAAATATTAATTTATGTATTAAATTAAATATATAATTATAAATAACGTCAGCATAAACATTTTCAAATCAAAGCATTTTTATAAAATAATTTTCTCTCTTCCTCCGAGGAAAAAAAAAAACTCTGAAAATCAGATCTGAGATTGAACACTTCGATGCTTCAGATTCAAGAGCATCAAAACTAAGACAACGACGTAAAACTTGATGGTAGAAAAAAGATCAGACTTTGGTCGAAACTTGATATACGAGGAGCAGAGCCTCTCTCTCAAAACTCCCATTGGAGAGATCTCTCTGTTTTTCATTTTTTTCTCTTTGACGGGGAAGAAATTGTCCACGCAGTACGAAATAAACGTAAATACTGAAAAAAAAGAAATGGAAATTTACATCATAAATCCAAGAACTAGCAGAGATTTTAAATGAGCAGAGCCAAACCTGTCAAATGCATCTTCACAATCACTCTGTTCTAAAATCACAGGCAGAAGTTTGCACGAAGAAGATGATGAAAGCGGAGTTGAAAATTCAATCTTTGACATTCATAACGAGTAAAACTTCTCCAGAATTCTCCATGGTGCAGTCTAAAAACTCTCTAACTTCTTCCGTATCTTTAAATGGCGACGGAGAAGCAAGATCACTATCTAAATTATACCATACGCCATCGATGTTTCTTAGTGCTATCCAATGTCTACTTTTCCAAACGCCACCATACCTTCTAACTGAGACATTAAGGATAATCCCCATGAGAGTATCTTCAGACCTGTCTAAGTCAATCGAAGCTGCCCGATTTCTTCGATCATGCCAAATGACGGTCTTCCCTTTCCCTTCCAAGGCTGCAATCAAAACATTTATGTCGTAGTTTCCGGTGAGAGTATTGTGGTGTGGTTTAAAGACTAGAGAAAAGGACGGCCTGCCTTCCTTCGTGGGTTCTTGAAGATCAAGACTCTCTGCGATTTCATTCAATCTTCCTCGAGTAAATGCTTCCTTTCGCTGTTTCACAGAGCATCAGAAAACCGCGAGATTAAAAATTGCAACGAAAATAAAGTGAAAAAAACAGAGGGTATGTTCATCGTCAATGGCAGCTGCAACGAGATTGGAAGCGAGGGAGAATCGGGCGGTTCCAATTTTCAGAATTTTTGTTGGGATGCGAATTTCCGGCCGGCCGACGAACGATTAAAAAAAGTCTGCAATTTGAGACAGAGGAAAGTACCTGAAAGAGGTTATTTAGGGTGTGTAAGAGGCAAAACTGTAGTCTTTGCCTTTCATGATAAACTCGGGTATTCTCAATCTCACCCGCCATCTTCGACTTCTCAAACAAAATTATCAGAGGCGACCAGAAGATTAAGGCCTGGAATTTCAAGATCTCAAGCTACAAAACAAGAAGAAAATTTTGGACTTGGAAAGGGAATCTAGGGTTTCTTCCGTGAAGTTGACTGAGTCCGAAGGCCAAAACTCGTCGTTGTGGAATCGCGGGTGCCACGCATAAGACTGGGTAGGCCGGAAATTAACTGCCATTTAAGTTCTTACTTAAATACTTAATTCAGAAATTTGTAACCCAGAAGTTAAAATTAGATCTTTCTTCACATCATCTAATCGATTTTACCTTCAGAACCAATTCCTTCAAACCCATGATATTGTCTTTTTCCATCTCCTCCCAACTTGCTACCCTACCGACTCTCTCCTTCTCCGGCGAAAAAATCGGGGAGACGTACCTTGATCTCAAAGCCCAAAGATTGGTCAATTAAGATCAATAGTAAGGAGAAAAGGTTAGCGATCTCTAGTGCGGCGGTGAATACGATAGTAGCAGAGGATTTTGAGGAAAAGTTCGAGAAGCCGAAGAGGAAGGAATTTATTGCAGCGATGACGAGGTGGGTTATTGATCCGACGGAGAAATCAATGTTCTTGATGGCAGAAATCTCCGACAATGTGCATTTTTCCAGCCGAAATATTGGAACGTTGAAGATGCTACCAAGATCCCTGAATTGTTCGATGTCTTGAATTCAGATAAACTGCTCCTCACGCCGGCAGCTGTAGATAACTTAAACAGGAGGTATGGGGTTAATTCGGAGGAAGTCTACGAAGATGGCAAAGATGAAGAAGAAGAGGAAGAACGCGATGAAGGCAGTGATAGCTAATGGCGGGGAATCTGGTAGCTTCTATTGTCACACTGTTTAATTGACATGGATTCCGCCATTAACGTCCAGACTATCTTTGATGAGCACTTTGACCTGCTCAGGCCAAGTTCCAAGCAACGAAGCAAGCTTCAAACTTGGCCATTTTGGTCCTTCTGGTTTGAGTTTATTGCCTTGCATTGCTCTTATATCAATGAAGTTGACTAGTGCTGCAAGTGCTCAATACCGATCAATGAAGAAGAAGACAGAGAAAGAAGCAGAGAAAAAGAAACCAAGGAACGAGACCTAGATGTAATACAAGGATTTTTCCCCGGAATTCTACATGGGCGTAAGATAAAATGGTACATTCAATCCATGGGATCTTGCATTTCAACGAGTCCACGCGCAGTGAATAACCAGATTCTCCGTTGAAACCTTATCAGAAAGAACCATTCCGAAGGGTCTCAACTCTCAACTCATCGATGGCGGTAAACCGACTCCTCGAGATCAAACACTAGAAACTACACTAAACTCAGAGTTCTTCAAAACATCTGAACAAACAAGAACAAAACACGAAACTAATTGACTAATTGACCAACTGATAAACATGGAGTAATGGTAAATCAAAGCCACCGATGTTTTAAAAAATACAGTTTATGATCGAAGAGGATGGCTCTGAAAGACCATGTTTTGAGCTCTGTTTACTGATTTATGGCCGAGGACGTAAGAGGCATTGAATTCAAAAGAAGGGTGCACAACCATTATTCCATGGCCTTGATTAAAACCCAAGCTTGTTTCGCCATTGTTGTGCAGATTGGAAGCTAGAGTTTGTTTGGGGAGACAGCGAAACGGAGTATTCCACCGGGTATGGGCTTTTCTCCTCCGTCGCTGATATTGACCTTCGTTATATAGTGAATGCTCAATCGTCGCTTATCTTTACTGCCGGAATTTTGAGTTTTCAAATAAAATAAATCATTTTTTCTACGCATTTCTGAGCATGACTTGCTACCTGAGTCGGCTACTGTGTGGTCCCTCTTCAGACTCACATTATTTAATATTTTTTTTAATTTTATTTTTTCGCGTCATAAAGAAAATGTAAAAAAAAAAATTGAAATTTTTTTCTGTTTGATGTGTAATATTTTGTATTCTTATGAGAAATTTTCTCTATAAATAGAGAATTTCTGATAAAAAAAATCATCCAAAGAGAAAAGAAAGAATTTCTTTTGTGAGGAAGAGGAAGAGAAAAATAGAGTGATTTTATGCGAGAGAAAAGAAAAAGAGTAAGAAAAATAAGTGGTGCTTTTGTGCACATTGAGAATTTTAAGAGTGGTGATTTTTCTTAGTGAATATTTTCTATAATATTTGATATTTAGAAAAATATTGTAAATCATATTTTTTATAGTGATATTTTTTTAAATTTGGTCCCCGTGATTTTTTTTCAATTTGAGTTTTCACGTAAAATCTTTGGTGGTCATTTTTTGCTATTATTTTTTTTACCTCTTAATCGTTATAATTTTACAACATGAAAAAATATTCCTGATATTTTTCGGATCACATTTGCTATCGTTTCTCATACCGCATGGTTAGTGGTGTAATTGTACGTGCAAGTAAGCTCTGTTTAGAATACTGAAATTTAAGTAGACTGTTTGTGACTCTTCAGCATTTCCTGGAAACTTACTTAGAAAGATAATTCTATCCAAGGAGATTGACAAGAATATTCTTTCATGGGAATTATCCTGTTCAGTACTTTCCACGTTTTACAAGGGCGACATTATAATTATTTCGAACAACAATTATTATTTTTCAACAACGGGTATCAGAGCCAAGTTCATAGTTCTTGTGTCGTGCTCAAATCATAGAGAGTAATCCGAGTCGGATGGTAACGTTGAACGTCTTCAACTATCATGTGTGGAAAGGGAAGAAGGAGGATCTTCTCTACGTTAAAGATTATTATTTGTCCATGTTTACTGGTCCGAAGCCGGCAGATAAATCTGACGTCGAATGAGAATTGTGTCATCATCAAATGTGCGGTTACATTCGGCAGTAAGTAGATAATAACGTACTCAACCACGTAAGTGAGAAAAAGAACGCTCATAGCTTACAGAAAAAGTTTGAATAATTATATGCTTAGAAGACTGGCAAAAACAAGTTGTTTTTTGTCAAACAGCTTGTAGGATTGAGATACCAAAATGGAAAAACAATGACCGATCACTTGAATATATTTCAAGAAATTATCAATCAGTTGGTTGGAATGAAGATCAAGTTTGATGACGAAGTTCAGAGATTGATGTTTCTTGGAACCTTACCGAACTCGTGGGAGACATTCAGAATGTCGTTGTCCAACTAGGCTCCGGATGATATTTTGGCTATAGATATAGTCAAAAGTGTTCTGAATGAGGAGATGAGAAGAAAGTCGACTAGTTCTTCATAGTCAGACGTCCTAATCACTAAAAACATAGGGAGGAGTTAAAGCAAAGGTCCGGACAATAGAAATCGAAATCAAAGCAAGTCGAGAAAATACACTAATTTTGAGTGCCATTGTTGTGACAATAAGGGTCACATCAAGAGATTTTGTCGAAAGTTTCTTAAAGAAAATTCGAATACTGAGGGAAAGGACATAAAGACCAAAGAGGGTGTAACATACGAGAAGGTAGCCACGATCATCAAAGAGTTCTTTATTGTGCACAACGGAGACGTCATAAATCTCGCCTCCCAAGATACGAGTTGGGTGATCTATAGTGGCGCTTCGATACATGTTATTTCACAGAGGAATTTCTTCACGTTCTACACTTATGGTGACTTTGGAAGTGTAAATATGAGAAATAATGGCGTTGCAAAGGCCATTGGTATAAGAGATGTGCATTTAGAGATCGACAATGGCAACACCTTATTTTTGAGAGGTGTGAAGCGCATCCCTGACATCTGCATGAATTTGATCTTAATTGAAAAGTTTGACGACGAAGGGTTTTGCAACACCTTTCGTGATGGAAAATAGAGGCTTGCCAAAATCTCATTGATTGTGGCGAAAGAAGAAAAATGTTCATCATTGTATGTGATGCATGCGAAGATCGTCATTCCACAGTCTATACGGTGGACCATGAAGGCATGATAGATCTTTGGCACAACCGGCTTAGCTATATGAGCGAGAAGAGTTTGATGATTCTAGACAAGAAGAACCTGTTATCAGTTATAAAAGGGGGCTCTCTAAAATAGTGTGCTCATTGTTTAGCAGGCAAGCACACTCGAGTTGCCTTCAAGAGAGCTCCTCACTCACCAAAACCGAACATTCTCAACATCGTCTACTCTGATGTGTGTGGTCCGATGAAGACAAGAACACTTGGTGGTGCGCTGTACTTTGTGACTTTCATCGACGATCATTCAATGAAGATTTGAGTATATGTGTTGAAGACAAAAGATCAAGTTCTAGACGTCTTCAAACAGTTTCATGCTCGGGTGGAAAGAGAAACAAATGTGAAGTTCAAATCTATTCTGACTGATAATGAGGTTGAATACTACAGTTCTTTTGAAGAGTATTGTAGAGAGCAGAGTATTCGATACCAAAAGACACCTCCGAAGACTCCTCAGTTGAACAGTTTAGCTGAGAGAATGAACAAGACACTTGTTGAGAGAATGAGATGTTTGCTCTTGCAGTCACAGTTACCGAGATTCTTTTAAAGTGAAGCCTTGAGTACAGTGGTGTATGTTTTGAATCTCACGCCGAGTGTTCTATTGAATTTCAAAGTTTCAAACAAGATGTGGTCAGGAAAAGAAGTTTCTTACAATTATCTGCGCATATTTGGGTGCAAGACCTTTGTTCACATTCCAAAAGACGAGCGGTCGAATCTCGATGTAAAGTCGATGCCATGTCTGTTCATTGGTTATGGTCTTGATGAGTTTGACTACAGGTTCTACAATCCAGTGCAGAAAAAACTAGTCAGAAGCAGAGATATAGTGTTCGTAGAAGAGCTCAAAGACACCGATAAGGTAGAAATCGCAGAGAAGTGCAGTGATTATCTGATTGATTTGAATCAAATCTCTACAACTGCAGAGCATTTCGATCAAGGGGGAGTGGAACTGAAACATGATACCGATCTTGCTGATGCCGAAGTTCCCACCATTGACAATGTTGAACCGACTGAGCAAGTCAAAGAAGAAGTTCAAGAGCTGTCAGATGAATCTCTTTTGAGAAGATCCACTAGAGAACGACGTCCTTCAACAACATACACTTGAGATGAGTATGTAATGCTCACAGATACCGGAAAGCCAGAAACTTACCAAAAAGCAACTTCATGTTGATAAGAAGAAAGAGTGGCTGGAAGCCATGGAAGAAAAGATGCAATCTCTCCACGAGAACCACACTTATGACTTGGTGAAGGTACCCTAAAGCAATACAACTCTAAAAAACAGATGGATCTACAGGTTGAGGGCCGAAAATGCAAGCTCACATCCAAGGTACAAAGCTCGATTAGTTGTGAAGGGGTACGGTCAAAAGAAGATAATCGACTTTGAAAAAATATTCTCACTAATGGTGAAGAGTCCTCAATCCGAGTTGCTCTTGGTTTAGCGGCACACTTGGACTTGGAAATCGAGCAATTTGACATGAAAACTGCGTTCCTTCATGATGACTTAGAAGAAAAACACTACATAGAGCAGCCTAAGGGATTCAAAGTCATAAGAAATGAGTAACTTGTGTGCAAGTTGAAGAAGAGCTTGTATGGCCTTAAACAAGCTCTGCAACAGTGGTTCAAGAAGTTTGAATCTTTTATGGTGAGTCACGGGTATAGTCGGACATCGTCGGATCATTGTATGTTCATTAAGAGGCACTCCGACGAAGACTTCATTATTCTCCTCTTGTATGTTGATGATATGTTGATCATAAATGGTGACACTAGCAAGATTGCTAAGTTCAAGAGAGAGTTGAGCAAGTTTTTTGCTATGAAAGAGTTGAGCAAGTCTTTCTCGGTACGGCAAATAAGATACTTGGTATGAACATCTCTCGTGATAGGAATAATGGGAAAGTGTGGTTGTCTCATGAAGACTACATCGAGAAAATACTTGAAAGGTTCAACATGAACAATGTCAAAACTATGCGTTCTCCACTTGTAGGTCACTTCAAGCTCAATTCAGTGCAATATCCTACAAGTGAGAAAGACAAGGAGGACATGAGTCGAGTTCTTTATGCATTTGCAATTGACAGTTCGATGTACGACATGGTTTGCACTCGACCCGATATTGTTCATTCAGTTGGAGTAGTTAGCTGATTTCTCTCCAATCCTGGCAAAGAATACTGGAAAGCAGTGGAGTGGATATTCAGATATCTCAGAGGCACTTCCAGGTTGTATTTGTGTTTCGGTGGCAGTGATCTTATGTTAGTTGGGTATATCGATTCAGATATGGCTGGTAATGTTGAGTTCAGGAGGTCCATTTCAGGATTCTTGATGATTTTTGTAGGAGCCATGTTTTGGCTATCTAACCTGCAAGATTGTGTTGCACTATCCACCATAGAAGTCGAGTACATTGCGATCACTGAGAGTTGCAAGCATGCTTTATGGATGAAAAGATTTCTTGAAGAATTAGGTCTGCACTAAGAGAAGTATATTATGTTCAATGATAGCCAGAATGTTATTCATCTCTCGAAGAATTCGTCATTTCATTTGAGGTCCAAACATATTGATGTGAGGTACCATTGGGTTCAAGATCTGGTCCGGTTCTAGTTTTTCCATTAAAAATTATTTTTTTAATAACAAATTTCAAATTAAAAAAAAAAATAAACTTCTTATATTTTGCCTTTTTTTTCCAGAAGCACAAAGGTCGAGAGAAAAAGTATCATCCTTCTCATGATAAAGGCAGGTGTCACTCGATTGTTCTATTCCTAATTGATGCAAGCAGGCCTATCACAACAAGAAATGAAAATGATATATCTTAGTTTAAGATAATCAGAATCCAAGAAACAAATACCCTGAGATTACCTCTTAGCGCATTGTTATAATGTAGATGGGCATATGCATACAAGGCTGAAATGTAAGCACGAGACTTGCAAAGCTTTATAACTAATTAGAGTAGGCTATTTTCAGTGGTATACCTAAGAATTTCATCCATGGTTATGTAAACTAAAGCCTCATCGCCAGCCCATTCGAGATATGAAGTTACACCCACCAGGGGCTTTCCAACAGGAGATCGAGTCTCAACATCAATGACATGAACCGTAAAGATTTCATCACCTTTTGCATCTTCTGCATATGCCACCAATTTGTTATTCAGACTGACCTGAAGAAGAAATGAAGCATGGACAGCTTAGACACAGAGTTTAAGGAAGGAGATGCAACTGAGCAGTTAATCTGATGAAAATATATTTCATTGGAATACCTTAAAAGCGTTAATATTGTAATATGCATGATTCTGAGCCTGAATATTCTCGTCGAGAATTACATGCTCCGGGGTGCATCAGGTCCAGTGGGCATAACACCATTTTCTGAGGGTGGATTATCGTTGTTGGGTACAGGATGCCTGCAGTGATGAACATATTCCTTTCCCTTCAAATTCTTCTCATAATAATAAAAAGGGCCTTTACGTCGGGTGATAGATAAATCAACCTCCTCAAGCCGCCCCCTAATCTCAGCATAAAGCTGGTTTTCAAGCTTTTTAACGAAAGGCTCCATCCGAAGGTTTATTTAAATGTGAATAATAAACATCAACATTTAGAGGAACTGTAGTTTTGATTTTGTTGCCATGGCTAGCCTCATCTAAAGCTTTTTGAATGTTTTGTAGAGCTGGAAACGTATGCTTCTCAAATGAATGATTGTAACTGGCCAAGAAAAGCTCATTTCTTACACTCACGCACCTGTAAAAACCAAGAAAAACAAATTATAAAAAGAACATTCGTTCCTTCTACAAATTTTCGCTATGAAATCTTGAATTAGAATAATATTTTTCCTTAATAATTTTTAGCAGTAATTTATTTTTTAAGCTCTCAACTCCATGAAGAATGACAAAATATGGAAGTCTAATTATCAAAAACCATCAAGCTTTGTATTTGTTGGGTTATGATGAGAGCCACAGAAAGTTTGGTGCAATTTGACAATGCATTGCCTCTTTTGGTGTAGGAATTTGATCAGTTTTTTCAGAAGAAAAGCAGGGCCGGGCATGGTTAGTCTCATAGATATCTTGTTGTAGTAAAGTTATAGTTATCAAAACCTTCGATGTCAAGTAGATTGGGCTCCAACCTTTTTTGTGCATGTTCTTCATATAATTTTCCATTCCAAGTCAGTGATAAACAAATCCTAATCAAAGACTTAAGGCTTACCTTCTCGGACGAGTGGTTGAGCGGCGAGTTTTCGGCAAGGGCAAGGGCGAGGGCGAGAGACGGCTAGGTCGAGGGAGAGGGCGAGAGAACTGAGTCTGAACTGAAGCTAGATCGAGCAGTCCCGACCAATCAATGTGTTAGCCGGTTAGGGCAATCAGCAATGTTGTTAGGGTCGGTTCTAAATGAATTGATTCATTAGAATCGAAAACAGGACCAAGACAGAGAATTTTGGTTCTAGTCAATATACTGAAATTCCCTTTTTTTTAAATGAGAACCAACTACAACCGGACCAAATCGTCGGTTCTGGTCCAATTCTTCAGTTCTTGATTTTTTTGTACACCCCTAGTTGCACTTGGCAAAAGTAAACACCATTGAAAACGGTACGAATATGTTGACGAAGACTTTGCCAAAGAAAAAGCTTGAGGTTTGTCGACGAAGAGCCGGATTATTAGAGATACCTCATCATAAGTCGGGATGAGGAATTTGTGGGACCCCTCCTTAATGATGAATGACCCATATCATTTAATAAATAAAAAAATTTTAATTTTACTTTTACACATCATAAATGAAGTGCAAAAAAAAAAATGAAACTTTCTTCTGCGTGATATGTGTTGTTTTGTCCTCTTATGAGAAATTTGTTCTATAAATAGAAAGTTTCTAATGAAAAAAAAAATCATTCAAAGAGAAGAGAAATAGTTTTTCTTGTGAGAAAGAGGAACAGAAAAAATAAAGAGATTTGGTGGGAGATAAAAAAAAGAGGGTAAGAAAAATAGGTGTTGTGTTTTTGTGCACATTAAGAGTTATAAGAGTGATGATTTCTTTGAATGAATATTTTCTAGAATATTCGATATCTAAAAAATTATTGTAAATTTTATTTTTCATAGTGAGATCTTTATGGACTCGGTCTCCATGATTTTTTCTCAATTTGGGTTTGCACATAAAATCTTCGGTGTTCATTTTTTGTTATTATTTCTTTTACCTCTTGGCCATTATAACCTTACGACGTGAGAAAATATTTTTTGTATTTTTCAGATCGCATCTGCTATTGTTTCTCGTACCGCATCGTTAGTGGTGTAATTGTACTGTACAAATACGTTCTGTCTAGGAAACTGGAATTTAAAGGGATCGTTTGTGACCCTCGAGACTTTGCTGGAAATTTACTTGAAAATGTAATTTTATCTAAGAAGATTGCGAATAACATTATTTTTTAGAAATTATCCTAATCAATACTTTTCACGTTTTACAGCAGCGACGTTATAATTGTTTCCAACAACAATTATTATTTCTCAACACGTACGAGTTAGAAAAAATTCCGATAGATATTCCTCCAATCACCTAATGAAGATTTTCTTAGGCCAATATTGTAAGACGGTTTAGAACCTTCAAGATCGATACATTCTTTCATGGTTTTTAACTCGGTCTCCTCCTCAACATAATCGTTGATTGCATCCACCATTAACTCTCTTCCACCGGTCACATTTTCTCTGACAACAAACCCTAAGCTCCCAATTTCAACCTCTAACTTTTTATCACGATTTTTTTCATCGTCGACGTTGAAGAGGTCCCAAAGAGTGTCCTAAAGCGAACATCGCACGATTATGCCACGGTAGCTTGCATAAGCAGGGAACCTCCTCATCTTTCATGTCGGAGCCAGGATTTTCTACTGCAAAACGCCACATTGCAGTGTTGGTAGAAGGAGGAGATTTCTTGGCGAGGCGTTCCCGGAGACATGAGGTGCAGAAGCCGGTTACGGGCGGGGTGGGATGACGTGACAGGTGGAGAGACGTTGAGGCTTTGATTTTTGAATGTCGTAGAGAGTCATGAGCAAAAGCCAAAAAGTATGGACCTTTCTCTCAGAGCACATACAGACAGAAAAAGCTGTTGCTTTGGATTAGAGATGTTAAACGAGCGAGTCGAGCCGAGCTGAGAAAGACCCGGCTCACCGAGCCTGCCGAGCCTAATAAGTCGAGCATAACGAGCCGAGCCTAATGAGCTGACCTTAAAAAATTTCTGACCTGAGCTGGCTCGCGAGCCGCGAGCCTAACCAGTCGAGCCGAACCGGCTCAACGAGCGTAACGAGCCGTTGCGTTGCTGAGCGGTCTGATTCTCAGCAACGGTCTAATCACCGTTGCTCAGAATCTCAGCTTCTCATCAACGGTCATCACCGTTCTTTGACACTTTAGTGTGAGAGAAGAAAAACAATCGAGGGGAAAAAGATTACTGAACTGAGGGGTAAAAAGTCGACCGAACTGCTGAAGAGAGTACAGTCGACGGAAAGAGTTCAGCGATCTGGGCAATCACCCAGCGACGATGGGCGATTTATCGCCTAGCGCTCGGATGATCGATCGCCCAGTGATCAGAGAGATGGGCGATCTAGCGCTCGGATGATCGATCGCCCAGTGATCAGAGAGATGGGCAATCGATCGCAGCTCTCTCGACCCCGACGATGATCAAAGATGCTCGAGGGCTCGAGCTTTTGGACGCTGCGCTTCCATTGGAAACATCGAAAAGCTCACTCAACTTTGCCCATCGTCGCAGGACAATGATCACTCAACGCTTGAACGATCGATCGCCCAGCTATCCCAACCCCGACGACGATCGAAGATGTTCGAGGGCCCGAGCTTTTGGATGCTGCGCTTCTATCGAAGACGTCGGAAATCTGGCTCAGCTTCGCCCATCGTCGGAAAGCTCAGTGCCGAGCTAGGCATGACCGAGGCTGCTCACGAGCAGGCTCATCAGGCTCGCGAGCAGGTTCATCAGGCTCGCGAGCACGGATTGTCGAGCTCGACTCGACTCGACTCGTCTATGTGGCTTGAGTCAAACCCGCTTGCTACAGTACCGAGCCGAGCGGGCGAACTGGTGAGCCAACCTGCTCATTTAACAACACTACTTTGGATAAACGGCAAAGCTGACAGCACAACCAGAAACCCTGGGTAATTTGACTTTTTTTTTTGAAAATTAAAAAACTTTTATTTGGTAAGAGTCAAGAGATAGCTGATGACTTGATCGTTAGTCAAATAATGACACAAGTGAACTTGATTGTTCTTCTTCTCTGAAAGTCTTGGTTGATGAGGTTGATAGTGTCGTCGTCTTCCTCAGGATCTTCCCTGTTTCTTAACAAATCAAAGCGAAGATACTTTTGCAGAAGAGCCATGGTAAAGATCCTTGCAGAATCTGAGTTCATTGTTCCGCTCTGAAACGAGTCAAGGTCGTTGACTTGAAGATTAGTTTTGATCCAGAAGATGTCAAGTAATATTTCTAATAAACAGTAGCTAAAGTTGACTAAATCAAGGTCCCCGACGGCCATTGTTTATGTTCTCAAACAACTTGAATTGATGAATTCTGAAGTAAATGTATTGGCTTGAATTGGTCCTACGAAAATAAATGGAATTATTGAACAAGTGAAAGCAACCCAAACTTGAAAACAAGCTAAAATTTTGCACTAAGATGAGATCCAATTAATCGACGAACGACAGATGAAGAAAAAAGCAACCCCGCAAAACTTTGAAGATGCGAACGGAAGAAGGCAGATCGGCTCTGGTCACCGGCGTGAAAAATCCCCTCACTCCACCCCGATTAGGGGCCGCCGCCAACGCCCTCGCGGACCTTTCTATTATATCAACGCGGCAGCCAAGAGACTCGGTGGGTTCTTTAAGTCCATTTTCAGTCACCCAAAAACTGGAAACTCCATAGCCGGCGGCGCCGAAACGGATCGAGTTGGAGAACTTCCCTGTAAGTTGTTCAATTAATGAACGAAAACCCATTGTTAGTAACTCTGCCAAGAACTGAACCTCTGATTATTTGCGACGCAGTTTCACCTGATTTTTCAAAAAGCAGCGACACGCAGAGTTCATCGAAATTGAAGTCCTTCGGTTCGTCCGCCTCTTCCAGCGTCTACAGCGGAACAGTTGGGGCGTTGAATTTCTCCATGGAAGAGATTCGCAGGGCAACTAATAACTTTTCAGCAGCAAATATAATCGGGGAAGGTGGGTTTGGAACAGTATACAAAGGGAAGCTTAAAGATGGATCTGTTGTTGCTGTAAAGCGAGCCAAAAAGGTAGCAATTTCATTTCTGTAAATTGAACCATTTCTACCTTCCTCTGTCAAACATGACCTCTGGAACACAATTGCCAGATTGTATACGAAAAATGCGTTCGAACCGATTTCAAGAACGAGTTGCAAACATTACTACTGATCGAGCACATGAATTTGGTACGGCTATTAGGCTATTTGGAACTCGGGGATGAACAAATCATTCTTGTAGAGTTCGTCGGCAATGGAACACTACGAGAACATCTAGATGGTTAGTTATACTGCTATTTCGCTCCAAATCTTAAGCAGGAAAATTGCAAATTTCTGAGTAAAGTTAGTGATTCTGCTATGCAGGCAAACGTGGAGATGTTCTTGAGACAGGAGAACGCCTAGACATAGCAATCGACGTAGCTCATGCTATCACCTATCTTCATACTTACTCTGGTATGAACTTTTTTGGCAGATTTTGCAGATTCTTAATAATGGAGTGGTCTATTAGCTGTGGAGTTCCAAATTACTAAATACAACAAGAGTAATACTTAAAATAGTGAAAACCTCAAACTGCAATCAGAAATCTAAAAATGGGGAGCTGTCTGTAATGGGAGTATTTGGAGTTCTCAAAAAGGGTGTGTTTCTGATGTTAATGGGCAGATCCTCCGATAATTCACAGAGACATTAAATCGACGAACATTCTCATCACAGAGAAACTTCGAGCGAAAGTGGCGGACTTTGGGTTTGCACGATTGATCCAAGAAGAGTGCGATGCAACTCATATTTCCACTCAAGTTAAAGGAACAGCAGGCTACTTGGATCCAGAATACATAAAGACATATCAACTGACTGAGAAGAGTGATGTTTACTCCTTTGGCGTCTTGCTCGTAGAGCTAGTCACTGGGAGATATCCAATCGAACAGAAGAAGGCACTTCGGGAAAGACTAACAATAAAATGGGTAAGATTCTAAGCATTTCTAAATCGACAGTCAGGAAAACTTCTGCTATGAATCCAAAGATTATAAGGTCCTTGATTTGGTTTTATTTTAATTTGGCAGGCGATGCAGAAATTGAAGGAGGGAGATAGCATAATTGCAATGGATCCTAGATTGAAAAGAAATCCAGGATCGACCATGGTCGTCGATAGGATCTTGAGCCTGGCCCGTCAATGCCTTTCACCATCGAGACAGACAAGACCTTCCATGAAAAAGTGCAGCGAAGTTTTGTGGAGTATTAGGAAGGATTTTAGAGAAAGGGCTTCTCCTTCGTTGCATCCTCGCCGTTTCTCTGAAGATATCCTCCACCGCGGTGATGCAAAGAAAACCCGAGTGACCTACTTTGAGATAGAGGATGAGGAGAATTATAGATTTGTCTCATCTTGAAAAAATATTAAATTTAACTTTTAGGATTCATGCAAGGAGTTTGATTGAATTGATAAGAAAAAATTCATAGAAAATTCATGTTTTTGTTGGTTTGACTGTAATGCCATTCCGAAGAGTTGCAAATGAACAGTCTACTGTTCTTATGTTTTTGTCATTAAAGATGGAGCTATAAGAGTACATTCTGCAATAATGGCAAGTTAATAACAATCTAACGGCATTTTCATTACATGATAAAACAAAACTGTGTTACTGATCACAACGCACAAGAATTCAAGGTTCAAACTACGTATTACGATCAAATGCCGTGCACAGTCAAAGAAGAGATAAACAGCTGAAAATTACGATTTCAACTGCATATAAGAACAAATGTTTCAGGGCACCTGTGAGAGTTTTGAAGCCAATATTTACTGCTCTGAAGCCACTGGCTGTGTGGGCCCTGGAGCTGCAGGCGCTGATGGCGTAGATGTTGAAGAACCTGGCGGTGCAGATTGCTGATATGGTTGGTTAACCATTGGAAGCATTGTTGAAGGATAGGGAGGTGGATACCGCTGGTAGGGTGGCTGCATTGGTGGTGGCATATAGGCAAAAGGAGGATAGTACTGCTGGTGGTATTGCCCATGTTGAGGTGGAGGCCGCATAGCTTGATAAGCATAATTCTGTTCCATAGGCTGCTTCTCTGAACCTGGTCTATTATCATTTGATCCAGCAGATCCACTGGGAGCCCCATCTTGGGAGGGAATACGAGCACCCATTCTTTGGGGATCCATGGATGGGTACAAGCTCCGTTCAGGTTGAGGTGGAGGAATATTGAAGTAATGCATAGGTGGTGGTGGTGGTGGTTGATCCTGCTGACCAGCTGGTTCAAGTTGGCTGTGTTGTTGGGATATTACTGCACGGGGTAGCATACCACTATGACTAACTGGTGGAGGCTTCATAGTTTCTTCCGACCCATCTGACTCGAGTTTTGGTGCTTGTGGTCTACCCCACATCAGCTTAAGGCGTAGACCTTTTATTACGAGTTTGTTGGAGAGCTCCTCTGCAGCTTTTTCTGCACCTTCTCTAGTTGTGTAGGTCACAAATGCACAGGCTCGTTGTAGCACCATTCTTATGGATTCAATTTCACCATGGGCGTAGAAGTTATCCCTAAGATCCTGCTCCGTAACCCTTGCATCAAGCCCGCCTACATATAAAGTTCTGATGCTCTCATCATCAGGAGGTTCCAAACTAGGCATTTCCCCAGCCTTGTTAAGAAGTTTTAGTGCAACTGGATCATTCACTCTGCACATGTTTAGAAAATGGAGCAATAATCACAACCAAATAATAAGAAAGAAATAAAAAGCCTTACAAGAAATGGACTCAGTAGAATGTGACAAGTGGAAAAACTGATTCATACATCTCAATAGCCTGTATGGTTTTTACCTCAAAGATACTAGAATATGATAAACATATAACGGAAATAAATCACCCGATAAAATTGCACCAACCAGTAATCACATGCAATAAAAAGAATGTTATTTCAACCTTCATGATTAGGGAGTAGACTTTAGACATACCCATAGTATCGATCCTTAATATTTTGCTGAGACAATTCACCGGTTTCAGGCATCTCATGTCTGTATGGGCATTCGGCACCTCTTGTGCATTCACCTCTAATGTAGAAACTGCAGACATGAGCTCGATTCCTTTTATAGTAAGGAGTTGTCCGTTGAAGCTTCAGAATAGTGTCATTTGGACGTACTTTTCCATATGAAGATTCATAATCTATACCAGCTCTGGTCTGCATTTGGGAATTATTAAGACAAATCAGGAACCATAACAACATCAATAAATATACTTATTGACATTGCTGATCGGCGCCATTATTTCATAATGTTAAATCATCCAAATTCAGAGTGACGACCTATAGAAAAATTGGCTCTTAGTTTAGTTGAATGAAAAGATTTAGTTCAACAACAAGAGAATAAAGTACGAACATCCCAAAGTTTAAATAATCAATCAGAGAAAAAGACCAACAGCCCACATAACTGTCATTCGGCAAATCTGATTATATTCCACTATTCTCTAACACTAGTACAAAAAAAAAAATATTTAGCCAAAATGAAAGAAACTAGTTATTAGAAGTAATTTTTAAAGGTATGAAAAGATAAAAGTACCCTGCGATCATGCTCCTCGGCAAAATACTCCCTGTTCACATCACTCTTGGGAATAGCATCATTCGAGTTAATGGATAGTGCAGTATCCCTGACTTGAACCGGAAGCCCATATTCAAGATCCAAAAGGCAAACTTGACAGACATTTTTCAACTTACTACATGTCTGGCAAATCTCGGTTTTCTTATATCTTGCATCACGGCCCGGCCTCCACCTGAAAACCGTGAATGGCCTCGTACAAATCTTGCATTCCTTATCATAATCCGCTTTAGTCTGCATTAAAAAACATGAATACATTCACTAGAACCACAGATCAAATTTGTCCCAAGTGAAAAACCCCCTCTCCAAAAGACTAACTACGCGCTTCTTAAACTTAATAGAGACAGAAGGAAACAAATACTGTGAAAAACGTGAGAGAATTGACATATTCAGGATGGAAAGCAGTATTTTGCTCACTGCTGCTTGGTATTATTCATTCAGCAAAAGACATTAATGATCAAGTAGAAACTTTTGCTCGAACTCGATAGAAACGGAATTCAATTTCATAATTATACTTCAAATCCACAAGATCGAATAATAGGCAAACAAATCATATCCAACGATGAAAGATACGAACACAAGGCATACCATACGGACGTATGGGTTATCCCCCAGGCATGACTCACAGATGATGGGAAAGTCAGAGCGTTCCCAACCATCTGCTTCCACATTTCTCAGCAGCCGATGCGCCATAATCGACTCTAGGGTAGCTCAAATATGGTCTCGTCTCCTTCAATCGGTCGACCCAAACACGATATCCACTGATAAAGATACTGTGGAAACAACTCTGCCAGGTAACCAGGTACAGCTTCTGCCTATGGCTGCGAAGGGCCCGAAGAAGGAGACCAGCGGGAGAGAAAGCAGAATCGAAGAAGCGTTAAGACATTTTATCGTTAGGGCATCCAGTTGGATTGGGCATTTTTATCACAAATCACGAAACTAACCGGCTCTAAGCCTCCGAGTGAAAACGACTATTTTCCGAATAAACATATAATTCTAACACTTCCATAAACAAAATGACTAACCTACCCTTCCCAATCTTATAAATCTAATAAAATGGTAAATGTAGAAGCTAAAACTCGCATAAATAAAATTATTTATAGTAGGCATAATTAGATTCAATTACTCCAATATTATGTGACGTGACATTTAAGTGTTCATAATTAATTAGTTTAATTAAAATAAAATACGTATATTTAATAAAACATTAATGATAACAATTAAGGAGTAATATTAAAAGATAGACTAAACTTTATCTCTTAAATTTTAATTGTACAAATAAATATTTATGATGTCAGAATAAAAAATTAAAAAATAAAATTATATAATAAACCTAACATTACTCTCACATTAATATATATTATTTTCTTCTAACTACGTTGAACAAGAACTAAGAGAAGAGACTTCTTCGACCTATTATCAACTAGCATGGATTCATAATAGTAAATCCCCCATACAAAATTATATACCCCCAAGATGGAATTAGACTCGTTCAAAAAGGGATGGAGGCGGATTCGGAATGTATTCTGCAGGAACCTCGCCAATCCTATTGGAAGCCGTCGGTTTCCCATGATGTGCTACTGTGCTTTCATCGTAAGTTTTCTCTTTGAGCGAAAATTCGCAAAGATTCCGACTGTCTAGCAATGCTATACTAATGGAAAATGCTTGTACATGGGAAAGAGCCGAACCGAACTCGATAGAAAAAGTTTTGTCCTTTATCATAGTCATTCTTAAAATAGGCTGACCTTCCTGAAAATAAATATTAAAAAAAAAACAAATAAATAAAATGCAATTTCACCCTTTAAACACATTGGTTAGTAGCAATTAAGTCATCGGATGTCACGAAAAAATAATCACGTTTTTGTCTCGTAATTTTCTCATGCTAGGCGATATTAAAAAAGAAACAATTCTCGAGAGAATGATTTTGGTAATTTTAATAATTTTCATAGAGAAAATAACCTAATAGAAAAGATTTCGTAACAAAAACATAATTTTTTTTAACGGAACATCCACTGCGACTTAGTTGCTTAAGAGTCTAACAAATATAATATATAATAATATAGAGACTGTATATATGAACAAGGAGAGCATTAGTACCTGAGACGAAATCACTAGTTGATCTATTGGAGAATAATGGTCAGATGAACTGGGCTTCTTAGTGATTCGATTGCTGCTGGCAAGAATCCTAAGTCTGCAACCTAAATCCCAACCTCCACAGTCGCATGTTCCACCTGAATTCCAACGTTCAATAAGAGATGAAGGTCCACCTTTATTTGGTACACTATGATTACCACTTGGAAGTATAACTGTGGTATTAACAATGGTTTCACTGCCAATTGAATGCTGACTGCTCGCATTCGCCATGGACGGGATCTTGGTAACAATGGCTGCCAGCTCATTGTCTGACTGAATGTCCGAGTTTTGCTGATCCAACAGCCTCCGGTTCACAGAAAACAAGACAAACTCTTTGGCTCTAAACTTTTCCCATCTTGTCGAATTGGAAAATTGCAGTTCTGATACCTTCATCCGTGCAACAACGTTAGAGATGAAGTCACGACCTTTGCGGATACCTCCTTGGTTTATCCAACTTCCGGTCTTCTTTTTGACCTCCCGAATCGTGAAGAATGTATAAGTTCGGGTTTTCTCTTTTTCCAAGCCAGTTGACTTCATCGTTGCTGCTAGAACATCAGAGACATTGTCGACTGTAAACGTTAGAAGGGGCAAACCATTCCTAAATACAGCTTGAAGTAGACCTTGAAGCATGGTCGGTCCACCTTTTTTGTCTTCAACTGCCTGATTGACATCAATTTTCTGACACCTGCTCATGTCTAATCTTACTTTCGCGGACTGTTTGGTTGAAGACTCTGACATTACGTTAGATGATTTTCCGGTCTTTTCAATTGAATCTCTCTCTGACGTCCTGGCGTGATGACAGATTGCGGCCTTTGTCTTCAGTATGGGATCAAGTAGTCTTCTCAGAGGGCTGGACCTGCGTTTATCATTGCTTGAAGCATCGAAGTTTGTCGAAACGTAAGCATTCTCTGATTTAGGTTGGACTGAAGTCCTAGCTGAGCTCCGGTGGGGAACATCTGAAACGTCAATGGAACTAGAGCCTTTATTTTTCCGATTTAAACCAATGCTCAGTCGACTAAAGGGTGAAAAACTTCTTGATTTCCCAACAGTAACTCTACTTTCTCCCAGATCCACTTTACTCGAAGAATTGTTTCCCCTAGACTCCATAGGAGCTCTCATCGAGTTTTTCCCACATAAAATTCTAGTCTTGGCAGGACTCGCTCCTCTATTAGCTGACTGTTTCATTGAATTTGATGTTTCAGATGAAGAGTGGGCGCCAATTATACCTACAAAGCTCTGTTGTATTACCAACATATTTTTTTTATTACCTTCACAGGGTATTTGGCAGGGATGTGGAATCTCAGAATTTAGCTCTGCCCTGCCTATTAGTGAAGAGCTTTCTGTAATGTCCTTCAGGCTAGCTTGCAGCTCATCTTCAATCTTAAGAAACTCTCCACCATTCTTCATCTTTTCCAGAACAACTTTTGGTGCCAGGCAATGCCTCTTCATCTTTTCCGGCTCAATCCAATGCCTAAATCTGCACGATCGCTTATCTGCTCGAATGAAATTTTGTTTCCCATTGAAAGTATCGCTTTGAAGAGGTTTAAGAACTCGATTCTTCACGTCAAGTCCTATAGGCAAAATGACGGCTGGAGAAGTATCACTCACTGAAGAAGCAATCGCACTAGACTGAAGCAAAGGACGGTGCACTCTTTGTTGACTAGGAGAGCTATGATCTTTGCCGGAAGGGAGAGATGATACATTGGTTGAAAAAGCTGAGGACCTATTACTACTGGACGATGAACTCTTACTACTCTTACCCGGTATCTGTTTCTGAACGCAATACCATCTTTCAAGCCGTCCCCAATCAAGGACCCCAACATTTAACCCTTTCTCCTGGAAATTACTTCCTCGCTCTAGATAGGCTGGTAAATTTGACATGTATTTAACAATCTCTTCCTCTTTTAATACCTTTCCAGCAAGATGTTCTTTTTCATCATTCTTGGAATCATTTGTAGTAATCTCATGATGGAGGTCAGCATATGACAAACAACGCTTTGTTTGTTCGAACTTTCTTTGCGGCTTTAAACTTTGACTTAGTGAAGCCTTGTTAAAAGGTCCTAAGGACTGTTGATCCCTTGAGTTTCTTTTGAGTAAGAAATTATCTTCCATATACAGTAATCAATTGCAGCCTTGTTGCTTCCTCTATTCACAAAGGTTTGCACCTTCCTAGCCTTCTTGTATTAGCGTCAGGCTTGGATCAAGTTCATATAGATTCATGCTCCTCTGGAAATGAAAGGGAAAAGAGAATCGATCAATGTTTTTTCAGAGAAAAAGGAACGCTGTTAACGCAAATTTTCAGGACATCGTGAACCTGAGTTTCATAGTAATTACAAGCCCTTAACTTGAGAGAGATTAAGTTTTGAAAACGTGAAACTATCTTGTTTGAATATGACCCACGCTTATTTAAGTAGATAATTGCAAGAAAGACAGGAGAAGGCTGGTCCTAAAAACCCATTTGCAGAAATTAAGATAAGGCAAATTGAGGAGTCTTCATCTATGCCGCTAACCTAGGGTACAGGGGAAGAGACAAATATTTCATCAGCTACTCAAACGCAGAGCGCATTCATGCTTCGAACTTCCGAACCGTAGGACCAAGTTTGGCTCTTGGAATGAAAGATAGAAAAGCAAGCAGATTAGTTTGTTTTCTTCTCGACTCTACTCTCCCTATCTAACGTTTAAGACCATCGAATCAATGGACATTTAAATTATCTTCCACCTTTCGCTACATAAAAGTTAAATACCAAAACTTAGAAGTGGAAGCTCAATCCAAGAAAAAAAGAAGTTCCAAATCAGGGATCATATAAAGAAAAAAAAAAAAGCACAGGTACCAGCGGAAAAAGTTCAATGAAGACTACAGAGAATGAAGCGTACCACACAGAGTTGAAATCACGCAATCGCCGGAACAGCATTGAAGGAAGTAAAAACATCGCGCAGGAAGGAGCAATGGCTGCGAAGTCGAACTCGCGTACAATGGTGGTAGCTTAGCTAAAATAAGTGCGAATATAATGGAAACAGTCACAGAGCGAAATGAGCCGAAAAGGATGCCTTCCTGATCCCTAGGCCATCTTTTCCTTTTCCAAACTCCAATGCCGGAAAGAATATTAGCCAAAAAGATCCTCACGACAAGCTCCGAGGCAGAGGCATAGGCTTCCCCGCTCGTACACTCACAAACACGGGAGGAGATAGAGAGAGAGTTCAGTACGCGTTTTTCACTGGAGGTAGTTTGTTTTCTGCGGTGGATCCAGAAACAGACAGACTACTGTATTAGGACGGGAGGAAGATGGAGAAGAAGATAAGCGCAATAATTTTCATCCAACGGTTGAAAATAAAAGAGAATCATCTGGCATTTACATCGGATGGACGCTCGTGTAACTGGGTCCCACTTTTCAATCTTTTTCTCCCGACTTTTCTTGTCATAGGCGTAATGAGTGCGACTCGTGAGCCATCCTGATTTTAGGCACTACCATAAGATTGTGATCAAACGGCTGATGTGAATCTAGTCTCTCTCTTCTCTTGACGCTGGCCAGGTCCGATGGTAATATTCCAAATTACCCTCCAACTAATTGATATTAAAATATTTTTGTTAATAAACCGGATCTCCCGTCTCAAAGACTCCCTGTCCCCGCGAGAGAGGGCAATCTTGTTAAGCACAGTGTAATTTTAAATATTAACCAAGAATATAACACAAGATTTGTCCACGTAGTAAATTAAAGTTACAAATTATACGGTAGCCAATTAAAATGTCATATAATTTATTTAGGTATTTATTTAAAAAAATTAATGGGCTTTTTCAGGCCCAAAAATAACTATTATAGGCCGACCCATTTAGAAGAATTGCTCCTATCGAGGAGATATGGGGAGAGCAGATTCTGGGTAGTTCTTCACACGTATTAGAATGAAGATTCTTGGAGCTGCTATCCCAACCTCTTTTGTCTTGTTATTGATGGGTTTATCAGTATTTAGGGTTTGAAGCATCAAACTACTGCAAAAAAACATTCTAATATTACCATGAAGTCGAAATCTCGATGTAGATGTGCGCCATTCTGATCTTCTTCGTCGTTTTTTTATAGAAAAAAAGTAGATGATTTACCATTTCGGCTTTGTTCTCGCTTTCTGTAAGAAGAAACACATCAGTTTTGGCGTGAAAATGATTGAGTGCTCTAAGCTTTTCTCACCATCTCGGCATCACATGTTTTGATTCGGCTGATAAAAGTGAAAAATATATGATCTTCGTCGTTTCCGTCGCGCCTGTATTTTGTTCTCTATAAATAAGCATTGAGTTTGAATGGCCCAATCGCCATTGCAGACAGCAAAGAGAAGAAAGCTAGACGAGATTATCATTCTGGTGCTCTCTCTCTCCCTCTATCTGTCTCTCTCTCTCTCTCTCTCTCTCTCTCTAGATTCAATAAACTAACTGGATTACTCTCTTCTCAGAAATGTCGATTATCCCAAGACCTTTCAGTGGCAAATCCAGCAACCCTTTTTCTTTCACTGTAAATAATGTTCAAAACATAATGTATAATGAAGCAGCAAAAAATTTGAACTTCTCCTGTTTTGAGTATTTTTTCTTTCAGATGCAATGGGAAGAGACGAACTTCGTTTTGAATGCTCACGTCGGCGGGTTCAGAAACGAAGAAGTGAGAGTTCAGTTCAGAGAGAAGCGGTTCCTCCTCATAATCGGCGAAAGCGTAACCTTTGGCCGGTTCACCCAGACCATCCAGCTGCCGGCGAACGTCAACGTGGAAAGATCAATGACTCTCATTCATAACGGCAAGCTCACCGTTACCGTACCTGTCGTGAATCGCCACCTCAAGAAGAAAAAACATGCATCAGTGGCGGATTCCTCCGGTCGGAATCGCCGTCTTCTCTGTTAGTTAATTAATCCACTGCATATATCTATAGCATTTACTAATTAAGATTGAAAGTTTGATCGAGTATAATTACGTTACGTGGGTGTTATCTATGTGTCTTCTATTCACACTTACTGTCTGGTAAGGTAAAAAGAAAATCAGGCGTAGGATGTTGCCGGAGCCGGAGCCGGAGCAGTAGCCAAAGATATAAAGACCAATTTATTATAATCTTTGAACGTGTAATTTGTCTAATTTCTCAAAGCTATGATATAACATATATTTTTACCCTTTATTTTTATTTTTTGTGATGTTATTAAAGATTTATTTTAATTATTATTAATTGATTATATTAACTGACCAATTGATGTCTGTCACGAAATATAAGATAACTGTAACATTAGTCAGAACGTATTGTTAACCGTCGTAATTTCTGAATAGCAATCAACATTGTGTAATACAAATGCAAAGATAATAAACAAAACTATATCTACACATACAAATTGTTGTGGAAACATAAATTTTGAGATAATTATTTATTTAATTAATTATTCTACAAGCACCTCCCTCCCAATTGCTTTTATTCAACACGCTGCAATTTTTTTTTTATTAAGAATTCCAACCCTACTTTGAATCGTTTATTAATATTTATTTATTTTGTAATAATTGCGAGGGTTAGTAACTCCATTTTTGAGGGAGAGAGTGGCCATTTTGGCTTTGACTGGTGGCCGCCGTTGTCCTCTTCTCAAGGCCATACACTCCACCCCTTAAACTCATCAATGCATCTGCCAACCAAAGAATTTATGTTCATTCCTAACTCATTACTTCATAGGATTAGGGTTTATACTCCAACAAACTTAATTTAAACTTAAACTTAATTAATGAAAAAGGATGAATAAGATAACTTATTAAAAGAAGTGGAGAAATCAGACCTTGCTGTGGAGGAAGGCCACTAATGTTTAATCTTGAGTTGGTACCCGTCTTGTCGTAGTGGATCTTTAAAGCCTGGACTACTCTAGCTGGTATGAGGATCGTCGAACATGCTGAAATTATTAAAAAAATGTCATATTTTTTGATCGGGTGGTGGGGCTAGTCTACGTGGGTTATGGGTATGAATATTCTTTTGAAAAGGAGTCGTGGCCCTACCAAGCTGAGAAGAATTAGAAGGAATCTAAAGAGAAGTGGGGGAGTAATAGTGATGATATTTCAAATCTATGGCTTTTCTGTTCGATTTGTTGATGATCGAGGATGATGATGATCTCTGAAACTACCCAGTACCTTGTTTTTTCCGCGAGGAAGAAGGGGGATCTTTGATTTCTCGTGGGAGGAAAACGCCAGTGCCGCAGGACCCGTTTCTTGAACCGGAGAACGCAGATCTCCGGCCGGGTTCTAGCACGGGGGGAGGTCGGACGTCTGTGTGTTTCTTCTCAGATTGAGGAACTTTGTGTTCTGGTTTGGCTTCTTTTCTCAAGCGTAAACTGCTTTCTAGCCTTGTAATCTGCTCTTGCTTCAGCATGTAGAGCTTGAAAGTGATCGGAGTGGGTTTTCTGTGTTAGTTAATGCAAACGGAAGAGATGGATATTTGATGATCTGTCTTACCTGAAAAGCTCGGGTTTGATTATCGGTAAGTTGTCGATTTGAGAGAATTTCAGAATGTGATATTTCCACCGCCCCGCTTGGTGGCGTAGGCGGCGGCGACGGATCTAGCGAAGGCCATTCCGAGCTCCCCTTGCTCGAACCCAGAGGTGACCAGAGTGTTGATTGCGGCGAACCAACCAAAACCCATGACTAAATAAAATCAAACAACAAATTCAACTTTTTTTCACGGGTTGAACTACAAAATTTTCTACTATCATCCGAAAAAACAGCAAACCTTTTCATCTTTCTCCACGACAATGCTCCGAGCAGCGCTTCGATAGTCCTCCCGCATGTCCCGAGCCACCTGACGAGTCAACTCGGAAACGTAATCGTATTCGTCGTCTTCGTCGCTCCCGGTCCCGCCGAAACCAAATTCGGACTCCACCGGCGAATTCGAACAAGGAGAGACTTTCGTGAATTTACAATTTCTCCACCCACTTTCTTCGCTCAAGAGGCTCTCCTCATCATGCAACTGAAACTCAGAAGGACGCATTAGCGCTCTGCTTTGTCGGCCATCAGCCATTACCAAATTTTTTCTTCAAGAAGTGGAGAAGGATTTTGGCGAAAATGATATTACTACTATTTCGAGCCCGACCCAGAAACCCGAACTATTTATATAACAATTACACAGAGAGAGAGAGAGAGAGAGAGAGAGAGAGAGAGAGAGATCAGAGCAGAGGCTGAACATGAGTCTAGACTACAAGACTAGGAAACCGAACATAGAGACAGCAACAAATACCATGAATCAAGAACGCGAGTCAGGAACCATGAATCTTGAGATACCCAAGATCTAACTATTTAAAAACACCCAACTGTATTTTTAATATTTTCCCAAAAAAAAAAAATCATATTTTCCATATAAGCTAATCAATTATATAGTTTCCACTTTCTACCATTTGACTTGATGTAATTATGACAATTATATATTTGCGAATACATCAAAAGACAGCCGCGATATATCAGATCATCGGAAATTGCAAGTTGCAACACAAAGGAGGATTCGTTTTGCAAGTAACATTAATCTAATATAGCGTGTAGTTCAATCCCACACGCTGGATTGGATCACATCTTTGTCATTCCCACCGTACGATCGTCGGCTGCCTCTTTCACAGAAAACACCACCGATCTTTGGGGCTTCGAGGGATCCTGACGCTGGTACAGTTGATACATGTTAGAACAATAAAATGGCTTCTTTGATCACAACTTTGGACAGTTAACAAACCAAATCAGTTAAAAGTAGCAATTTTTAGTTGACTCAGTTAACTAAGCTCCACCTGGTGGATGACGATTGGCTCAACTGGACGTCCAGTTTAAAACTATTCGGGTTATAGGAATATCTGATGGATTAGCGTAGACTAGTAGTTAGGAAAGACTGGTCGAGCAATACCAAACAGTCAATTTCTGAGCTGATTTAAGTAGTTGGAACATTTTTTAACACTGACAAATCACTCAAATTTATAAAAACAATTAAACAGACAGGTACTATAACATATTATTGCAGTAACATGGATGAGTGAATATAAAAGAGAAAGAAGACACCTGAATTTATTCAGAAACTACAGCATCTATCGATTGTCAATAGCTTTTCTGCTTCAGGAAGAAGAAATATGGCGACAGGAAGGAATATTGGGGTGGCCGTGGATCTCTCAAATGGAAGCAAGCTTGCTTTGCAATGGACGACTGAAAACATACTAGACAAAGGCGACACTCTGTATGTCATTCATGTAAAGCCCTATCAGGGTGATGAGCCCAGCAGTTTTCTCTGGTCTGCCTCTGGTTCGCGTGAGTTTTAAGCTTCATTCATCAACCAATGATTTTACATCCTAATCCTGAGCTAAAAATTGTTCCTTTTTTTGGCAGCTTTGATTCCATATTCGGAGTTTCGGGTAAAGGAAGATATGCACAAGTATGAAGTTGATCTTGATCCAGAGATTTTGAGCTTGCTCGACACAGCTTGTAATCAAAAAGAGGTATTTCTATCAATTTCGGTTATGTTTTCTATGTTAGGACCAACTATCTGTATGAGTGTAGATTTATGCTGTTGATCTTGATTATAATTCCAGTGCACGCTTAAATTGAGGTTTGTTTAGTCTGACTTAATCTAGATTTAGAGAAAACATCAAGAATTCTCTGATCATGGTGAACTTGTATAATTGCAGGTGACAATAGTGGGGAAGATTTACTGGGGAGATGCAAGAGAAAAGCTCTTGAGTGCTGTTACTGATTTGAAACTTGAATGTTTAATTATGGGAAGCAGAGGACTTGGAACAATCAAAAGGTATGAACAAAAACATGTTTTTTTGGGGTTGAATTAAACAAATGTTTGATTGTTTTTAGTTTTTTTTTAATGATTTGGGTTTGATTGCAGGGTGTTGATGGGGAGTGTGAGCAGTTATGTTGTAGCAAATGCACTTTGTCCAGTTACCATTGTCAAAGATCAGAGTTCTCACTAAGCTCTACTTTCCTTTCCTAAATCCTATGTGTTTGAAGGAGTCTATGTAATCTGTCTACTTTGTTTTGTTTCCTTCTCTCTCTAGCTTCACCTGGGAAGAAATTTGTTGTATTATGCATTAAAACAGAGCAATCTGAGAGAATTTCACTCAAAATGGTATTCATATCAGACTTTTTTTTGTCTGTTTTCTTATCTCAAATCGATTTCGGACAATTATACTCAAGTTTTTGAAGATTTAGATGACAAAGAATGGTTCATCTGTGAAATTATCAAAAAAGGCCGAGGTTTCTTCATCATCTATTGCTGACTCAAAGTAGAAGTTTGTTCTAAGATTACTGATCGAGACAAAGCCGAGCTCTTGAACAAAAAGCAAAGGAAATAATTCAATCTATCTAGTAAGATAAACACAAATCCAGCCTAACTTTGAGAATTCATAACCAACATAGAATAATACAGCAATCACAACCCACATACTTTCAACCCCATTTGCTAAGAGAGTTCAAACACCAAACGAATAGAAAAAAAAGAAAAGGAGTCACGAACCTCAGCGTAAGCCAAATATCTCTTCAGGAGGATCATACACATGCTGGTCTGGAAAGAGCTCCTCAAAATCTTGCTTAACCCGGTTCCGAAGAAGGGGATGAGGCAAGAGCCCCTTTAATAAAATCCTAAACGGAAGCTCTTCGGGTGGATCAGGAGATTTCTTCATGTCCTCGTAGATGTTCATTGCATCTGCCGGAGATCCATCGCTTAAGAATCCCCTAATTACTTCCGTGTATGTTTGATAATCAGGATGTAGATCTTCATTTCTCATGCTTTCCCACAATTTCATCACTTCATCCATTTTTTTACATCTTGCTAATGCAATGATCAAGTCTTTATACAGGTAGGCATCAGGCTTGTACCAGTCTTGCTTTTGAATCACTCTGAACACCTGAAAAATGAAAATTCACCATGATTGACGGTTAATATCACAGAGTATTTCCCGATTATTCTCTAAAAGTTAGTTGAAAGAATTATTTACTCAATTTCATTAAGAACTAACATTGAGCACATGAAAACATCAGACGACGTAAAAAATAATCACTTAAGAGATTCTAAATCTAGTTCAGGCATTACATCAAACACCTGACAGACAATATGCATTGGACTCTCATATTGAAATATTTGATTTGAGAATTATGCTTGACAATTTACGAAGTGACTTCATATTGCAAAATAAAAGAACATTTCGTGAAAGATGTACATTAAAGCAGAAAATAAATAATAAAAAAAAGAACCTTGATCGCCAAAGCAACCTCCTCCTGACGCTCAAGCTCAGAGAGAACGGCAATCATATCCAACTTCAATAACCTCGAAATATGGTTCCTAGTAAATTTTTCCAGCTTCTCTTCATCGTCCTTAAACCTCTTCAGTCCAGATATGACAAACAAGGCTTCCTTTCCAATTAACTTTTTCCCTCTCCAAAGTGGCCCTCTTGGCCGGCCGTCATGGAATTGACAAAACCCGCATAAAATATTGCTCAAACGGTGATCTAGCACATCGGTGGTCGGTTTTACAGGAAATCCAAATGGGATCTCTTGACTGGCATTTCTTGTCAGTAGTTCAAGGAACCTTGATAGATGGGAGGGTGAAAACTTGGGCCTTGAAATAATACGCAGTGCCATTGAAGAATAGAGCAAAGGGGAGATAATCTATGTGGAAGAAGGTTGTTTCATAAAAACGCAAAGTACTAAGTTGAGAATCACCAGAAACAAATACGGAGAGGGAGAGAGGGCAAAATCTCTGTTCTATGACTATACCTCTGGGCCTTCTTGCTTCTGAGCGAAACGTTATTTTACAAGACTTCCGCCCCAACAATTTTGTTGAAGGACAAATAACCTCTTTTTTTGTATTTCAAGGATAAGTAGTCTTCTGTTGTAGTTCTATTACCAAACTACCCAGCAAAGTCAATGGTCAAAAGAGTGTTTTTTTTTTGCAAAAAACTAATTGGCTAAAATTCTACAAGCACTTATTTCTAATAAAGGAGTTTGATTTATTTTAATTCTAATTCTAGTTCATTATATTTCTAAATCAAACAGCACATTTTATGTTCATTTAAAAATCCCGCCCTATACGACGTCGTCTCTCCCATCGACTTCGTTGCTGCCCTAATTGGCTCTAAAAATGGGTTGAATCAAATTATATTGATATTTGCCCGTATAGAATAAAAGAAGTCAATTTTAGTACCAGTTGATATCTATTATGTGACATGCAATGCAACGATATGTGTACTTACATAAAAATTTTATCTTCTAAAACTCTAGATTTAATTAATTGTATTAGTAGTAAATTGCTTAAAATTAAGCCAAAAATAATACTTTAATCCAATTGAGTGCGTTTTATCCTTGTTCCATTTTTATTATCATCATTACATTATCAATTGGTCAATGGGTTCGAGGGAGAAATCATATAATACGGACACGATTGGTGGTACTTACCACTCACCTACAATAAATATAAAATGAGGTAAGTCCGAAGTCGGACAGGAGTTGGTGGACCCCAACTTCGAGCACTAAATTCGCATTATATGATTGGATAAAATATTCGTTATACTCTAAGCATGTTTGCACTGGAAAATAACCTAACCAAAGTTAGAAGGCGCTAACGACCACCCGCCACGCCAGCCTGACACAGCTCACTGTCTGTCCCATCTCCCTGAAACGTTGTCGTTTTGCTTTGAAAATTTATTGAATATAAATATGGGAAACGTGTTTAATGGTCGTCGTTGCTCGAGACCTCTCTCATCGATCTTTCCGTTCTCTCTTTTCGGCCACAGACGGACCGTCTGCCATAGCAAGCGATCTTCCTTTTCTCTGAATTTCCCTTCAATTCAAATCTTCGCCGGAAATCTCCATTTTCTAGTCCAGTTTGTATCGTTGCCTCACGGTAAGCGTTTATCTCCTCGCCTAAGTTGATTTTCGACCTATCCACGGTTTTTTTTTATTCTCACGGATCGATAATTTTAGCCGATCACGTCGATGTTTGTGTAGGTTGATTTTCTTCTTAACATCCGATCAGGTAGGTCTGACGTCAGAGAGATCGGTGAGGGAGTGCCATGGCTCATAGAGTGGACCACGAGTATGATTATCTGTTTAAGATCGTGCTGATCGGAGATTCCGGTGTGGGAAAGTCTAACATTCTTTCCAGGTTTACCAGAAACGAGTTTTGTTTGGAATCAAAATCCACCATCGGTGTTGAGTTTGCCACCAGAACTCTTCAGGCGAGTTTCTAGTGGCCGGTTATTTGTTGTTAACTTTTTTTCTGGATTCGTTTCCAATTGATTGCAGTTTTCCAGCTGTTTTTTTTCCTCTCTAATTTTTCTTATAAATTAGCATTTTCTCAGGACGATTAGAGGAGTTAATTTCTACCTATGATTGTTAGCTGTCATATTTATTGTTAGTATTGGCAGCTTTCAGGAAAAATAAATAATTTGCTTGTAATTATTTTTTTGTGGCCCTGCCAGCTCTATCGATAATTATATTGGTTTGTGCTGGATAATCATTCGTCTGGGACTCTGGGGTGTTGTTCAATCGTCGTAGTTTAAGAATGAAACTTGATCTCACAAATAACTCATGTCAATTACCGGCTCTTTGCAGCCTATTCTACATCAGTTATAATTTTATTTTTCTGGATTTCTGAATGTTAGGATTTAAGTCGTGGAAGGAAAGGTTGTAGAACTAGATGTTAGTTAATGTGGGTATTTGTTAGAATCCCACCTCTAATGTAACTAAAATCATCGGTGATAACAATGGCTAGTGTACCGAGTGAACCATCCTGTGGTCCGTTCCTGCATACACAGAACAAAAATTCTATTAGGGATATCCCATACTCGCTAGCAACTGGGTGTTTATACAATTGAAATCTACTTTTAAATCTTGTCCATCTCTGGACAAATTATACTTGAGTTGACGAGTTATAGCATGCGTGATCACACATTGCTCAGTCTTGTAGTAGAAAAGTATTATATATGGGAGATTTCTTTTCGTGTATATTGATTTATGGATCTGGAATCTTATCCAGTATGTATATTAGATATTGCTATGATGACAGAATATATTTTACGAAAGTCTGATGGTATGGGATGAAATTTGTCATTAATATGGTATTACAGCTTCAGATTCAGGATGAACTGAAGCATTTCCATTAATGTTTTAACAAAACTGGTTCTAATTCAACCAAAAGCAAAGCTCGGAATGCTTTCTGATTAGTGATCTCTGTGAATAATCTGAATTTTTTAGTTTTGGTTCGTTGTGGTTGATGAGAATTAATTTGTTTTCCAATCTAACAGTTATCTGAAATATGAACAAACAGGTGGAAGGAAAGACTGTCAAAGCTCAGATATGGGATACTGCTGGTCAGGAGCGATATCGAGCTATAACTAGTGCTTACTATAGAGGAGCAGTTGGGGCACTTCTTGTCTTCGACATAACTAAGAAGCAGACATTTGATAACGTGCAAAGGTGGCTTCGCGAGTTGAGAGACCATGCAGATTCTAATATTGTCATAATGATGGCAGGAAATAAGTCTGATCTAAAACATCTTCGTGCTGTTTCGGAAGACGACGGTCAGGCCTTGGCTGAGAAGGAAGGTCTTTCGTTCCTAGAGACTTCAGCATTGGATGCTATTAACATCGAGAAAGCATTCCAAACAATCTTGACAGAGATATACCACATAATAAGCAAAAAGGCATTGGCGGCTCAAGAAGCAGCTGCAAACACCAGTCTTCCAGGTCAAGGAACAACCATCAATGTTGCTGATGCATCAGGAAATGCCAACAAAAGAGCTTGCTGCTCCACTTGAGTTTACAGTCAGAAAAAGGTTAGAATTGCTAGACAGAAGACTCACCCTTGATTTTCTCTCTCATTCTCTTTCATTTACTCCCCTTCTTCCATCCATCAATTTGGCTTAGAGAGGGCTGTGTAGAATATACAACACTACTCTTTTCTTTCACTCTATTGAGGTGTGATTATGAAATTTGTTGGATAAGAACTGTATTTGTCGACATAGTTTACTCGAACATGCTCTTTGCGCATAGATTCATCACCTAGTTTAATCAATCCGATGAGTTGACCCATTACACCTGCGTTTGCTATTTGTTTTCTGACCTTCATTGAAAGTTTACTTTTGTTTTTGCAAAATGATATAGATAAGATCTCACTGATCAAAGAGATTGAAGAAGCTTGAAGATTCATCTTTGTTCAGCATTTTTAATGCCAGATTTTTTGTACTGAATTTTAGTAGTGGACCATTAGCCGACAGATTTGAATCAGATGAATGGACAGAAACCAAATTGCTTCCTCGACAAGTCTTGGAAACATCGAACTTTGGAATCTTATGATTTGGAACAGGTCTTATAGAGACAACACAATCAAGCCAGCTAAGATTGTTGTTAAAGAGAAGCAGGTTGGGACCAACACGACAAAATCTATGCCGACGGAATGTTTTAGCATCTTCGATCACTAAATGTACAATTTATTTTCTCAATTTTCTTCAAAATGATAATAAAATGGTAAAAAAAAATACTTTATTATGTATCAAATATTGATTTGTACGATTTATTTTAATAATTTGTAATTTATTATATTAATCAAAACTGAAGGAAAAATCAATAATAATTAATTTTTTATTTTTTATTTTAAATTTTAAATTTAAAACAAAATGGTGTAAAAGGTCATTTTCGTTTTCTTTAGACCCTAAAATTGAAGGCGCAGTGTGGGTCGACTGATGAATCGACAGCCAGCCCAAGACTAATATATTATGCCTAAGCCCACTAGAACGTTGCACCACCTGCATCCGAGACTACTTGAACGCAAATTTATGACCAATAAGAATTTTCCTAAGATGTTTTTAATTTAACCCTTAAATTATGAATTTTTTTTTAAAATCAAACCCTAAAATATCAAAACGAACAAATCAAACCTTAAACTATATAAAATCTAACAAATTAAACTCTGGCAGACGGTCGTTCCCTGTCCGTTCTTATAGAACAGACGGCCGATTTTAATCAAATGGTTGCCCAAGGTAGGATCGGTCGAACGATTAGAGGATGGCGATCGTCTGTTTTCCGTACAGGTCACGGGATAGCTGAACAGACGGCCGATCTTTACGACCGGCCGTCTGTTCCTCTAAATAATGGAGTCACGGGTCTAATTGTCGGCATTAACGGACGGCCGATCTAATTAAATGGTTGTCCGTTTATCCAAATAATTGAGTCACGGGTCGGGACTGTAGACACGAACGGACGGCCGATTAAATGGCAAGGGCATTCGTTTCTCCAAATAATTGAGTCACGGGCAAATTGTGTGGGAGAACGGACGGTTGTTTCCAACGAACGGCCGTCCATTGTGCGAAATAATTGAGTCATGAGGGTCGACTGTAGGGGCGAACAGACAGCTGTTTAAAACGAACAACCATGCGTTCTATTAAATAATTGAGTTACGGGATTACTAGACAGGAGAACCGCCGTCCGTTCTCCCAAACTATATATAGTGATGGCTCTTCAACGTTAAACTCACAGATCTTAAAAACTCTAAAACCTCTAACGATATCGTATTTCTAGCGATGTTTACTTATTTTCTTTATTAGCGACGGGCCGATGAATCATAATTCAAGTAGATGGATTGACGCCGACGAAACAATAAATTCATATGCTAACATAGACTGGTATTCAGAGAACACGCATGGGTACAAGTATCTTCGAGCATTCAATCACTCTGAAAGTGATGGAGAAATACAAGTGCATTCACCATCCCAAACACTAGACGACGAGCTTTGAACATCAGTCGGGTCGGAAGATGATGAGGCGAAAAGCATACCGGTAAGGGAAGAAATTTCTATTAGTTTTTCTTTGGAAAAAAAAATAGTTATATAGTCGCGATTAGAGAAGAAAATAAAAGAATATACTTCGAACAATGGATATGACATCAAATTTGTTAAAAGTGAATCGCGGCGACTCACGGCAATGTGTGAAAACGGATGTGAGTGGCGACTCCATACTTCAGTTATGCAAAATGAGCTGACATTTCAAATAAAGAGTTACACTGATTCTCATAGCTGTGCAAGAAAAATTGAGAATCGTCATGCTACTACAAAATGAGTGGCAAACCATTATTTGGATAGGTTCAAAAGTCATCAAACATGGGAAATTCCTTCTATTATCGAGACAGTGAGTAAGGATTTTAATGTGAATATTACACTCAGTCTTGTTAGAAGAGCAAGAAGCGATGCTCGAAAACTCAATGACGGAAGGGGTGACTAACAATTCAAGCTACTGCATTCGTATGTAGCAGCACAGTGAAAATACATGGTTACCTGGTGATCTCCGGCTAGGAGGAGTCATTCGTAATCGAAAGACTGTAGATGTGCATGATTGCTTAGACGGCAAGTTTCCTGTTGCGTCGCAAACCTATTATCTGTTTAAATAGATGTCATTTGAAGAGCTATTGTCCCAACTAACTACTCACAGTCGTCAGTATTGATGGCGATGATGACATATATTACATTGTTGTTGCCAACGTAGAGTTGGAGTGCGCAGACTCGTGAAAGTGGAAAATTTTGAAAGAAGACCTAAACACTGACGATGAAAGCGGATTGACAATTGTATCGGATCGACAAAAGATACAATTTTTTTGAATTGCATCAGCTATTGTTTCGTACTGCTTATTTAGTGGTGTAATTGTACTATGTAAGAGAGTTCTGTCTAGGAGACTGGATTTTAAGTGGGACCTTTTGTGACCCCTCCAGCTTTTACTGGAAACTTACTTAGAAAATTAATTCTGTCTAGCATATTGTCCAGTACAGTCTTTCCTAAGAATTATCTTGATCAGTACTCTCTACGTTTTACAGCGATAATATTTTTATTATTGTTTCCACCATTTTTATTATTTTCCCAACACAATTGTTGAGGCGTTGTGATAGTTATATATTTTTTTTATGTTTACTCTATTTTTTTTTTTCATATTTTAGGGTTCGTCGCGTGTAGTGGGGGAAGAATTAGGTGTAGCCGAACACCGATACTGCATTTGGCATATGTACGCAAATTTTAAAAGTCAATTTCAGGGCCGGGTGTACAGAGATGCAATGAGGAGCGTGGCAAGGGCAACCATAGAGCCTTATTTTAACAAAGAAATGAGGAAACTGTATCACATAATCTCGAATGCCCACGAATGACTCCGATAAACACCGCCTAGCTATTAGGCTAGTCATGTGTTTTCCTCGATACCAAAGTATGACATGGAGTTGAACAATTAATGTGAGTTGTTCAATATAGTTATATTGCCGGCCAGAGACAAACCGATCTTGACCATGTTCGAGATGATTCGAAAGTTCTTGATGACTCGCATTGTTAAAAAATACCAGAAGATGTTGTCATCGACAGAACTCCTGTGCCCGAAGATAAAGAAAAAGCTTGAAAATCTAGTATTGGCGGCTCGAAATTGGCATGCTGCGTTAGCAGGAGATGCACAATTTGATGTCACCAACGGCAACGAACAATACATTGTTGACCTCAATGAAGGCGCGTGCAACTGTTACTACTGGAATTTCATGTGTCCAAGCCATTCTATCCATCCATTTAATGAGAATTCCATAATATTTTGTCCATCGATATTATCACCAGTCCAGATATGTAGAGATTTACTCAAACTTCATTCGTCTCATCAGTGGCGTGGACATGTGGTTGCCCGTACACGGAATGAACCCAATCATTCTGTCCGAGAGAAGGCACCAACCTGGTAGGCCGAAGAAGCATAGAGTGCGCGATGTCGATGAACTGACGAGGTTGACAATTTTTAAGAGATTCTACGATTTTGTCTCATATATGTCGGCATCAAGGCATAATAGTCGCACTTGTCTTGACAAGGGATACACTTCAAGCGCTGCTGCCGCATCTGCGTCGCAAGACACATTTATGAGTTTCCATACATTTGACGGGACACAGGTACATTTCAGCCAATTTTCTCATAAAACTCACTTTCATTATTTTATAATATAAATTTCATTTTGAGCAGAAATCTTCTACACACGACTATAAACAAGGAAACGTATGACTCTATTCGGGCTGTAATTTTTAAAAATTTATACTATATAATGAACGTCTGTTTTATGATTTTCAAGTAAATCCAGTGTCGCCTATAATTTTTTTGACAATTATTTGTTCTTAAATTTTAAGGTACGTTTGTTTTATGATTTACTTCACTAAAATGACGATCATTCGCACAAATGTCAGCAAATGCCGAAAATTTATAAACTCTCTTCTCGTAGTGTGGTGTACGTCGGGTAAAATTTTCAAGACAATCCAATGTGGCCAGCAATTTTTTTGACAATTATTTGTTCTTAACTTTTAATGTACGTTTGTTTTGTGATTTATTTCACTAAAATGACGATAAATCGCACAAGTGTCAAAAAATATCGAAAATTTATAGACTCTCTTCCCGTGGTGTGCTACACGTCACGTAAAAGTTTCAAGCAAATCCAATGTGGCTTGAAATTTTTTTGGCAATCTTAACTTTTAATTTACGTCTGTTTTATAATTTATTTTACTAAAATGATGATAAATCGCACAAGTGTTGGAAAATGCCAAAAATTTATAGACTCTCTTCCTGTGATGTGGCGCATGTCAGCTAAAATTTTCAAGTAAATCCAGTGTCATCTGTAATTTTTTTGACAATTATTTTTTCTTAACTTTTAATGTACGTCTGTTTTATGAATTACTTCATTAAAATAACGATAAATCGCACAAGTGTCGAAAAATGCCGAAAATTTATAGACTCTCTTCCCATGGTGTGGCACATGTTGGGTAAAATTTTCAAGCAAATTTAATGTCGCTTGCAATTTGTTTGATAGTTTTTTGTTCTTAATTTTTAATATGCGTCTGTTTTATTATTTACTTCACTAAAATGACGATAAATTACACAAGCGTCGGAAAATATCAAAAATTTATAGCCTTTCTTTTCGTGGTTTGGTGCACGTTGGGTAAAATTTTTAAGTAAATTTAATATCGTCTGTAATTTTTTTTACAATTATTTTTTCTTATTATTCTTTTTACTAAACAAATTGAAATATTTGGCAGAATTTTCTTTGTTTTATAACTCTGTCATAGCTAATATCAAACAGTTCTTACATATTCAAATCACCAAACAGTTATAGTATTTCAAAGTGTAAACTAAATTTTTCATCCAAATATATTACATCACTACAAAATGTATCAAACTAGGATATATAAAACAAAGTACATAAAATAAACTACACATGTGTGTCATCGGGTGGGACATCAAGTGCGTCATCGGATGGGAGATCATCGTCATCGCTCAACGGATGTGGGTCATCATCGTCATCGGCCCTCATCCCAATTCAGGACGATTTGTCTTGTAACTCTCTAATACTTCAACATCCCTCTGAGTTACTCTATCACCTCTGCGTGAGACTCCGCCTGTCTCACTTCGCTCTGATGCTGTCTGGCTGCGAGAGCATCAATATTCGTTCAAAGAGTCCGAATAGTCATCAGGATGGACTTGCCTTGTGGGTACCCCGGTCGCGCCGTGGTTTCCTCTATATGCACATCCGTAAAAGTGTAGGCCCCCTCATCACTTCTCAGCGTCCATATGCCGTCGGCTTCAACTAGGCTCATCCGCACCGAATGAACCTTGCCAAGTATGTCGACGGCCCGCTGTGCTCTCAGCTGCTCACCCAATGACAACTGAATCCCAAAACGCTCAACAATATTCTGAATGAGTGTTGCAAAAAATCCTACGTAAGTGAATGAGTCGCAAAAGTAATAAAATGTAAAAGTACGAGACGAACCCATAAGGACTATTTTTACTAATTATTAAACTAATTTATTTCTAATTTAAAATGAATAATGATTAATTGATAATTCTTTAAAATAAAGCAACAAAATAATTTAATTAAATAACAAAAAATTAAATTAATTTGTAGAAGATAAGATAAAAGAAACCTAGTATTTACGAGTTCACCTAAATTAATTATGTTTAATATTTCTAATTTAATTTATTAATTTCTATTCTTATACATTGATGACAATTTCAAGGATATATTTATCAGTCTCTCTCGACTATTGACGAACTTATTCAATTAACGGATTATTATCTATCGGTCTCTAACCTTAAAAATTAATTGAACACGTTAAGAATAAAAAATTATACTACCACATGAACGAATTAACCATCTCTATTCTAATATCATTTTCATGATAAATTAATCAGTGCACGATTATTTATCTCCTCTCGGTCTTTAAACAACTTTACGAACATGTTATTGTTAATCTGGCAATCATAAGCGTTAAAAACAAATTAAATTACTCGATACAATATCGGAATAAAAAATTAAGAAACTGAATTAAATGAAATACCAAACAGTAGGAATTCGGTTACATCGTAACCATAGAAAATAGAGTTAGTTCATGCTAAGATATCGAGAAACAATAAAGAGGATAATGAAATTCATAGTTCATAAGAGAAAGAAGAAGAAAAACTATGTTGTATTTCAGTTTCCGAAACTTTCGCTCTGTTCCGGTCTCCGTTGTCAATTGTTTTTTGATCTCCAGCCTTCCTCTCCGACTCACTCTGGAAATAGCCTTTAACCTTGATTTTATAGCTCAATCGTAAATTAGTTCTTAAGGTCCATGATCTGACGGTTGAGATTAATTTGTCATTAAAATCCCATAAAAGCCTAATTTTAACTCTTCAATAGCCGATCGATCGCCGCTCAGCAGCCGATCGACCGACTATCTTTCTGATCCTGCTTCTTTTAAACATCAACCGATTGAGTGCTCAATATAGTCAATCGATCGGCACAACTTCTGCCTTTTTCTTCACCTTCAGCAACATCTTAGCCAATCAATCGCCTGCTGTGTGGTCAATCGATCGACAATCTTTCTGCTTCTCTATTCTTTTTGCTTCAATGGCCGATCGATCGCTCCTTCTTCGCCGATCAATCGGCAAGTGCTCTGGTTTCTCTCTCATTTTTCATCCTTTTCGCCTTGTTTTTGTTAAAGTGCTGACTTGCTAATATTCACTTTGCCTGCGCACTTACACCAAAAACATCAAATTCTCACAAACATTTGAGAAAAATTTATTTAATCAAGTATAAACGAGTGCAATTAAGTGTGTAGAATACACACTTATCAATGAGCACACCGAAGGGCAGGTTCTTGTTTCGTATCTGCCCAATCTCACCCATATGATTGAGAATCACAAAGCCGGGGTCGAACCTCCTCCCACTATACAGCTTCTCCAAAACATAGAAATCCATGCAGTTAACAAGATCTCTATATCTCTGTCATAGCAGAAGAGTGTGGGACATCATGTTATGCAAGACCCGAGCTTTAACATTTAGCTCTCGATTTCTGGGCTTCACGAACTCGATAATGTCAGTGTTGCGATGAATTTGCCGAATGAACTGCATTCCATCGGCCGAGTTGAAAATGGACAGTCCCGGAACGCCTCTCTGCCCCTTCTCTGTCGAACCCCAACAACCCATTGACCATCTCAGGGGTAATCTCGAGCTTTGTACCCAGGATGTACGTCTTTATAGTTCATGCCCTCCCGGTAAAACTCAAGTTAGCATAAAATAGGCGAACTATCCAATCACAGTTATCGCTCCGCACATTGTAGACGCTGTGCAGGCCGATTCTGTCGAATATCTCTTAGATTTCTAGGGATTCATAACCTTTGAAGTCAACCGTCTTTGAATGCATTACTGACCAATGCACCAGGTCCAGATCGAATTACTCCCGACATATCTGATTGCAAAAGTCCAACGACAACGACCCAGGTCGAGGTCGCGGCATCTCCGACATTGACGGTGTCTGGCGGTGCGTCGGGCCACCTTGAGACGTAAACGGTCCCTGAAGTGCTGTCGGTGCAACCTTCTGCCTAATCACTAATCTTATTTCAGGAGGGTTTAATTTGTTCAGTCGGGTACTTTAGGATTTGGTTTAAAAAAAAATGTATACTTAAGGTTAAATTAAAGCTTCATAAAATGGAGTTAGGTTCTAACTTGAACTTGAATCAACCGGCAAATTTGCGTTGTGGTGAGCTTGAGGAAGACGATGGAGATGACCTCGACTTTCTCTTTCCTCCTAAGCAGGTGATCGGACCTGATGAGAATGGAATTAAGGAGGTTATTGAATATAAATTCAATGAAGAGCAAAAGGTCAAGATTACTACCATGACCTGCACTCGTAAGCTCGCAACTGCTAGGCTCAGCAAACGGGCCGTTGAGCGTAGATCTTGGTCTAAGTTCGGCGACGCAGTTCACGAAGAAGTTGGTAGCAGGCTGTCAATGGTCTCCAATGAAGAGATTATCCTCGAGCGCCCAAGGCCTCCTGGTTTGTTTTATGGGCCTCTTCTTTTTGCGTTACTAATTGAACTTTCGTTTATTTAGTTTTGCGGAATTTTGATCTATTGTCTTATCTCGTGACGAATTCGGTGTTTTCTTGATGAGATTTGTAAAGGATTGTTGCTTAAATACATCAGTGCCTGAAGATTACTTTACTCTTAGTATTATTTTGTTAGAAAAGTGACATATGGTAGTATCTTTACTCCTGTTAGCGAATGGATGAGGTTAAATGTGGGCTTGAATTTTCCTCATTATTTTATACGGACGACAAATAATTTTCAAGATGGAAATGCCGCATTGAAGTGTTAAATGATATTAGAAACTCTCTCTCTCTCTCTCTCTCTCTCTCTCTCTCTCTCTGCTTTTTGACGAAATTATGGAAATCTTGTATAGAATTCTTATATTAGAAATATTACAATATATTGCACATTTTTCAAGAGTTACATGGGAAGGTTTGAACAGAAGTTACGTGGTAATTTAGATATTGATTCTTTGGATTACGTGCTGATTTAGATTTTGATGGCATTGGACTCGGATTTTCATTTGCGCAAAATTGTGCCGAGTAAGTGTTTTGTAATCGTGATGTTAATGAAACTTTATGCACAGAGGAAGGTTTCTGGTTTTATAATTCTTTAAAGAAAGTATGAAATGAATGCAAGAAGGTTTCTTTAAGGAGGATTCGACAATGATATACAAGGAAGTTGGTAATTGAAGGTTTATGATTGTACTGTTTTGTTTCCTGTGTGTACAAATACGATGAAACTTGCACTGTGCCAATTAACCCTCTGCATCTATGTTTTTACGTTTAATCTTTGCTATTTTACTTGCCTGGTTTTGTATGATTCCCTTTTGTGTACTGATGATTATTGGTTGTTTTTAGGTGAACATTGAACTTCCTTGGTCTGAGTCGAGAGTAGTAGTGTTTGGGTTTTGGTGTTTAACTCTGTTAATTTATAAACATATTCGCAGGTACCAAAGCTGAAGAGCCAAAGGTTGCCGGCGATTCGTCAGCTCAACTTAACATGGGTGCCGTTCCGATGGTTTGTAGAACTTGTGGAAAGAAAGGTGACCACTGGACTTCAGGGTGCCCCTACAAGGACCTCGCCCCAGAGTTGGAGGATAATACGCCTGTCGCTTCGGAGTCTCCCCAGTAAGGGCACTTATGTACCTCCCAGCATGAGAGCAGCGGGGTGAGAGAACTGGAACAGACATGAAACGCCGAAACGATGAGAATTCCGTACGGGTTACCAACTTCCCGGAGGACACGAGAGAGCCTGACCTACATGAGCTTTTCAGACCGTTTGGCGCGATAAGTCGGGTGTATGTGGCGGTTGATCAGAAGATCGGAATGAGCAGAGGGTTTGGTTTTGTGAACTTTGTGAATAGGGAGGAAGCTCAGAGAGCTATCAACAAACTTAATGGATATGGTTAAGACGGTCTCATTCTCTCAGAGTGGAATGGGCCACTCCTAGAGCAAACTAGGACCTCTATCTTTTGAATTTTGTCCTTTCCCCTGGGGCTTATATACAGCCAATGTCCAATTTTATCGCTGTTTTTAAATAGTAATACTGCATTGCATTGAGGGGATATTGATGAGACAAATATCCATAGATGATTTATGTAGTAATTAAAGACTAATTAGAGAGTATGAATAGAGTGCATTATGAAATTATGAGTAATATTATATTTATTTTTTAAAAATATTTATTGATACACAATTAATATAATAAATTATTTATTAATAAATATTTTTAAAATAAAATAAAATAAAAAAAATAAACGAATCAATGATTTCTGCATTAAAATTTTTATTTACCGTATAAAAAGAAAATGAATTTATAAAAAAGAAAATGTAAATTATTTAACCAAAATCAATATTTACACTTTTATATATCAAATAAAAATAGAAAAAGAAGAAAAGCCCTCACATTGTTCGTGGAGTGGTGGAGCACGTAAGTGTCAATTATTTGGCGAACAGCAAAATGGAGCAAGGCATTTGGCAACAACACTTGACCTGCTTTCTATCCTCTCGATATGACAGAAAATAGGGAGTCTATTTCGACTCTCAAAACTTCTTTTACTCGTGACTAAACAAAAACAAAACAGTTTCCACGTAGCTTCTGAAAAATTAATAATTATGAGGCCACGCGTCCTTCCTCAGATCGACAACCACCACACTCACATTGTCAGAACTATCCCTGGCCAAAGCCAGCTTCGTGAGCAACATGGACGCCTCTGTACATGCCTCGTCCGACATCTCTCCCCCACCGTCTTTACTCTCTCTTCTCCTGAACGCACCCTTTGCTTTCCCTCGCAGGCACATGAGCGCCACCCCACACGCCGTCTCGTTCGACACCACGTCCCACAGCCCGTCGCTGGCCAGTATAAGACATTCGTCTTCTGCCGTTCGATCAGTCGACGTCACCTCTGGCTCGCAGTTTACATATGGCTTGAGGTAGTTGTCACCTGCGAATAAGTACAGATGTTGGAGCTTTGAAATGATGATCTATCTTGGCCCGGTTCTTGATTGTTATGCTCACTTTTTCAGAAAGGGAAGAAAAAGTTTACCTATAGCCCTGGACATGGCTAGAACTCCAAGAACTCTTGGGCCGTCCCAGTAGATGACTCGTCCACCGGCGGCGCAGATCCGACTCAGTTCGTCTGGACGATCCGGCTACAATCCCAAAACAACATATATACTCCGATTTAGTTTCTGTATAACTCACTTAACTTTATCGTTTTGAGTTTATAAAGCTTCAAAGACTTCTGAGCACATTCTGTTTGTTTACCGAGAAAAATAACATGCATGTTTCTTTCGCGGCGACCCAACGGGCACGTAAGCGTAGAAACAAGTATTGAAGATTTTAACCTTGTGATCGGAAGAAAGAGGTATGGCATGTCCGTTACGACAAAGCACTGCTCTCGAGTCGCCGCAGTTCGCAATGATTATCTTGTCCGATGTAAGAACTGAAACAACAGCTGTAGATCCGACAGCGTCGCATTCCGGGGACTGTAGTTCGCACCTGCACTTCGAAGCTACATCGCCAACATTTAACGCCACTACCTCCTTGTCCATTTTCCTGAAACTTCTCACCATGAACTTTTCCCACTCAATCGCCGGCGGCTCCGTTTTGTCCAGCTCTTCTTTCACCAACACATGCAGTCGTTCTTGACACCTGGTAGAAACCTGAACACGGAGGCCAAGTTAGAGCCATAACTAGAAACAAAACTAAAAACGTTTTGCATCTCGTTCTAATTCATACATGAGAGCAGCCATGGCCGTCGTACACACCGAAATAGTGAAACGAAGAAGATGTCGTTTCGAAATCACGTCGGAAAAAACAAGGATGAATAGAGACAGCGTCCTCCATGTCTCTCCGCCTTCCGCACACCAAAGCCGTCCCAAACTTTGGGAAGTCATCGGAAACTTTTGGCCTCATAAGTACTGGGGCAGACTGACACTTCATCGGAACTTCAACGACCAACGGCTCTCTCGAACATAAGATCTCCTTATTCTCAGTTCTATTATCCAACACTTCGTCACATTTTCCGTCATCGGAAACACAGATCTCCGCCGAACGCTCACAGTTTCTAGAAACCGATCGGGAACAAACCTCGAGCTTCTGACGTTTTTTCTGGCTCTCGGCGTCCAACGTAGGCATATCAGCACCAAACTTAAACTTTCTAAGCTCCATCCTCCTCCGCCTCGCCTCCCGAGACGACTTGTCCCCCTCAGTCAAAAAGCCGCAACAGGTATCCGCCATTCATAAACCTCTCCGTCAAACAACGGAAGCCTTCCTTCCTCTTTCCTAAGAAAGTTCAAAATAATTGAAGAAAGCGATCGAAAAAGAGACGGAAGTAAATTGGAAGAGAAATCTCGCGCGCTTATCTGCGAGCTTTAAAGATAGGATGTTTGCGCTGGCTCACCTAGGTTTAACAAAGTGCATTCTTCTCCCCAATCAAACAAATCTGCACCGTTGATCTGTCATACATCCGCATAACCCCGTAACATTCCACCACGTGTACGCGACCCCCCTTCCCACTAACGTGGTCCAATATTACGTGACCAACACAGGGCCCATAGGGTTAGTTTTCTGACACGCATCTGGTCCACGCTACTGTTCTCAGTTTGATTTTTAGAAAATTGGGATTTTTATTTACTCCACTCTCAAATTAATTAATTAAAATTTGTGCGATTTTATTACTGATTTCAACATTTAACTATTACACGCGTGCCATATGGCCCGGTTGCTAAAGTTGTGTGTGTTATGTGCAAAAGGTGGATTAAAAATTGCCGGATTGAAAAGATATTTCGTATTTTTTAATTATTTGTACCCAAGTAACGTCACAAACTTTGGTTTTGAGAGAGGTCAATCAGCGAGACTGGTTGTGTACAGGTGGCGAAGGACGACGGCTCAACGTGGAAGGGAGGAGTACGGGTGGGACCTACGTAAGAATAGTGGCAGAGGGTGCCACGTTGAGGATGGTAGGGACAGGCTTTGTACGAAAAGCAAGATGCTTGATGCTGGAGGCTGACCCCAGACGAAGAAGAAGAATCAATATATCTAAGTTTCAAGTCTTTGGCTTGAGTGGACCACTTTTAACTTGAGTGGACTTCACGTAAATATTTCTTATTTTTGGGAAATAAAAGCTAAGAACCAGACTGCATTGATCTGGAGGATTCCGGCGGCCGCCTGGTCGGAACCAGACTGCATTGCCAACCTATTTATATTTATAGTAATGGGTCGAGTTTACATTTGGACCCATGACCCATGACCCATGGCCAAGACTGAGCCAACCTTGTCAGATAGAAAAGTAGATCAGATTGGTTTAGATGTCGACACGTAGAATTTTTGAGTTTCTAATACAAACCTATTTATATCCCTCATTCTCCATAACCGCTACGCTTCTCTCCTCTCTACTCTGTCTTCCTCTGCTCTCCTATTTCGTCCATATCTATACATCTTATGCCCTTTTTCAGAAATCCTGAGTCTTCGTGGTCTAGTTCAATAGTCTTTGTTAAATTTGTTTCTCTCGTCTTTTTTTTCATAATCTATCAACTCTTGATATTTTCAGTGTAAGGAATGGAAGCTTCAGGGAGCTACGAGGGATCTAGCTTATGATGACTTCGACAAGCTCTGTCTATGAAAATGCCGTAGGATATGTCATTAACAATGTTCGCGATGAGTTTATCAGTGACAGCCCTAGTGAGGATGTTCCCAAGGAGTAATTTCCCTTTTTTTGGGTTATTAATCTTATATTTAGTCCTTTTTTTTTTTTGCTAACTTTGAGATGTTTAAAGTTTTTGTTCGAAAAAATAACGAAATTCAGCAAAAATGATGATAACAATACCACTGTAAGCGATACGAAAAACAATAGCAAATGCGATCTGAAAAATACCAAGAATATTTTATCACGCCGTAAGATTATAACGGTAAAAAAGTAAAAGAAATAATAACATAAATAAACACCGAGAATTTACATAGAAACTCAAATCGAAAAAAAATCACGAGAATCGAGTTCAGAAAGATTTTACTATAAAAAATAAGATTTACAATATTTTTCTAGATATCGAATAATATAAAAAATATTCATTAAAAGAAATTACCACTCTTAAAACTCTCAATGTGCACAAAAATACCACATCTATTTTTCTCTCACTCTTTCTTTTCTCCCCCTCCAAAATAATCCTCATTATTTCTCTTCTTCTTTTTAGAAGTGATTTTTTTGTCGTCTCTTTAATAGAAGATTTCACTTAGTTTCGGATATATTCTAATAGCTAAAGAACTTCCATATTTATAAGGAAGTTTGCCGCAAAGGACAAACTTGAAAAAAGGAGTACTTTGCCTCCTTTTTCAACAATGGAGGCACTGACCTCCTTTTTCAACAATGGAGGCAACGTCCTCTTCTTTTTCAACAATGGTGGGTGCCTCATCATAATGAGGGAACTCAAAAATCTATCACTTCTGAATTATGATGAGTTATCTTCGAATTTGCTGAGTTTTTACAGAATTCGTGTTTATTTCTTTGCAAAGCCTTTTGTCATCATGTCTAAGCCATTATCATCTGTGTGAATCTTCTCAAGATACACTTGTTTGTTGTTCAACACATCTTGCATCTAATGATATATGATATCTATGTGTTTCGACTTCGAATGAAAGCTCGGGTTCTTGCTCAAATGAATAGCGCTTTGACTGTCACAATACAAGATATATTTATTACCTAATTCTGTCAGAAATTTTTATATCCATAAAATTTCTTTGCATGCTTCTGTCACTGCAATAACTCAACTTCTGTTGTATACAATGCCACTGATTTTTTCCACTTAGATTGCCATGAAACTACTCCTCCTTCAAATGTAATCAAATGTCTTGCTCAAATGAATAGCGCTTTGACTGTCACAATACAAGATATATTTATTACCTAATTCTGTCAGAAATTTTTATATCTATAAAATTTCTTTGCATGCTTCTGTCACTGCAATAACTCAACTTCTGTTGTAGACAATGTCACTGATTTTTTTCACTTAGATTGCCATAAAACTACTCCTCCTTCAAATGTAATCAAATGCCTTGATGTTGATCTTCTGGAGTCAATATTTCCAATCATGTCTGCATGAATATAACCTACTAACAAAGACTCTTTACTTCCAAAACACAAACTGAATTCAGAAATACATTTAAGATATTTAAGAATCTACTTCACTGCATTTCAATTATCTCTGTTTGGATTTGGAAGAAATTGGCTGACTACTCCAACAGAATGTGAAATATCAGGTCTCGTACAAACCATGACATACATCAAGCTGCCAACTGCTGAACTATATGGAATTTTCTGCATTTCTTCTTTTCTTTCTTCAGTGAAAGGAATTTGTTTGGAAGTAAGTTTAAAATGTTCAGCAAGTGGAGTACTGGCCGGCTTTGCTTTATCCATATAGAATCAGTTGAGAATTTTATTGATATATTTCTCCTATGATAGCCATAACTTTATGTTCTTTCTATCGCGAGTGGCACTCATCTCAACTATCTGTTTTGCAGATTCTAAGTCTTTCATAGCAAAAAACTTGTTAAGTTTATTCTTTAACTTAACAATATTTTTTCTGTCTGGGCCCACAATCAGTATGTTGTCGACATAGAGTAGGAGGATTATAAGTGTATCATCTGTGAACCATTTCACGAACACATAATGGTTTGAGGAAATTTTCTTGTACCCTTGATTTCCCATAATGAAATTGAATTTCTTATACCATTGTCTTGAGGCTTGCTTTAATTCATACAAAGTCATTTTCAATTTACATATCATGTGTTCCTTTCCCTTGACAACGAACTCATCTGGTTGTTTTATGTAAATTTCTTCTTCTAATTCACCATGTAAAAAGGTTGTTTTTACATCGAGTTGCTCGATCTCCAAATTGAGACTTGATGCTAATTCAAGTACGACTCATATGGATGACATTTTCACAACAGGTGAAAAAAATTTCTCAAAGTCAACGCAATTCTTCTGACCAAAGCATTTCACGACCAGTCGTACCTTATACTTTGGTTGTGAATTTTTGTCTTTGAGTTTGTATACCATTTGTTCTTGAGTGTCTTTCTCTCCTTTGGAAGCTGAACCAACTCATAAGTATGGTTTTCATACAATGATGTCATCTCATCTTGCATCTCATCTAACCAATTCTTTTTTTGTTAATGTTCCATGGCTTCCTCATGGCACTCAGGTTCATCGCCATCAGTGATCATCATATGCCCGTTCACATAGTATTTTCTTGATGGTCGACGATCACTTGTTGACCTCCTTAACTTGGTTCTGCAACTGATTATCTCTATTTCTCTTTGATCAACATCATCAGCTGCCTGACCACTAGATTTTCCAGCATCTCTCCCGTCAAAAGTTGATTTCTCCAGACCAACTCTTACTGGATGCTCATCAATTTCATCTTTCTTCTTGTATTCAATGATCGAATCTCCAAAAAAGACACCATCTCGACTTCTGACAATTTTCTTGTCAACCGAATCCCAAAATCTATATCTGAATGCATCACTTCCTTATCTGAGGAATATGCATTATTTAGTTGTGTTGTCTAACTTGGACCTCTCATCTTTAAGAATATGGATGAACGTTCTGCATCCAAGCACTTTTAAATACTTATAGGAGACGTTTTTTCTATTCCATAATATGTTTGGCACTTCTCCACTTAAAGGTGTTGATGGAGACAAGTTAATTATATTTACTGCAGTATTCATTGCTTCTCCCTAGAATGTTTTGGAGAGTTTTGAATGTAATAACATGCACCTTATCTTCTCCACGATAATTTTGTTTATTTATTCTGCAACGCTATTTTGTTGCGGAGTCTTTGGAATAGATCTTTCATGTCTGATCTCGTGCACCTTGTACTATTCATCGAATGATCCTATATATTCACCATCATTGTCAGTGTGAATGCATTTTAACTTCTTTCCAGTTTGTCGCTCTGTGAAAGCATGAAACTATTTGAAAATGTTAAACACCTCATCTTTGGTCTTGAATGCATAAGCTCAAACATTCCTTGAGTGATCATCAATAAATGTGACCATGTATTGGACACTTCCTAACATTTTCGTTGACATTAGGCCACAGACATCTGAGTAAACAACTTTTAACACGTCTGATTTCATTGATGTAGAATTCTTCTGAGAGGAAAATCTGTGTTGTTTTCCAGCCAAACAGTGAATACAACTTGGCAAAGATTCATGTTTGAGATTTGTCAGACATTCTTTCTTTCTAAGCAATTGAAGTCATTTTTCGCTCATGTGATTAAGCAATTTGTGTCATAACTCAATAGACAAATCATCTTGTGCAACATTTACTGATGCTTCCTTCACGTTCACTTGACTCACATATAAACTACACTCTTTGATTCCTCTTGCTACAACTAGCGAGTCTTGGCTGAGCTCTCACTTTCCGTCAACAAATTTGCTCTTGTAACCAGCCTCATCAAGAGTACCAATTGATATTAGATTTAATCTAATATTCAGAACATGTCTAACATCTTTAAGTACTAACTCACATCTTGTGTTGATCTGGATAGAGATATCTTATTTTCTAATTTTTTAGAAATATGATCGTTCCTCATTTTGACAATGTCAAAATTGCCGCTAGTGTAATATGAAAAATACTCCACTTTTGAAGTAACATGGTAAGATGCTCCAAAATCATACACCCAGCATGATTCATTCATCGTGAGGTTTACAACATCTTTGCATACAATAACATCTTTACCCTCAGAAACAGTTGTTGTCGTACTCTTCATTTCTCCTTTAGCACCTTGCTTACCTTGTTCTTTCTTTAGCTTCTAGCAATCTTGTTTCATGTGGCATCTTGCCAGAATGATAGCACTTAACGTCTTTGTTACTTCTCGATTTAGATCTTACCAACGTTGCACGGACAGTTGTGGGTTTCACAATCGAGCTGAAAGTTTCATCATAGTCTATACCCTAAGTTTGATCATAAGCTTTTGCCACTAATCGAGTCTTATAACGATTGATTGGACCATCATAATTAAAGTTGACATTAAACACCCACTTGCCAGAATTAAGCATCCAGGAAGAGGGTTCAGTGTTTTGATGAACATGGTGATTAGGTAGTGGAAGAACGACAACAGTGTTAGCCTGAACTAGAGAGGAATTGAAAAATAGGGGCCAATATGAACCTGGACAATGTTTTTCTCTATATATACTTACATGTGAAAGGAAACCTAGAAAGCATAAGTATTTACACGTGTACATATTAAGGAGTATAAGCAAGTATTAAGTGTGCTAACATTTTCCTACCACTCAACCATATATATATACAACTATAAGGGAGGATTCAATGAAGACTACAATATAGCAAATACACCAGCTTCAAATGACAAGTCTTGTGATGAACAAATACATCGCATCTTCTATATAGCTTGATAATTTAGCGTTTTATTCTTACATACTAAAACTATCACTTTCTTCTTCTATAAGACCTGGTAAACAATTGGGCTCTTCCTAGTGAAAATGGCATTGTTGTTGATGAGGATGAGCCTCCGTTGAATGAAAACAATGACAATGATTTCAACGACGTCGACTCAGAAGATGATTAAAATGTAGGGTCCCTCCTTGTGTGAATGGAGACTTTTAAAGTTTCCATTTGCTGCAAGAAGAAGAATTTTATTTCTTCTTGCAACCTTCAAGTTTCTATAAAAAGAGGCTTGAAGAGAATTCTCATACTATCTGAAAAAGAAGAAGAATTCTTATGTGAAGAAAAGAAAGAAAATAGTGAGAATTATTTTGGAATGAGAGAAAAGAAAAAGAATGAAAAAAAATAAGTAATGTACTTTTGAGTACAGTGAAAATTTTAAAAGTAGTGATTTTTCTTAGTGAATATTTTCTATAATATTCAATATCTAGAAAAATATTATAAATCCTATTTTTCATAGTGAGATCTTTCTGAACTCGATCCCTGTGATTTTTTCTCGATTTAGGTTTCCACGTAAAAATTCTCGGTATTCATTTTAATTATTATTTCTCTTATTTTTTAGCCGTTATATTTAAACGTTATGGAAAATTATTCATAGTATTTTTCAAATCACAATTGATATCGTTTCTCGTACTGCTTATTTGGTGGTATAATTGTACTGTGTAACTGAGTTCTGTTTAGAAGATTGGATTTTAAGTAGGACGTTTGTGACTCTTCTTGCATTTCCTAATAACTTACTTAGAAAGATAATTTTGTTTAAAGAAATCGTAAAAACAGTCTTTCTTGATAATTATTTTGATTAATACTCTTCACATTATACAGCGGCGACATTATTATTGTTCCGACAAATTTATTCTTTTCTAACGCAAAATATGCAGCATTTAGTATAAATGGAATCATGGACATAAACAATAAAGAGATTCTCTTCAACAAGGTGGGACTGGACTTTTAATCATGACAGAATGGTAGGGATAGAATTCATTCTAAAAATTAGCTCAATAATCGAAAAAATCTCCTCATATTATATACAACACCTTTCATTTAAGCTCTTAAGATGTCTGACAATATATATCTGCCCACATATTTAGTGTAATAAGTTTTTCCTAACATATTAGGTTCAGTTCAATCTTTGCAACGTATAGAATTTTTAATTATGATATCATGACAGCGTGAGAGTAGAAGAATTCATTTTAAAAGCTAGATCAATATAAAATCTCTGCTTGTTTTTTATGCACATAAATGTTGGACCTGTCGTCAATAAAAAAATGAGCTTTTCAGGGCCATGTAATCGAACGTAACAACTCTCTTTCCTTGATCAAGAATTGATTTATTCCACACTTGATAGTCTTTCTTATATCATGAAAATCGACAACAAAATACGCAAATCGGAGAGCTTGAAAATGGCGTAAACACAACAAAACCTCAACGCTCATGGTTGGAGATGGCGCACTGTGCGTGAAAGAAAGTAAACAGAGAGGACGGGTCGGCCACCGGCGGCCCCGCCGGGTGTTGCCACCCGTCCTGAGTAGGGACTGTACTACCTCTTTGTTCTCGCCCATCTGCGTCATTTTCCGATATTCTTTTTTCTTCCGTCTCCGGACGTGGGTATACAGTGAGAGGCGATAACAGTGGAATAGCATTTGAACAAGACTCATTCGACCGTCCAAGCAAGTCGCTTCGAACGCCATTCTCAACCTTTTCTATCTGAAGATAAGCCGGGGCCTGCAATTGCAGCCTGTTCGGCGGCTTTTTTCTTCTGGACCTAACCTCGCTCTCCATCGCAGTCTGATTGTTTTCCTCCATTGTTGAATAACGTTAAGAAATCTCGCTTTCTCTCCCACCCTTAAAGCTAATATTTCATTCCATTGGGTTTGCTGACAGATGTAGAAATAGGAGCGACGGGGAAGAAGAAGTAGGATTTGGGGATGACTTTTTCCATTGGAAGCGAGTCTGCCGGTCCGGTAAAGATGCTGAATCGTCGGGGGAGTGGAATTATTTTTTCAATTTCAGTTGAAGTTAACGGCCGTTGACTGATAAAATCACGTTGAATCATCAACAATTTGCTTAAACTTTAAAGTCAAACGTAAAACAACAAATCTTTCGATTAATCCTATAAAACACAATGTTTAATTATGGGCACAAGACCCATAATGTAGAAATATACATATTTGCCAAACATTTCTAGCCTTTTATTTTCAGGGATGTTCTAGTAGTTTTAACTCTATTATTGAAGTCGTCGTTAAAAATAGTGTTTTTGTACAACGGTTGGGCTGTTCCCAGAAAAATGAAGGTGCTTACTTTTTTTAGCCAGACTAAAAGTAGTGGGTTTGGATCACATCGCGATTGTTCAATCTTGTTCGATCCAATTCAAACTATTCGTAGAGTACGTGTTATGGTTTTTCACCTCGTATTTCACTCGAGTGATGAACCATAACATGGTGGCTCCCAATCCACCATTAACAATGCGTCTTTCTTTCTTCGGAAGAGATTTTTTAACAAGGGTGCCCACTTGAAGAAATTATTAGGGATTAAAAACGGTTGCCGGTGGTATATAGGACCTGCCATATTAAGGTGTTCCCCGGTCAAGGGTCCTAACCGGTGGGGGTGAAGGGTAGTTACAGTCATCATGGTTTTCTGAAATGGTGTTTGTTTGTTTCGAAAATGTCATGTTTGTTCAGCGTTCGATCCAACTGCTCGAAGCGACATTGGTGGCAGGCTGTGAGTTACTGAATCAAATTTCGTAAAATGCTTCTCCATAATGATGAATAATTGCAGTCTCATTATGATATTCGAGCCGTGCTTTCCATCTCCAGGGTTTATTAAGCTTTGTTTTACTTCTTGATTTGTTGTGAAAATAAAAGATGGACAATTTTCCTTGTTTTATACACATCTGAAAACAGATCAAAACTGTTATTATTAGACAGAAACTCAGGAAAAAAAGAGAGAAAATTGACAAATATTTGCAGACTAATTATTTATTGATCGAGCTGAATCCAGTATCCTGGTGAGTAGTTGAGGTTAGCCGTCAATGTGGTCGGAAAGTTCTTACACTTTTTACTTCTTCGCCTGCAGCAACGGAGAGAACATGGATTAACAGATCTGCGTAATACAAAAGAAAAAGAACATGCATGTATATTTGAATGGTTGAATCTTGCCTGCATGAGCATTCGTCGAATTTGGAACGTACGATGGAGAATTTACGGTGGGATCGTTGGTCCAGAGCAGAGAAGAAACAGCCTCTTTCATCTTCTCCACCACGCCTATATCAGATGAAGTTTTTCTTGGACTCATTGCCTCAGAGATCACCTGAGAAAGTGCTTTCTCGTCCTCTCCTGGCTCAAATTTATGCATCAAATACTCCTTCACGGACACCCCTTTGTCCCAAACTTGATCGTTCCCTCCTGCATGCATTCTCGTCCGAGCAGCCAGAATCGCCGGCGCGGAAAATGGAGTTTCCCTGAAAGAACGAGCCGGCGGAGTTGAAGGAGTATTCTGAGGCCTCGAAGAAATCGGATAAGCCGGAGCCAACTTCTCAGTCATGCTTCGGGTCAGTTTCTTGTTAGAATTGATTGGGTTCTCGGCCATGATTTCACTTAAAGTCTTTTTAGGAGTGGAACGCTTTGGAGATGAAGATTCAAACGGAGGGTAAGGCTTAGTGTCTGCCATGGAAAGCTTTTTAAGAGAAGCAGGCATTCCATTTACAGTTTCGCCCATGGTCTTGCTAGGACTGAGACTACGAAGCTTCTTTTCTTCATGTTCCGAACCCAGCTTTGGAGAATTCGGCAGAAGGTGTTTTTCGGAAATTACAGGATCAGCTCGAGGGTGCTGACGAAGAGTCTCCTTGTATCGGTCCGGTGCCATTTCAGATTCATACACTGAAATTGGCAGCAAAAGAAGTGTTATGACGAAGCAATTCGACCAAACGTACTTAATGTAATCGATAAATTAACAAAATCTAAATCGATGATATTTGAAAGAGGTAAGTTTGATTTGTCAAAAAAAAGTTTCAGATGTAATCTGTCAATCATCCCAAATGTTATGGTATAAACGGTAATTTATCCGTAAAAAATTTAATGCTTGGGAGAATACTCGGGGCTCCGAGGAACTCTGGATCTTCTTCTTCTTCGTCGTCTTCTTCCAAGTTGACACCCCACGGGGGAGTGGAAATACCGTCATCGCCCTCTCCATGCCTCTTCTTGTAGCTGAGACTGTGTTTCAGTTTTATAGCTCTCTCCTTCACCTTTGTCAGAACCGATTTCTTCTGATGATGGGTGTGGTCGTAGTCTTCTTGGTCATAGTCATGCTCATTCTCCATTAAAACTGACGATGAAGCTGGAGACCATCTTGACACTTCCTCTCCTGCAAATGGCAGTAGATTTAACATCGTTTTCTGATAACAACAAAACAGATATTCAGGAGCTGCAAAACTTGGTTTTACTCCCATAAAACTGGAGATTTCCATTAAATTCTATAAACAGATGGTCATTTTAACTCCATAGATTACCTCTTAGAAGCTGTTCGACGTTTGGGGTGGCCGGAATTCGAGTAGTTTCAGCAAATCTTTGAGTCTGTCGATGGAGCTGGGCCATTTGAGTTTTCTGAATTCATCTCTTAGTGCCTTGTTTTCTTCCCACTAAATCCAATTTAAGAGGAAGAAATAGCTTCATCAGAGCAGCTTTGCCCGAAATTCCTGCATGGGAAATCAACGACAGCCATGTTTCATATAGTAGACATGTTTTGTGGGCTCTATCTTAACACTTGGCAACAGTAAAGTAAAGACCATTTTAACTCTCATCCTACAAATAGGTCTTTCCAATTATAGCCATTGACCAAGCCAGACCATTATCATCAGCTTTCCTCTTCCTAACATTATCTACGCTGTATTTCTTCATCATGCAGTGGATAAGACTAAAGAACTACTAATCTTACTCTGCTGTACAAGTATCCACGTCTTCTCCGTTGTTTGTTCGATCGAAAAGATTGAAGATAGTAGACTCTAAAACATACTCAATTGCATCGATAACACCAATCGATTCAGCTCTAATCTTCTTCAATCCAGCAAAGGATTGTTTTTAGGTAACATATCTGACAGTGAAGTGTTAGCCAAAATATGATCATACATTACATCAAACCTCGTCAGAATGCAGGATTCTGCGTTGTTTAGGCTTCGAATTTGATAAATGCTACAAAAAGATGAATGAAAAGACTACAAACCCAGTTCCTTCTTCAATCTTGAAAGAGTTGCCTCGAACTCATCTGTGCTGTCCTCCATACTGTGGTCCTTACAGTCTTCCTTGCTCGCCCTTTTTCCCCTTTTTTGGGCTCTTCATCGACCGTATTTGATCTGCTCTCCATCTCAGTTATGTTGAGTTCTTTCTCCAATATCCTGAAAGTAGTAAAGCAAAGTTTTTGTAACTTCTATGAAGTTAGAGTTCTTGAACAAGTTCAAATAGACCAAGATCTCACTGCCAAAGTTTGAAATTCTTCTTGAATATCTCAATAAAAGTCCTCTGACAGTGACAAATGCTAGCAGTATCTATGAAAAGTTAAATATCATCTAAGACATAAAGAGGAATAGATTCAAGTTGTGCAGAGTATCATCAATGGTTCCATGAAACCTGCTGGAGAATACTAATCTACCTATTGTTATTTGAATACCCCTCATAAAATTACCTGCAGCATAAATGGGACGAACACGAAGGCGAATAAAAATAAGGTTACTACGCAAAAGTAATTAGAGCGGACAAAAAAGACTGAAAACTGAACTTTTCCAGCTCAAGGATCGGTGATGAGAATTTCAAGCATATGTACAAAAGATGATATAAAACAAAAATTGAACAATTTTGCCAAATCCAGTGTTCTTCTTCATCTGGGGTACTTTTACTTTGGCCTCGTCAAGCAGATCCAAATCCGGGCTCACCAGAATCGTATTTCCTTAGAATTCAGGATTCGACAATGCATTGTATGCATGTTTGAATCACATAGATTCTCTTGTGCATTTGCCTAGTCAACAAAAGTGCTTGATTATTGTCATGGAAGAGAGGTAATAGAAGAAGCCATGTTCCATATCAGTTATTTCAATTTAAATGCAAATGAAAGCTCAACCATTTTATAGTGATAGATCTTAATTCGATGAGTTAACAAGAAATAACCTCAGAGCTCTCTAATATTGATCAAATCCCATTGAAACTATAAGCGAAATGAAACTGAGAAGCAAAAAATTGCTGAAATGACACCTTTTATTGACGTCGGGAAGATACTTTAATGCTAGCTTCCTACAAGCTCTTTTGATCTCGTCAGTAGAAGCAGAAGGGGAGATCCTTAAATTCCCAATACTTGATACGGAGACTTTCTGTGATTCGCCCTCAAAAGGGTACAACTCCTTCCTCCTCTTCTTCTATAGTTACACTGATTTGGTCCGGTGATCTCTCCACACTGAGCGCAAGTAAATCTGCAAATGGGTGTAGATCCTATTCGCTCTAACTGATAAAAAGAGATTAAAGCGACGAAGAACCCGTGAAAAGGCAGAAGAGATGTCGCAATGGAGGTTGTTTGCTTGCCCAAGAGACAGAGCCAGTTCGCGCATATTTGTCGGAGTAATCTAGGAGCGATTTCTGTCCATTTCAGTAGAACTCGAGGTTAACCGGGAAACATTTGGATCGGATACGTCGTTTTCTAAATTATATTATTACAGAAGACATCACCTTTGAGATGTGTAAAACAAAAGTGCAATGATATGGACGGTTGTGATTGAATTTGAGAGGATGCGTCCCCGGAAAGGAATCCCCCTACCGGCCAGTAGCCACCTCGGCGACCCAATCATCAACCACTCTAGTCAGCAATCAGCTGACGGGTATATTACTACGCACCCGCCGATCATCAATGGGCTGGCGCGGTTGCCTGAAATTCCTGCGGGGTTCATCAGGAAGGCTGCAGGTGCCTTCATTGAGATGCAGAGACGAGACTGGAGACGTAACGAGTTCGTCCTTCCCAGCACTCTCAAACTACACGCTGTAAACTGTAATTCACAGAGATTAATTAGAAACTGATGTTTTCGTTCGTAGCGTAACGATTGATAGCGGACTGAGTTTTTGAAGGTATGGAAAGGAAGGATTTGGTGCCTTTGAATGCAGCAGTTTCAGGCAATGTGCGAGCAAGAGAAGCTTTGGCGGAGAAGCTGCAAGGCGCCAATTGAAGCCAAAATTAGTAACTTCGAACTTGTCGAATGCAAATTGGTGATGAGAAAATGGTCTCAGAGATTTTGAAATGACGGGTGTTGGTAGAAACGGCAAGGGGTTCAAACGGAGACGAAAATGGGATTTACCCAACTCCAGCCACAATAAGTAGTCTCTTCGCCGGAGAGTTCATCTTCTGCAACGCCGGGGTTCAAGCACGGGAACCCGTTGCATGGATATTCATTAATGGCTGGATACAACCAGAATATTTCCACACTGAAGCAGAAGTATAGCCCGGAGGAACAATTCAAGACCTAGCTCAGACAAGACAAGAGAGAAGTAATAGCGCATAACAAATTCTGGAACAAAAATTGAATTTGAGCTGTTGCACAGCTCAAATTTAAGCTGGATTGGGGACACCCAATTCTCTTCGCAGCATAAATTTTGGAACAAGATCACGATATAAATCTACTTGATCATTTGAATTTGCAAAAATGGTGAAACCATTAAACTAAGCTGTAGAAATTGAAATAAAAGTTCCAGTTTTTGCTTCTGGGTCTGAGTTCAGAAGACAAAATCACAATAATGGAAGGCGTTAAAGACATCATTCAAAAATAACGCTCAATTAAGCCATGAATTGTACTTGTTCTTCCCAAAGCACCTTCATTTGTCATCAGCACTGGGAGCAGCGTGAGGGTAAGACGAAGCAGAACCGTACTTATTCCCGTACCAGTCTCTCTGTTGGATCAAGTTGTAGGGGTAAGACTCGAACCCCTGGTAGCCATTTGCCGGGCGCATCCCAAAGACAGGCATAGGCATCATCGGAGGTGGCATATACGGGATCGGAATAGGCATCGGAATATGTCCATTTCCTAGTGAATTGGCGCTGGAGTTGACCTCTTTCAAGCTATTCGGCAATGGCGTTGATGCTAAGAGCTGATCAGAGGAAGATGGTCCGTCGTTGGAGAATCCTTGCATCCTCTTCAAGTAGAGACGGTATTTCTGAAGATGACTAGCGACGTTCTCTCTTGTTAAGCCCTCCACGTTCATCAATTGCATAATTGTTTTAGGGACTGCGCTTTTTATTCCTAGGTGAGCGACGACATCGACGAAGCGCTTGTGTAATTGTGGAGTCCAGACTAACCTCGGTCGCTTTGAGCTCCGAGCAGAAGGATCGTCGGTCGAATCAGTTTGCAGAGCTGAATCTGCCTCTTCGGCGCAATCGAACTTCGCCAGTTTCCTCGAATCTGAGGCGGCTCCGTCTTGATGTCCACCATCATCCCACTCTACGACCATGGGGTCAATATCGTCAGTGCGATCATCGTCGAACGACTTGAAATTATTAGAAGACAAGGCTTGTGATTGTCCGCCACGGAGATTACATAACGTAGTCTGAGATGCCCGATTGACGTCCTGTACGGTCCGGCGAGGCTCCGGAGAGATTCTAAAGGCGGAGGCAAGCTCCGGCGATATCAGAACCTGAGATAGAGGAGTCAGATTTTCGGAATTGGGCAAACCCACCTCCCATTCTAGCACTCGCTCCTCCTCACCATCAGTAGCATCAGCATCGGGTTCGTACGCGCTAATCTTCAGCTCCTCACCCATAATCCACAACAGCCGAGATTAGCTCCAGTCCGCCGTCTCTCTCCCCAAAAACTTTCACCGAAGCGATATAATGAAAGCCGGAGTAAGGATAGGGAGAGTAGATCTGGGGATACTCGTGTAAGGCGATAGTGGGTCTGGAATGAGAGAAAAACTAGGGAAGAAGACGAAGTAAGAATGGAGGGCAAAAATCTGTCGGGTAGATATTTGTGGGGGAAGATTCGGGTGGGGGGTGATTGGGAACCGAGAAAATGAGAGAAAATCTTAATTGACAAAAATTTCCCAGAAAAGTGCACTATCCTGCCACGTGGACGGCCGAGCCAGATATTTTTCATCCCATCAAAATCTCCACAATTTTCTAATTTTTAACACTCGCCATCACTTTAAACCGCGTGGCTTTGATTCAATCTTAGCCGCTGATGGAAGCCGAGCTGTATTCAAGTGTGTTGCGCCTCATGTTATGAGGCGAGAGGAAGAGCAAGTGATTGGTCCAGAGCATCTACGTTACAAATTATGATAAAGATTGCTAAAATAAATAAGTCATTAATTTAATAAATTATTACCACCTTTGGAGTAGAGTTCTTCCCTCTGTGCCGGAAGTTTTCCGAGTAGAAGTCACTCAAAATTTTGGTTTGTTAAGAGGAGGCATCTAGGAAGAAGACGAAGAAAAAAGCAGATGAAAGCTCTGGGACTGCTCCAGTTGCCATAATGATTATGGGCCTATTTCTTATTTCTGGGTAAGGCCCAAGTTAGTTGACGACCCTTTTATACTTAAGAGGACATTATCCAGGATTTAATTAAATTAGTTCTTGTTAGTTGTAATTAAGTATGGGCGTCGGTTACACGTTGTGGTTGTTGGGATGGAGGTTGGGTCCCACTTAGTCAAAGTCATTTCAACGTTAAATGAAGAACTAATTCTTTGCCGCGGCATCATTCACGGCGACTATTTCAAATTCAAACTCGTCGTCTTAAACCGCAGTCAACGTTTTTTATACTCCGTGGGACCATCCGCCTTCACGCGCCAATGTCCCACTCTGCCCTCCATTAGGTAGCTATCCATTTCGCAACCTCTCCCAAACGCAGCCAATCCAATAATGACACGTCATCTTCCAGCTGCGTGTGCATCTGGATCGTCTTGAAAAGCTTCTTTTTTTTTTCTTTTTGTCAGTCCTTCGATTCGCGTTTCTCCGAGAATTCTCTTTCTTTCCGGTTTTAGTTTAATCGTCAGAGATGTCTTCCAGTTCCACACCGACGGCGACGTCTTACTGGTGTCACGGTTGTACTCGATTTGTTCGGTTAATTGTGGAGGCCGACATCGTTTGTCCGTATTGTGACGGTGGATTTGTGGAGGAGATCGAGATTGCCTCATCGGCGCTCCGTCGATTTTCCCCTTCCGGGATGTATAGACCCCGCCAAACTTCAAGCTTGATTTCTCGTCGTATTCTCCGGCGATCCGGCGAGAGACCTCCTTCCAATCCAGTTGTCGTTCTGCGTGGTTTAGCTAACGGCGGAGACACAGTCGAAGATGGCGAGAGGAATAACTACGAGTTCTACTATGACGACGGGACCGGGTCTGGTCTACGGCCAGTTTCAGCGACTACTTCCGAGTTTCTCATGGGATCGGGATTTAATCGATTACTGGAGCAGCTTTCACTGCTCGAAATCAACGCCGGAGGAAGGCCGGAAAATTTGCCTGCTTCGAAAGCAGCGATAGAATCAATGCCCAAGATTGAAATCATTGATAGCCATGTGAGCTCCGAATCACACTGTGCAGTCTGTACGGAACCGTTCGAGCTTGGTTCGCAGGCCCGCGAAATGCCGTGCAACCATATTTACCACCCCGATTGCATCTTACCCTGGCTGTCGCTGAGAAATTCTTGCCCTGTATGTAGATGCGAGTTGCCGGCAGATCGAAACTTATCGGTAAGTGGGAATCAAGAGCTGGGTACAAATGAAGAGACTGTGGGGTTGACCATTTGGAGACTACCCGGTGGAGGATACGCCGTTGGGAGGTTCACCGGAAGTAGAATGGCCGGGGAAAGAAGCGCACCGAATGCCTTCATACAGACTGAGGAGGAGTTGTCCGATTCAAATGGACCTACAAGAAGGGTCTCAAGAGGAAGGGAGAGGCGTACTCTGTTTGGCGGAGGTTTCCATAGACTCTTCTCATTTTTTAGGAGATTAAGTTTTAATGCTTCCTCTTCGTCTTCGTCTACGGCTTTTGCTTCTCATTCAAGCTTTGAATCTGAGTCTGGTAGAAGAAGAAGAAGAAGCTACAGCCACACCGGCAGACGGAGTAGCAGAACGTGGGTTCTGGAAGAACAGAACGAACGCAGTGGGAGGTGGTGATTTATCTCAGATTATCGGATTCATTTGGAAACAATCAAATCTGCTATAAATTTTTTAATGTTAGTAGCTTGCTGATTTAAACTCTTCCTTGATCAAATCCGGTGAAATCTTGAAATTTGATTTCATATCACTGAAAAATGTCATCGTTGTTGCCATTTCTGTATCTACCGAGAGAAAAAACCTTAATGCTCGTCATTTTCTCTCACCTGCATATCTTCCCCTCCCCCCTCTCTGTCTCTCTCACGTCTTCAATTTGGTGGAAAACAAGTCTTTGTTGATAGCAATATCTGGGTAGGTTGCCATTAAATGCTCTTGTTGATGAAACTTTGCGTTTTTGAAACAGTCTTTCTTCACTAAGTGGGTCGTTTGATCCGTTCTGTAGATTCACCTGACCGTCAAATTCATAACCGAATCTTATCCAGTTTACTGAAAGAAATTGTCTGGATCCGATCGGAAGAAAGATGCATTCGAGGGAATTCCGTCTTTCTTTTAATCATGATTCACTTACAGTGAATAGTTAAAAGGTTTGAGAAATTTTGGCCTGTGGTAATGTCGGCGTAGATCTCCGACGACGTAGGGAGAAGAGATGGATCACGGTTTCGGGTTGCTGCTGTTTAGTTTAGTGGAAGAGAGGCTTCAATGGAGGATATGAGTAGATTATCTAAACTATTACAGGCCAAGAAATGTCGTTAGAGAGAGGAGATACACTGTTTTTTAAAGTCACTAATCTTGTTCTTAACGACAGTATCTCCATCGGCGACGAAAGAAATGATATTCTCGCTTCTGTCTTTTTTTTTTTTTTTTTAATTATTAAAAAGATAATAATAAGAACTATCGAAGCAGTCACTACACCAGTTAAAAACTAGAAACTCCATCGCTAAAACATCCGACGGCCTGGACGTTTAGCTGATAATATCCATGGAACCTAAACCTTATCACGGCAAAAAGCAAAGTACATGATCTTACTCGCCATTGTCTGCCGGAGAGCTATTGTACCCATCTTTCTACGTTCAAGACGAAATGTTTCATACCCCTTTTTTCCGCCAATTAATTAAAAGCAAAAAACCAAGAACAGTGATGAGCCACCAGGGAAATAACAGGGAAGAAGGGTTGTTAAATGCCTGGCAATCTGACTGCCAACGGCAGCAACGATGATCGTATAAATCATCACCGTCTTCATTAGTAACTCAGAAGAAAATTCTAGGAAAATTGAACCAGTCGGTCCAGGTTTGACCCAGTTGCCATTTTTCAAACAAATTTGTAAACTTTTAATTCTTACACAATTGTTAAACCCAATAAACTGCTACCCTCCTTTTCTCTCTCCAAGATCCGAATGGCTCCAAAGTTGGAGCGTCTGTTAAAAAAAGGATCTCCTTCGCTTTACCCTCAAATCTCCATAGCTTTTATCGTCTCTACCTTGGGTAAAAGAAAGAGTTGGAGGCTGAGCAGTGGAGCTTCTGACATAGAACATTAACTTCCCAAATGCTGCGATCTGATGATACGCTGTGATTTGACTCGGCCTTCTTCGAAAATTTGGTTACTAAATGTAACTCTTTTTTGGTTTATATTGTACAGCAGAAGATCAGTCAGTCACTGGGCAGTTGCAGAGCCAACAATTATTATCACATGAAACAGATTCCTTGTCTGCTTGTTTTCTTCTATTTTTTTCTTCAGTTTTTTCTCCTCCACAGGAAAAGCTTGTGGAGGAAATGAATCTCAACATTCTTCGTAACATTCTCGTTTAATTATTTTCAATAATTGAGAGAATAATTTGCTTTTTTCTTTTGTTCTTAAACTGGGTTTTCTTTTTGTATTCTTGAAGTTTCTTTTGCTGTAGTATTAGATCTTTTAAATTTTGAATTTTGAACTTTGATTTTTAAGAATTAATGTTATTAGATCTTTATTAGTTTCAGGAAGGCACCCTCGAAGCCATTGGAGGGAATCTATACTTTTGGCCATTGATCAGGTGAAAACAATAAAGAACGAAAGTTACTCCTCGAAGAAGACCAGCAAAAATGGCGAGCAGTGGGGATCTGTTCATTGTTCTGGATCAATCAATAAGCTCCGGCCAAGATGGCGAAAAAAGATCGAAGAAGAAGAAGAAGAAAGACATATGGTACAGTAGAGTTTATATACCCACTGGAACTAACAGCTGTGATTGATTAACGAAATGAAATATTAAAAAAAAAACACCCAAAAAAGAAATGAGGATTGTTAATCGAAGCAGAAATGGAGGAGGAGGAAGAACATTTATTCAGGAATCTCCATGTTTATGCCAGCAGACAAGCATGGCGACGCATCGTCTCATGATATAAAACCTGGTTTTCTGCTCTTTGGCCAGGCTGCTATATTTTCGGCCGACGGAGGTGGTTTTCATTGAGTGACTGCGGGCAAGAGGAGGGCATTCCGACGTGGAAGTTACAGAGCTTTTCTGGGAAGAGCTTCTTAACAATGGCGACTTCGAAGAAGAGCATCTGGTGAAGAATGATTTGGAAGAGGAAGAAGAAGAGGAATCCTTCTTTCTTGACAGTTTCCACTTCTCATCCATGTAATTTTAGCGCAGAGGTGCTGATCTTCACTTCTTCTACGCGAGCATGACTACTGAAAGGGAAGGAGGCTATATTTAAGGTAGTCTTCTTTATCTCTCCTTTGTTCTGAGTTAGAGAGAGAATGGGTCTGCGAGTTCTTCAAGTGATTCATAGTTTGCATATTTATAAATTGAATTCTAAAAGCCTAATTTAGTTATTTGATTACTACCCTAAGTGACAGCCCGCCTTAGAAGGCAAAGACGGCATGGTGTGATGTCAACCCATCCTAGTGTCAGTTTACATCTCATTTCATTTAGAATAATAAAAAAATATATTATTTTAAAATAATAACTTTTGTTTCTATTTAATATCACATATTTTAAGTTAATTTTGAGAACAAATTTAACGAACAATAATATACTATCAACACTTATAATCATTACAGTGACGACCCATATGTTATTGTCTACTTAGAAGGAATATGCACAATCTCATATCGTTTAAATATTATTTTAACAAATAGTACATATGTACAATTTTATCTCTAACTAGTGAGACAATATTGTTCTTGAGCTAAAATATCGAACAAAGTCGAACATGGCCTAAGATAACACTCAATTAATCTCGTGTGAAATTCTAGTAAGTTTTTGTCAGCTAAATACTCAATTAATCTTCACTATAAGGTTCACATTGAAGGTTAGGCTGAGGCTGGCCAGGTTGTTTCTTAGCAAAACATGACAGGAAAATAGTACGACGACCAGTTGCCTTGTTGGTGCATGTGCTTCATATGTAGTAGTCCTTGGTTGATAGAGGGCAAACAAGGTCACCATCCCTCCCAATGGCCTTTTATTTTCAGCTCTGCAACCATACCCAAACATATAACACATCCATCCCAACTTCCCCTGTTTTGTACTATGACGTTTGTCGTATTAAGATTTATTTTTCGACCAAAATTAGAAAATTTAACTTTCACTTGCCTTAAATACGATTAGGGGAGGGCAAAACAAGCTTGGAACCATGGTTTTAACCAGAGCCCCAGTTTCAATCCCGGTTCAAACTGGTTTAGCCCACCAAAAGAACCGGTTCCGGTTCCAGATTCTCAAGAACTGGGTTCATAGTCCCACTCACGATTTTGTTGGCTAAAATCTTGAAAACGAAACTGAGCTATAGATAAAAAAATTTGATGAGAAAACCGATTAAAACCCGATCCATAATCATATAAAAAAGACCGGTCTCTATCCGAAGACTGGCTCTAAAATTCAACTCAAATTCTAAAAACCAAACTTAAAAATAATAAATAATATAAACAATTTTAATTTAAAATAATAAAAATAATATGTAACCTGATTGCGATCGAACCGTGAAACACATTCGATTTTAGTTATGGTCTCAGTACCGGAATCCTACAGTTCAGATACAGGTTCAAGAGCACTGGAAACGTGGGTGTCAATTTCGGGATAGAACAGGTCTGGGGCACCTGTTCTTAGCTCGGTCTCGTTGTTTTCTAATGAACTATCACGCGTTTGATTGGTTAATGTGGGTAATGGGTTGAAACGATGGCACATGATCTGTTTGGGCTGTTGAGTAGTAGATATTATTAGTAAGTTTTGCAGGGTAATTAATGCTGTCTTAGGATGAGGTTGTCCGACGTGGCAACATGATGAGGTGGCACTTTTGGCTTACCCTATTCCAACTATAGGTCAAACTCCAAAGACCGTGCTTTTATTTTTAATCAACTTCTTGAATTACAAGACCCACCAAAATCAAAAGCTCCTATTTTTGGTCAATCTAAATGAAACTAGTCCGAACCCTTTCCACCATCAACTTTTTTTGTCTTGGGTCGACAATGGAGACAAAGGAACAAGCAATTGTAATAAGTGTTTTAAGATTGTTAATTGTTCTGGGACAGTATCAACTTACATGTTCAAACAAAGTTTGAGATGTAATGAGTTGTACCTATTTTTATTCAAGTAAATAAGAATTTAGAAAACTAAAACATGAAATTTCACCATCAAAAAGGAATGGAAGCAAATGGAAATGTTTATGCAATTATAGTGATTAATTAAGAGTGTAAACACCCTCTAGTGATAACAACAATATGCTTTGATTTGATGCAAAAGCTTTGAAGATAATTAAAGTGCTTAATGAAACAATCATCATTCTTAATTTGTGATTAAAGGCCTGAGATGATTTAACAAGATTGGGTCCAAGAAGGTGGAACTTAGGTGGATTTATCACAAAGTTTTGTTGAATTCAAAGCTTCAAAATGGTGCGTTGATCCATTGTACAGCCAGGAAAACTGATTTACAGAGAAGTGAAATGGCCTTGATCATGAAAATCACATGCAAAGAAAAAAACAGACTCACTAGAAAATGGATAAATCCCCTACAGACCATAGCAAAAAGTAGAACCAAAATTATTCAAACACAAGCTTGCCTCCAAGGGGGGAACGCGAAGAATAAATCAAGATCAGGCGGATGAAAGTACCCGTTCTTTGGCGGCTCTCGGTACTTCCCCATCGCAATCGGCTTCTTCCTGGGAGGCGGCGGCGGCTCCAAAACCACAGGAATCCTACATTCGCCGCGTCTCGGCGTCACGCAACTAGCTTCTTGGAAATCCTCCATTGCAAGTTCAAACCTCAAACTACCCTCCCTCGTCTTCCTCTTCTTGAAAGTTCAGAAAAACTGAGAAGAGAACAATCTGGCGAGGAAATTGAGAGAGTTGGACAACTCGAGAAGGTTTTGAAGTGCGTGTGGGCTATGGAGGAAGATGACGTGACAGTACAGAAGCCATAGCCCCTGAGCAGCGATCAGGTTATGTAGTTCTGCAAAGCCACAGCTAAGCAGGACGCGCTTCTACGTGTCTATCTGTTCTCACTTTTCATCTACACGTGGCGCCCTTACCACCGTACATCTTTTTGATTCAAATATAGCGCCACTTCCTGACAGTGGCTGCGCGGGACTTTTCATTTTTAAATTACCTTAAATTGTTTTTTTTTAATTTCAATTTTAATTTTTTAATGAAGCCCAGTGGGCTTTACCAGCTAGCCCGATGTGCTGGCTCGACCCATTTGAATATTTTCGAGACATTTGGGCCGACGGATCTTATTTTATCAAATCAATTTGATAAATAATATCACACGAGACATTAGGTTGCAGAGAGGATGTGAGTTTATCAAGTTTCAAGTAAAATGCATACAATAAAGTCAGGGTCATCAACCGTCACGCGGGTCAATTATGTCAAAGGCATGGTTGGGCTTGGGCTTTGTCTAATGTTTTCGTAGGTAGGCTAACCAGGGGTCTTATTTGACGGGTTGACCCATAAATTTTTGTCTATGCGGGTCAATTTATTAAGTTGATAAAGTCATTTTATGACTAGGGTTGTGACACGGGAGTTTGATAATGTTGAACTAAAAATGTTGTCGGGGCCAAGACCTATGAAACCTCGTGCTACCCAAATTCATGGGCTTCACCAAGATTGAGCCTTGGTCCACCCGAGATAGATCTAGTCTGACTACACGGCAGAGAGACAGAGGGAGAAATTTGTCATTAGGTTTGTACGATTGTGGGCAAATTGTAAATTGCTTTAGCTAATAGGGGTGAGAATTGGTTTGGGTTCGATTTTTATTTTGAAAATATTGATTTTGGAACTGATTTCTTCTGAACCAAATAAATTAATATATTTATATGACATCGTAAATTTTTATATTAAAAATTACAAATTAAATAAAACTAAATCTATCAAAATCAATCCAAACTGAGTTAAAACTAGACAAAATCGAGTTAAAGCTGAAAATATCAATTTGATTTCAATTCTGAAGACCAATTGATTCCGTCTTTGTTTTAAAATATTTGAAACTAAATCGAACCAATTCCACCCCTATCAATTAATCTAGATGGTTAGGGTGTGCAAAACTGAACAGGAACCTAAATTAAGCAAGAGGTTTTGGTTTGGTTCGGATCGGATCGGTTCCTAAACTATGGGAATTGGAATTCGGTTCAAATTTTCAAAAATAGAAAAAAATTCTATTCGTTTTCGATTCTAAAATCTAGGTACCGGACCAAACCAAAAAAACAATTAAAATAAAATCAACATAAAAAATTTTAATCTGACAACACGACAGAGAGAGAGGGAGAAATTTGTCAGCCAGGGGTCTGTTTGTATTTTTTTTTTTCAGTTTAACTCCCTTGTATTAAAAAAATAATTAATAATTGATTCGAACAAAATACTTAATGATATTGAATTTTCTTGAAAATTTTATCACGTGTATACTATATTATGGAAAGATAATGTAAAAATTTTGGTGACTTTCAAACACTTATACGACTTATTATAATTATTTTATGTCAATTTTATGAAATAATTTACTAAAATTACAATAAGTCGTATAAAATGTTGCAAAATTACAAATTTTTAAATATGTAGTAAAAATTTCAAATTAATCCACTGTCATTTTACATAGAGAACAATACTCAACTATTTTGAATAATTGAGTATTGTTCCCTATGTAAGACGATAGTGGATTTATTTGAAAATTTTACCACATGTTCAATACATAATGAGAAGATAAGCTAAAAAATTTCGTAATTTTGTAACACTTGTATAATTTATTGTAATTTTAGTGAATTATTTTATAAAATTGACATAAAATAATTATAACAAATCGTACAAGTGTTAAAAAGCCACTAAAATTTGTACATTATCTTTCCATAATGTAGTATAAATGTGGTAAAATTTTGAAGTAAAGACAATATCATTACGAAATTTTTTCGAATTAATTGTTAATTATTATTTTTAATACAGGGGGACTGAAATGAAAAAAAGAAAAAGAAAAAAGAATACAAAAATGTCGCTGGTCGGCCGGTCCAATTAGACTAGCCGTTCTCTCCAGAGAGTCCAGCCTCCTCATTTCTCCCTCTAAATTCAAATTGCTTATTTATCAAATTTTAAAATTTTTTTTAATAAATAATATATTTGAGAATTTTATAAAAAAAAAATCTTACTTTAAAGATTTTTTTTAAAAAAATCCTAAATTGATTAAGTCATCCATTTGATTGTCTGATCATTATTTTAATTATTTATTTATCATTTGATATTTTATTAGACTCATTTTTTTTGCATTCTTAAGAATATTAATTTAATTTTAAAAATATCAAAATCAAACCAGAACCTTATAAAAAATTTTGGTTCCGGTTCCAGTTTGAGTTCGATTTCCCACCTTGAATGGTTCGATTTTGATTTTATTTTTGAAAGAACCAAAAAAAAGTTCGATTTTGGTTTCAGTTCAATTTGGGTTCGACTCTAAAATCGATCCAATTTTTGTTCACCCTTAGATCTTGGTCCCGGCTAGAAGATGAAATCGAAGGATAGAGTGAAAGGTTAGGGTTACTCGTTAAATCCACGTCCACAGAACCAGTGAACCGCAGATCGTAGCTGTGGGCTTGGACGCGTAAATGGCGTCTTGTTTCACAAGTTAACGCGAGCTATGAGCTACCTACCACGGCTCTGACCTGACCTCTAATATTTCCCAGTGAACCCAACCATTCTCTCTCTCTCCCTCCCTCGTCGAACATATCTTTGTTCATCTAATTTATCTCCCTTCTGAACACCAGGAAGCTCTTTTTCTCTGTTGTGGTTTGATGTTTCCAGGAGGAATATTTATTTAATCGCATTTTTGTGGATAATTTCTCCATCTCCACTCAACCTCTAAGCTACCCTTTTGTTCATCGTATTTTTATTGTTGATCAGTACATATTTCGGAGATTGGGTTATAACCGTTCTCAATTTCTCTGAAGCTCCGTCCAAGTTATGATTTTTTCAAGGTTAATCCGCTCTCTGCCGCGATCTTCTCGTTCAGGAGTAAGCCTCTCATCTTGTTTTTGTTGTTTCGATGGTATTTGTTTTTGGATCTTGATTTTTGTTTGCATCTGGATGTAGAATTTGTCCAATGTTGGTGGGAGGTTAGCAAAAAAGAACGTTGATGAAGCGCTTGTGCGATTGTCTGGAGTCGATTCATACCTGGGGCGGATAGATGGGGGACTAGGGTTTTTGAGGAGTTATTTTGCTTCGATTGGAGTTCACAGCAAGTTTGTTTCCAAGACGAGTTTATCTGACGTCAAACACATTCTGGCAAATCCTAAACTTCGGCGGCTCTTTTCTACTGAACCCCCAAAGAAAAAGAGTAAGGAATTCTAATCCAATAGTTCTCTGCGGGGCTAAATTCTTAGCAGATTAAGATTGTTTTTTGTTCATGTTACTGATGCTAATCATATGTCTATAAACTCTTTAAATTGTCTCTAAACTGAGAGATGCAAATTTCATGTTTTGATTGTGCAGATTATGAAAATTACTATCCCAAAGAAAAGAAGGAAATTCCCAAAGGAGAGGAGCAGAAAACCGAGTCCAAAGGTGACAACATTTTCTGTACTCCTTTTTCTGTCTGAATCAGAGCTTGAATTATATCTGGATTGGCCGTTTGAAGCAGGCAAACTGTAGCGTGGTGTTTGTATTGAGCTGTTACAGTTGATAGTCTTAGAATATCTGGGATGCCTGTCCAAGCCTATTAATTGTATTCATTTGCGATTTAGCATTTGATCTCAGTAAAATTAACGAGATTCTGTGTGGAACTCATCTAGTTTGCATGATATTTCTTTCTGGTGAAGCTCAAATACTTATATTCTAACCCGAATAAAGTAGCTGCCTAAGTGTTGAAGGGAGAATCCTTTATTAGAAAGAATGAAAGGCTGCGTTGATTTTTGTTTCAATTTCACAGACTTTGTAAGTATGCAAGAAAGTTCAGGAGTAACTATTGGCTACTCTTCATTTATCTATCAATTATTCTTTGTAGTGTCAGCTGAAATTATCATTTCATCAATTTTTTATTGAAGGCGAACTCCTTTTTATGTATTTCAAAATTTCTCTTATTTTTTTTTTTCTTATTATCTGATTCCAGATGATTCAAGTACAGATGATCAAGGGAATTTTCAGGAAGCGTTTGTCAAGAAATTTCTGAATTTAATGACTCCTATATTAATCATCGGATTGTTTCTTGCTTCCTTTTCTGATGGTGCTCGCGAACAGCATCAGGTATGCATGTTCTTTGATTTATTAAATTGACTTGTTTTAAATTTCCAGAGAGTATAGTAATCTTCTATGGGGTTCCAAATTCTTTGCTTCAAATAATTGGATTATAAACATCACTTGGTATAGTTTGTTTGCATTCCATAGAATTTCAGTGGAGTACTTCCATGAGTCAAGTTTGAACTTAATTTCTTGTTCTGTATTTTCTTATTATCTGTTAATGGATCGATTTATCTTTTTCGCATTGATTTCTATGTTTGATTAGTAGCTCAAAAAAATTTTTGTGATTGATGATTTTATATGTAAATTGATTACCGGCAGAAATAAATATTAGCATTTACTTCCAACTGCAGTTTGTTTTTTGGGTTCTTCTGTACCCTCTTTAAATTTTCCCTGATGCACAGGAATTTTGTGCAATGCAGATTAGTTTTCAAGAGTTCAAAAACAAGCTTCTGGAGCCAGGTCTTGTAGACCACATAGTTATTTCTAATAAATCAGTTGCTAAAGTGTTTGTTAGGAGCTCTCCTCTCAATCAGACAAATGATGAAATAGTCCAAGGTCCTGCTAGTGCTACTCCTGCAAGAGGACATGGGGGACAATATAAATACTACTTCAACGTTGGTAGTATTGAGCATTTTGAGGAGAAGCTTGAGGAGGCCCAAGAGGCATTAAATATCGATCCTCATGATTATGTTCCTGTCACTTATGTCTCTGAAATGGTTTGGTATCAAGAATTAATGAGATTTGCACCAACACTCTTGCTCTTGGGAACCTCCTTCTACATGTTCCGGAGAATGCAAGGTGGACTAGGTGTTGGTGGTGGTGGTGGTGGAGGAAGGGGTGGTCGTGGAATATTCAACATCGGAAAAGCTCATATAATGAAAGTAGACAAAAATTCTAAAAATAAGGTTCTCTTTTCCTTTGGTCATTTGTTCAGTGCATCCAAATTTTCCTCAAATTTATTCATTCAAAGTATAAATTTTTCTAAACTTATTATCAGTCATCTGTTTGAGGTATCTTGTTGATTTATTCAATTCTTATTTTTTGTCTGGTCTTGTTCCAGGTCTTTTTTAAAGATGTTGCTGGCTGTGATGAAGCAAAGCAAGAAATTATGGAGTTTGTGCATTTCTTAAAAAACCCTAAGAAGTATGAGGAATTGGGAGCTAAAATCCCCAAAGGCGCTCTTTTGGTTGGACCTCCAGGCACAGGAAAGACTCTTCTAGCTAAAGCAACTGCTGGGGAATCTGACGTGCCTTTCCTGTCCATATCTGGTTCAGATTTCATGGAGATGTTCGTAGGAGTTGGACCGTCCAGAGTTAGAAACTTATTTCAAGAAGCTAGGCAGTGTTCTCCAAGTATTATTTTTATTGATGAGATAGATGCAATTGGTCGGGCAAGAGGACGAGGGGGTTTCTCAGGTTCTAATGACGAGCGTGAAAGTACCTTGAATCAGTTATTAGTTGAAATGGATGGTTTCGGAACCACTTCTGGAGTTGTGGTTCTTGCTGGCACTAATCGGCCTGATATTTTAGACAAAGCTCTACTGAGGCCAGGTCGCTTTGATCGCCAAATCACTATTGACAAGCCTGATATTAGAGGCCGTGACCAAATATTTCAAATTTACTTAAAAAGGATCAAACTTGATCATGAGCCATTATATTATTCTCAGCGGCTTGCGGCCCTAACTCCAGGATTTGCTGGTGCGGACATTGCAAATGTCTGCAATGAAGCTGCTTTAATTGCAGCAAGGAATGAAGTTACAGAGGTCAAGATGGAGCATTTTGAAGCAGCTATAGATCGAATAATTGGAGGGCTGGAGAAGAAGAACAAGGTATTTAATTTTGAACCATGTTTCAGAATGCTGTAGTTATTAAACAATGGGAGTAAACTCTTTGATATGCAACAATGCTAGTGGGTGTTTGTTTAATATTATTCTTGATATTCCCTTATGTCTTCGTTTTATCAACAAATATACGATGACATAATCTAATTTTTATAATGGCATCAAAACTTCTTAGTAGTCCCCTCTTATTTGTCAAGCAGGTTATAAGCAAGTTGGAACGACGAACAGTTGCTTATCACGAGTCGGGTCATGCTGTCACTGGCTGGTTTTTGGAGCATGCAGAACCATTACTGAAAGTAACAATTGTTCCCCGTGGGACAGCTGCTCTCGGGTTTGCCCAATATGTTCCCAATGAAAACCTCCTCATGACAAAGGAGCAACTTTTTGACGTGACATGCATGACCCTTGGTGGTCGGGCTGCAGAACAGGTAGAGATAGAGTATGCTTTAGAAATTTCTTTGAAGATATCTCTTACTGCCCGGTTTGAGCTTGATATTGGCTTATTTTGTACTCTTTTGAACTAATGGAAGAAAGTTGGCTGTTTGAGATTTGACTATAATGGTGGAGGTTAATTGTGTTGGATGCAGGTTCTTATAGGCAAAATCTCGACTGGAGCTCAGAATGACTTGGAAAAGGTGACAAAAATGACATACGCCCAAGTAGCCGTCTATGGTTTCAGTGATAAGGTAGGTCTCCTCTCTTTCCCCCAAAGAGAGGATAGTTTTGAAATGAGCAAGCCGTACAGCAGCAAGACAGCCGCCATCATCGACAGTGAAGTGCGAGAATGGGTCGGGAAGGCCTATAAGCGAACTGTCCAACTCATAGAGCAACACAAAGAGCAAGTGGCTCAAATTGCTGAATTGTTGCTGGAGAAGGAAGTTCTTCACCAAGAAGACTTGGTTCGAGTCTTGGGTGAACGGCCGTTCAAAGCAAGCGAGATGACAAACTATGATAGATTTAAACAGGGTTTCGAAGAGGTAGATCCGAAAAACGTGGAGGTGGAGATACCGAGCAAAGGAGCTGAGGAGGATGATGATTCTTCTACGCCCTTGGAACCACAGGTTGTCCCCACCTGATTGATGATGGGTATGGTTGACTTTGTAAATGAATGATTTTGGTTTCCATTTTGGGTTGGATAATAAGTTTGTACCCTTTGCAACCTTTGATTTAAATTAGAATACATATCATAATCTTAGGATCAATCTTGCTTCAAAGATTTTCTCTGAGTAATTGCAATTTTGATTTTACCTTCGCATAAGATCTTATACTAGCTTCTTTTTTTTTTTTTATAAATTGAATTTTTACGTTTGAGTTATTAGTAATTTGAATACCGGGAGATTTTAATATGTATATTAACGATTTGTAATTTAATTTTGAAGTCACTTGATCTGCTAAATTTGACTATAAATTGCTAGCAATATCTCAATAATTAAAATATAAAGGTATGATTTGTCGAAAATATAATTTAAAATTCCAATTGAATCTAAACGTTAGAATTTAAATTGCATTTAACGTTGACTTCTAACCTTGGACAGATCATTTCAACGGTTATAGTAGGTTAGGCCCAAATAAAATAGATTATTTGGATGTGTTCGGCCCAATTTAGACTCAGCCTAATTGGGCCCAATTCAATTCCGGCTGGCGTTGTGGCAAATTGTAATTTGGGACAATTTTATGGGCATTGATGTTGAAGAAACCCTCTGCCTGTGCATCTCCTTCTGAACGACACAGAGCTTTGTCTCGCGCGCGCAAGGAGAAGAGAGACAGCGGAAGAGACTTTGAGGGCCAGGGTTAGTCGTAATTCAGTAACGTATAAGCTGAAATGGCGCGGCGCGAGCTTTCTAGCACTTTGAGAAACTTGAAGGTAATTTTTATACTTCGAATTAGCTTCCAGCTTTTTTTTTTTGTTGATGATGAATCTCGGTCCTTACGTGTTCTTGAAATTACGAGGTAATTTATTTATTCATTTTTATCCTCGCTGGGTTCTAACGAGGTGTTGTTTTTGCCATTTGATGCAGTTTATGCAAAGGGCCGGCCTGCGAGAGGAGCAACCTAAGAAAGAGGAAGAAGTCAAGCCGGATGGAAATTTTTCTTCTCCTGGTATCGCCCATAGGAAATGGTAGTTATCTCTACTTTCATTCCTTTATTTATCTTTTTCCTGAGTTACATCTTTCATTTTCATGAGTACTAGTTGATGATCTTCAACTTCTTGGCACAAGCATTGAACTTCTTCTTTCATGAGGGAAAATATATCTGTAATCTTGATGGTGTTCTTTACAGATTTATGTGTTAATGGAGTGCGTCGTTTGTTACAATAGTTGTTTGTTATGTATCTGACAATTTCGAAGTATTGTCTTCGCTTTAGTTAACCCAATACTAGGATAAACTTCATCTTCACACTAGATTAAATAATGGATAGTGTCCTGAATGAAGGATTTTTTTTTCTTGCATTGTAATTCTTTTTTTTTTTTTTTTTTTTTTTCTTTCTAAAGGGTGTAGAAACATACGTTGTAATTGGATAGTTCCTGCACCTAGGCAGATTAACTGGTTAATATGATTTTCTAAAATACTTTTGTTCTTTTTTCTACTTGCTTATTCTATCTGGAATTTTTTAGTGTGGTCATTATGGAAGGGGACCCCCACCCCGGAGCGATTAAGGGCCGAATGTCTTTTCAAAGTTTCAATCCTTCTATTGATGTGAGTATAAAGATCGATTGAACTAAAGCTTTTTGCAATGATAGCCTCGTCTGTTCTTCTCTTTTGGCTTCACTTCTCCTCATGCGAAAGCCTTGTTATGGTAGAAACTGAATGAAGAAGCAGCAAACCCCCATCAGCCTGCAACCTCTGCCACTTCGTTGGGCAATCAAAGTGAAAAAATATTTACAAGGTAGGTGGTTTGATTCTCTCCCTCTCCCTCTTTCCCTTTAACCCATTATTGGATATCCCATTTCTAAATCTTCCACTTTTTAAATAAACTATTCAAGCTGCATGTTCTTGTATTGTACTCTAACTGGAAATTTTTGAAATTTTGGTAATTTTATTTAGCCCGTAAAGTTTGAGGTCACTAGTAGCTTAGTCGCATGAGTGTTATACTTCAATAATCTGTTTTCCCCCACTTATAGTTTTTCCTTTTTTGTTTTTGGCTTTTCCATAGAGAAAATGACTGCTCGGATATGAATGAACAAAATTGCACAACTAGTGAATATCTTAAGCGAAAACAAACAGATGTTGGGTCTGAAACTCAAAGTCAACCATCCGTTACCTCTACGAGAAATCTTCAGGACAATCAATCATCAACACATAATACTAAGAAAGCTTCTTTCAAGAAACCAAAGAGTGAAAGGCTGGACTGGAATGTTCTTCGACCACCAAAGAATCTTAGTAAGAGAAGTTGAACTCATTTAGGTGAATTCTTCTCAAATGGCTTTTTAGAATCAGTTTTCAGGTTGCTTTCAGGTTCAAACCTAGACAACTGTATTCTTCTTGTTTAGTATAAATTGATTTACATTTCAAATCAAAAGTTGGATTTTCATTGCTTCCTATGCCTAACCTCTTTCCTCTAATTTGTTTTTGCGACTTGATGTTGAATGCAATTTTGAGCATATTATAGTAAGTTACAATTGTGGTTTAAACTTATGTGATATCTTTGTTTCCTCTTAAGATTGTGTTGAATCTTAAATACAATTATCCCTTGATGGGTGTGTCCAGTCCAGCTGAAACAGTGGATATTATTTTCAGCATCATAACTGAGATGAATGTTGATTGTTTGCTACGCGACTGCCGATGATAAGATATCATGGAGAATTAAAAAAAAAAAAGCCAAATGTGTTTACTTTTACTATATTTTGAGACAGGTTTTCAACAGGAGAGAGCATAGATGACTTGATCATTGGCCTCGCATTCTTCAAGCTCACACGATATAATAGAATCAGCCTGAACCCGCCGCTCTTGTTGCTATCTTGCCACTGCTTGTACGTTTCTGGCCTTGCTACCCTTTTCAAGCCCTCACAAGCTATTACATTCATCACATCTCTTCCATAAATGTCCCTCACGAACATGTACCTTCCATGATTGTCCCGAGGAACTGTCGCATCAAACATGTCAAACTGCGGCAAGAAATGGAAGAGTGCCTCCTGGGAACAAGTGGTGAAAAATTGTCCACTGTGAGTGCCATTGAGGGCTCCATGCAGAAATAGGTCTCGGTTTATCTTCTCGATCAAACCCAAGATGGTGTTCTCTTGGACTGCGAGGCTCCACAGAGACCTGGGGATCACCCAAATACTCCGAGGGGATGATAAAATCAGACATAAATCCAATCAACCCAGATTGTCGGCTTCAAACCATTTGCCTTCACTGTTTTATCATTCTACCATTGAATCTCTATTTGATATGATAACTTGATGATGTATTTCTGTAACTCGATAACTACCTGAGGCATTAAATCGCCTAATCCTCCCCAACGCACATGTACTAATTTAAACACTAAGGTCACGATTTTACTGTTATTTATGCGCAAACATTGGCTTATAGATAGATTGTTTTCAAGTACAAATGAAATAATGGACGCTGCTAAAAATACAAATCGAAGCTGGAAACAACAACTAGTGGCAGGATTATATCATAACTAGAAGCTAATAAGCAATCTACTTCAATACTCATAATTCTAGTAGGATATGAGTTTCATCAGCTAACGTTATTCACACTCGATTCCTCTAATCGACTCCCCAAGGCTACGGTCTAGCAGCAGCCATACCGATGGATCGTGAACTGCTCGGGTTTTAGGCCGGTACCCAGCAACTGGAAGCAAAGACAATCCGACCCTTCCATCCTTGCAGCATCCAATTGCCATCTTCATCGAGTACAAAGTCTTTGTGATAATTCATTTTCAACTTGTTTCTAAATTTGTTAATCATCTCTTTGTCCAGAGAAAGCTGTCTGAAACCAGCCCTCAAGGACCTCACCTGCCATTGTTTATATGTTTCAGGCCTCTCGACTCTTTCTAGGCCCTCGCATGCAATGACGTTCATGGCTTCTCGTCCGAAGAACTCTCTCTCGAACATCATTCGTTCTTTGTTTTCACGAGATATATTGGTATCAAACATATCGAACAAAGCAGAGTAGTAAAACAGAGCTTCTCTGAATCGAGTGATGAAGAATGGGGAATTGTAGGATCCATTGGCAATCGCATGCACAAAAATATTAGGATTGATCTTCCTGATTAGGCTCAGAAGAGCATTCTTCGGACTGTTTTCTTCGACTGTCTCGTCAAGTAAGTTCTTGAACCTGAACAGACAGTTCACAGCAATCACCTCGTTGCTTCTGAGTTTAAGATCCTCGATCTGGATAGTTTCCCAATTATGCGAAGCTATGGCATTATATTCAAAAGGAACTTTAAATCGATTGCAATATTTTTCCAATCGATGCCCAGTCTCCTCGATTCTCTCAACGGGGCGGAAGCCAGGTTGAGGAAACTCTATACCCGTAATTCTTAACTTGGGAGGTCCACCGGGAAGTAATGACAGATGCTGAATTAGAATTGGCCATTGGAATCCATAAAGAATGCCAAAGTCTATGATGTGAAGGGTTTCTGCTTTCTCCGCAAACTTAAAAATCATTTTGTTTGCGAAAAATAAGGAAATCTTCTTGAAAGGACATGCCACAAGGTTAACTTGGTAGGATTTCAACATATCAAAGGCCGAAATCTTCTTGGAAGCTAAGGAAGTGAAGAATAATTTGGTTCCGGTCCCCGTCCCGGCCAACCTGGCCTCGAGAGCGTTAACAAAGTAATGAGCTAATCTCTGGGAGCCATCCCCAATCGGCGACGAATGTTGCCTTATCTGCTTAATCAATTCATTAGCTGTCCTTCGATCATCATTCGATACAGACTGAGCACACTGGATCAAAAGGGTGGTCAAATCCACATTTTCCGTTTTCTTTCCCTGTCTCTTTCCTCGAGCTCTCCCTCCATTTGCTGTTTGAGGCTCTTTTTTTATCTGATCTTTCTTACATGCTTCATCTTCCTGCTTTTCATCTCTATTACATAGGCCATTATAGTTTTTTCCCTCTCCGTGAAGCAACACTCTATCAAACATCTCAGATAGCTCAATCTCATCAACATAAACTGCCAATTGCTTGTTACTTCGCCCTTCGTCTGAATACATATCTTCATCTTCCCTTTCACGATTCTTCCTTCCCTTTGATTTGCTCGGAGAATTCATCTCTTCCGAAGTTTTCGATGAATTCTCTTTCTCGATCTTAGCCTTCTCTACCACGTTATTCATATGTGCAGCCTCTCCCTTCGTCGAGCTGCTCCCCAAATTTAGTAATAGTTGATTACCTTCAGGCAGAAATTTACTAGCCTCTTCTAATCCTTTCTTAAACTGTAAGACTGATTCACTATTGCTATAAATATTCTGAGCCAGCAGTTTGGAAACCAGGTCATCGCCATTGAATCTCAGACTGTTTTGATTATGACCGAGAGCCTGTGAACTAGACTCAACTTTGGAAAGAAAAACGGATTTGCCAGCCAAAGATGTCTGAGATAAGTACTGGTTAGTCTCTCCAAAATTACTCATCCACTGGCGATCAGCGTAGTTGCTGAGACTAGTAGTGCTACCATTACTTCCATGATCACTGCTCAGACTCTCAATAGACAGAGAAGGCTGGTTTGGGGAAGAAGGGTAGGTTTTGTTTAGAACATCGTAGAACGATTTCTCTGTGTGTTTGAGCCCCAAAGGATCATAAAACATACAAGGCTTCTCCTCTATGTTCTCTTCCATAAGTATCTGGTTTATGTACTTGAGGACAGTCTCGGAGAAGTCACTATCGTCTGAAGGAGAGTCAACGCCGGGGGTGAAGCCTGCAGGCAGGGGGAAAGATCCTCCGTCTGAGTTCGAGCTCCCAGATGCAACCGAAGATAGTTCGGCAGAGCTCGCACTCACGGCCGGAGCAAACTCACCTTGATCCAGCTCGTGAAGAAAAAGGGCATTTTCCATGAAGTTTAGATCGGGGGATGGAACTTCGAATTTGAAATCATTCGCCAAATTCGGAAAATAAGATACGAGATTATCGTAATTAATTTCCAACTCATTACCCGAATCTGAGAACGAAGGAATTAGTGGATCCATTTCAACTTAGCAACATCCAAAATCCACAAATATGATGCCTATCCAGCTCCCCAGCAACGCATAGACATGGAGGAGGAAGAAAAAGGGCAGAAAAGGAAAACAAATCAAAGAGATGACCAGCGAAAGATAGAAAGCAAGCACCCAATCCTCTAGAAATCAAGAAAAATGTCAAGGTTTTGAGCAGATATGAGCCGAGTTAGAAGAATCAAGTACCTTTGGAGAGAAGAAGAAGTGATCGAGGACCGAACACTTACATTTCTTATCAGATGAAGACGAGAGGTCTTTCAGGAACCTTCCTGGAACAAGCCGACAAGATGGATGCAGGAATTTGGGGTTGAAAATTCTAAACTTTGTAGAGATTCCGTGAGCTATCGTTGTTCCTCGGCCACACCCATGGCAGGCCGCGCAATCTTCAACGGAACCGGTGGGAAGAATCAAGCCATGACGAGGGTCAAGTCGTAGCAGGTGGCAAGCTTGGTCTCCAAGTCCAAAACCTCATCTTTGCTCGCCCTCCCTCAAGTAAAGATTCGAATCAAGACAAGTACATGTATATAACGATGATTTACTCATTATTATTTTATATTTTAAAAATTAGAATGTATATTCATACATATAAATGCAAACGTGAAAACGGTAATTTCTGGATCTCGACTATGCAATTAAAAAAAAAAGTGATAAGCTAAAGCGCGTAGACAGAAAGATTCAAACTTTAATAAAAAAAATAGGGTAAAAAATAATTTGAGCCCAAAATATGGGATTAATTAAAACCCTTCTTTTTGTTTTGAATTTACGCTAAGAACGAGGGGTCGATCACCGCTCGTTCTATCCAGAGCTTACATGACACTGCACATATTAGGTCGGGGGTTAATGTGGGGGTGGAGACTCTCCGTTCAATGTGCGCTGTACGTGATTGGAGAACAGTGAATCCCTATCTCAGAACCGCCCTCTGTTTCTTGCATTTCAATTTTAGGGATGCTCGAGAACGGGAATCCTCCCTACGGAACAACCTCCAATTCCCTACCTCTCTCGTTTCAAGAGATTTTCGGGAACTGGAGAATGACTCTCCATTCTTCTGCAAAATAGTTAAGAGCAGTGGGTCATGTTGATGATCGACTCCCGTTCTCAAGCAAAATACTTGAGATCAGGGGATCGTTCCGGAGCTGAGATCTCCAGTTCCAAAACACTCCTAAAATTGAGGAGGTAGGGAACGAGGGGTCGTTTCAGGATGGAGACTCTTCATTCCCGAACACCCCCTAAATTTGAGGAGGTATGGAACATGGGGTCGTTCATGGGCAGAAACCCCCGTTTTTGGCCTAAATTCAAAATATGGAGTGATTAGCCCATCAATATAGTTTGATTTGTTATATTTTGGATAGTTTAAAGTTGTAGTTGTTAAAATTTTTAATTTATGACATGTTTCAAATTAACCTCATATTTTGGAGTTCAAATTGATTTTTACCCTAAAAATATATAGATAAAACATCAACAAATAATGCATCCAATTCTAATAGGGCAATTCACCGTATTTTTAGGGTCTTCGAACCCACCACAGTTGCAGGATAACAATTTATGAACAACAAACCGACGTAAAATGAAGTTTGTCAGAGGAGAAGGCGAAGCCTGAAGCTGGCGTTGTGGCTTTGACCAATAGGCATGTGCATTGAGGACCCTGTCCAACTGTTCTCGAGGAACTAACTCTCCATCCTTCGTCGAGGAGGTATTGTAGCCATGTGAACCAACTAGCTCAATCTTTCTCCGACCAAATAAATTTTGATGCATAGCATGATCAAATGGTCGGAGTTTGACATTACGACTTCTGAAAAATAAATGGTAATTAACAAAAAAAAAAACTCTTAAATTATAGGATCATTAACTAACTAAAACTATGTTCGGTAACAAGATTATCCTTAAACTATGACTCGTTAATAAAACAATCATTGTTGTCTAAATATTTGTTAAAATTTGATCGTGTAGTAGGCAAGAATTCGCTCTTCAACATTAGGATCCCGATCTTTTTTTTTTTTCTAGAGCTGAATCTCATTATTGAAGAGCAGACTCCCGCTCTAGAATCAGTATATATACTATCTTTGGAGTGGGAGCTCGCTATTGAAGAGCAGTAAATCTTTTTTTTTTTTTTTTTTATGTTAAGGTTATGGTGGAAGAACCAGTTAAGGGTGTATTATTAACCTTGTGTTTGCATACTGCATTCTCATAAATAACATCGGAACTTTCCAGCTCCAATGGTAAAAATTCATGAATAATTTCTAATGTTTTCATTTAATTGATAGTATATAAATAACGTGATCAAACTCTCTCATACGTGCAATTTTTTCTCTCCAGATAAAATATTTTTTTCACTCGTTGTTGTCATTTGGAGTGGGATTCCACTGACGAAGGGCAGGATCCTGTCCATTGACATGTTTTTTTTTCTCTAGTTTTATCCTAAAAAAAGTTAATATACTTCTGAAATGGTAAATAATTTTCTGCTGTTTTGTAACTGTATGATTCTCTTTTCAATGACAAATATAGTTTAGGAATTAGGACCCAATAAAACTAAGAAGCCTTTTAAATGAAAAAGAACCAAGTCTTCTCATGATTCTAAATCTCTTTTATGGATTATTTTCAAATCTACTCGTTCAATTCGTATTTGAAGTTTTACTATTTTGATTTTTGAAAAAAGTCACGCCATTTGAATGAAGATCTAGAAATTGTGGCTTCGAAGGGAAGAGAAGAAGCAGTAAAGATATAGAGAGAGAATGAAAATCTTGTAAGAAACGAAGAAAAGTTCCGTTTATTTCAAAGTGGAAATGGAGTAGTGGTGGCATTGAATCAAATGTGAGATCTCGTTAATCATTGTACTTGTGGATTGAGATTCTTCAATGATAGAAGTAGTGGAAGTGGTGCTACAATATCATGAAAGATTATTGGGCAATGAGTAGAGTTACTTCTGTAGAAATTAAACATATAACGTAAAAACAGTTAAAAAAAGTGTGCACTGTCTTTGGAACGGGATCCCGTCCTTCGTCAGGGAGATCCCCCTCCAAATGACAACAATGAGTGAATGAGAGATTTCGTTTGGACAAAAAAAAAAATTTCGTGTATGAGAGTTTTGACCACGTTATTTATATACTGTCTATGGAGTGGGAGCCCACTCCTCGACAGTAAATTTCCGCTCCAGAAACAGTGTATATATTGATTCTAAAGTGGGAGACCGTTGTAGAGAGGGAGATCCTGCTCAAGAGACAGTTACTAAGAGTGGGCTCCCGCTTCTCACAGAGCGGGATCTCGCTCTCGAAGAATGAGTTTCCGCAATACTAAATTTTAATGGATATTTAGACGGCAAATGGTTTTTTGTTAACAGACTATAATTTAAAGATGTTCTTGTTAACGAATATAGTTTAAGGAAGAATTCGTTTATGACGTGATAGTCGAAGGATTTTTTGTTAATTACCCAAAAATAAACTACAATTATAAACTCGGAGGAAAACTGGGTCGAGCCAGAATCTATTCATTGAGATTGAAGCTAATTATTCTGGTTGCCACTTGATAGATTCGACTAGCTTACCTTCCAGTGCCGAATCTCTCAACAGCTTGAACTAATGCTTGCACTTCAGCAACAGTAAATGGTCTACGAAGTCGTAAGAACCAGAGCTAGTGAGACTCCATAACCATGTCTAGAACTGAAACCAAAGCTTTAGAAGGTGTAATCTTACGAAGTCCTGAACCATTTTCACTTCCGACTGTGCTAAGGTTAGCCAGGTGAGGCTCGAGCTATAACACGTCATGACCATGTGTTCGATGCACAATAGCACAGATATTCATTCGATATCTCCGTTGCTTACAAGAGTAACCCACCAAGCGTCGTTTGAACCCCTATCATTTATACCTGCACTCGTCAGCCGGTTCCCCGGGCAAATTCTTGGAGAAAATGACCACGGCAGGTGAAAGGAACCACCTAAACACCGGTTCTTCGTTGGACGGCGACCGCGATTGCTGAAGTCCCTCTGAGACTCAGCCACCGTGTATTTCCCTACATCATATGGCTGCCTCTACTTCGCAAGATCGAGAAAACGGCGTTGGTTCACAAGAAGTGCAGCTTTTCCTGTTCAATTTCCAATTTTGCTTAACATTTTAGATAATTAAATATTAAGTTTTTTACTTTCTCGGCAAACGAATACAACCCAGATCACCAAACAATTAGTGTTAGATTATTTTAATACTGAATTACTGCCTCATATAAATTAGAGTTATATTAACTTTTTATATTAAAGTATTTAATATGATAATTATTAAGCATAAAAGAAATAAAATTAATTAAATTTTAATTCTCTCTCCTTAAGTTATATAAATTATAATTGAAGAGGTGTGTTAAAAGATACGTGAATGAAATGGTAAGTATGTGTGAAATTACTTTTGTGTGGTTATATTTTTTTGAAAAAAAAAAAAAAAACCTGTTGATCAAAATCTCTAGATTATCCGAGAGATAACCAAAGTGAAAAAGATTAAGAGAAAAAAACAATATTTAATAAGACAAAGTAAAACAAAATATATACTTCAAATGAATCAAGATTAATATATTATGTAATTTTTTGTCTATAAAATTTGTTTTTAGCTATAACTTTTGTTACAAACAGTTAAAATTAGTTATTAGATTCCGTCGCCGCTGATGCTTACGCGGAAAAAGTTTAACTTTTTTATTGGTGGGCTTTTGCATGGAGAAGAACAGTGGCAGAGAACGTTGATCGGCAGAGTTTGTTAACATCGTCTTTTGGATCATCACGTGTCGTCCAAAAAAAGTGGTAAGCGTGTTTAACAGTCCCTACCTAATCTTTTCCTTCAATTATCAATACACTTCGCAAGACAACAAAGAGAATCTCCTATTCCTCCGCCGCTAATGACCGGCTAAGAAAAAGAGGGGATGAGCTGTTCATCCATGGTCGTCTGATCCAACTCAATTGGATGAGATTTGCCTTGTTGAATTGCCAGATTAACTTGACTGGCATGCCACCCTCCACCGTCCCGGAATCATTTAGTCGTCTTTCTCTCGCTAATGTCATACCCACCACCGGATTAGAAGAAGATCAGTAATTAATCTAACAAGTTACGAGGAACTTAAAAGGGGTTAAAGGACTAATCATTGAGATTAAAGTTTGCTCATGATTAGCAGAATGGGCTGCACTCGTTTTGGGAAATATTGGGCCTAGACCCATCGTCTGCAACTTTTATTTTTTATGATTAATTCTCAGATTGCCTGCAATTTTTTATTCTGTCCTACGCATTCTCTTACTAACCTTCGTCGAACTCTTTCTTCCTCGAGCGGACCTTGTATTCGTATCTCGCTCTGAAACCTACCAGGCCCTGATTACCTTTAGCTGCTTGCAGTTTCTGCCTCATATTTTGTTGGGTTCGCTTTTTTCTCGGCGGAGTAGCCATTGATTTTGGAGAATGAAAGAAGGGAAGCATGCGAAGGTGAATCTTTTACAGCAGCACCATCAAAACGGTCACTTGCCGCCCTTCAAGTTATCGAAATTGTTCGATCCGGAAGCTTCCTGGGATAAGGTACGGTTGATTATATTTCTGAGTTTAATGTTTTTGCCGCTTCTCTCCCCTTGTTTGGTCGACAAAATTGACTGAAGCCGGTGATCCGAGATATATGGAAAGTGATTTTCTATGAATTTATAATTTTATATAACTGAGGAAGAAAATACTTAGAACTTTTGTTGTATGCGAGTAGGATTTAGATTCGTTTGTGCTGACTTGAAGAAAGGCTCAGATTTGGTAGATTTATCAAAACTAAAGCCTGTAAATTTAGTAGGAACGATTAGCAGCTTGTTATACGTCTTACTTACCAGAAACTGGTAATTAATTCTTTATCTTTCACCCACTCAGCTTAAGATTAATATAATTTTATTTATCATTGTACTTGCAATTTATATCTCAAATAGAGTTGAAATATGTATACAGAGGTTTAAATCAGCATCAAGTGGAAGTCTATAGTTTAGCATCTCATTGTATTGACATGTATATTGTACAAGAAGCGATCTACTCTCATTTTATGTCTACCCAAATGTCTTTTTTTATAGCTCGTCGAAATACCCCTTTTTTTTGGAGTACACAGGATCAATTAGGAGATGTCCTACATTGGATTCGACAGGCTGTGGCCATTGTGTGTGGTCTACTATTTGGTGCGATACCTCTAGTTGGTGGCATATGGTTTATCCTGTGAGTTATTATTTGATTACCATCACATTCTTACTTGGTAATCTACCTTAGATGTGTTTTTTTATTTTCTTATACTATTCTTCCCCAGCATCAACATCATCTCCCTACCTATAACAAGTTTTTTTGCTGGTAGATTGTAGTTCAAGTAGGCTGTGGAAGCTACTAATACTTGTACTTGATTCACCTTCTTTCCATGAAAAAGTATTATTTTTTGTAACACTGATCATCGACAGTCTTGAATAGAGTGTACGAAATTCTATCTTTTTGCATGTGTTATTTTTGTCTGCAACATTTTTAATCAAGGGCAATGTTTGGAATTTAAAACGGCAGATTCAGGCTGTTGGTAGTGTCTTTTCATGCAAACTATGTTGAGTGTTTTATGCAAAGGGACTATTAGAGCTTCTCCTTCTTATTTGTAATCCATTAAGGTGTGTTAGGCTTGATAGTTCCCATGTGTAGAACATCTTATCTGTCTAAAAACAAAATATTTGTCCCACTTTTTGACATATAAACTATTCTTCTAGTATTGATAAAAGCTCTGAATTTCACTTACACCTATGTAATATGTTCAGTTTGGCTGTGCTAAATGGGTCCAAGAGCTAGAATTTCTATCTCTGTACAGTAAATAATAAGACTTATCTCACAGTTGAATTCTGATGAGGCCAATCCATGTGGGTTAGGGGTAGAGATAGAATTCAACAAGTTAGTTGGGGGTAATGGGGGATGAAATATTTTCTATATATAGTAGTTAGTTATTAATGGGGGTAAGAAGAATTTGGGAAAAAGTGTTTTGGGGGTGGTGAGATGCCATTAAGGACCTCAGTAGTGTAATCTTTCTAGTTTTTATTATATGAAATCGTTTGAATCCTTCAGTTATTTCCGGGGTCCTATCAAATTCGAAATTCGAATACTTTGATTCTTTGTTTCTGTAGGTTCTATTTCTAAATAATAACTCTTTGTCATGCTTTGTATCGATTTAAATTTGCAGCTTTCTGGCAATATCCACAGGGATAGTATATGGATACTATGCAACAATTCTGAAGGTTGATGAAGAAGAATTCGGTGGTCATGGAGCTCTCCTCCAGGAGGGTCTTTTTGCTTCAATAACTCTCTTTCTGGTAATTTAGCATATCTTTCACATGTCTTCTTTGATTTTCCTTCCATTGTTTGGGAACAAATACCCTGAAACAATAATCCTTATTCGTTTTCTTCTCGATTATTCAGCTTGCATGGATTCTGGTCTACAGCTTGGGACATTTCTGATAGGCGAAGAATAGGATGATGTCACCATCGTTCCACAACTTTCAATCGGTGAAGCAGTTGTAGTGTGACCGAATGGCTCAAGGTATTCATTTTCCATTTTTAGTAGTTATTAATAAATTGATGAGTATGAAACTGTAAGGTTTTAAAGATAGTTGGAAATATAGCTCTTCCAGTTTTCGCCAAAGTATTCAAACTCTGCTAGTCTGCTTCATGAGCTCACTTAGGCATATATTTTATTCATGATGTTTAAATTCCCATGTTTAAATGAATTCCTTCTTGAAAATCGAATGCTCTTTTGGATTTTCCATTGAAATCTGTGAAATTGAATGTTGTCTAGCATCTGGCTTCGGTTGTGTTGGTTGTCACACACAGATATTGAATACAGACATGTGTGAACGAACTCGAAACGGTTGAAAAGAGCAAAATTATATGTAAATGTCTACCATTGTATTATAACGAATAGAGATGTGAAATTTATGTTAATTTTTCTCATCCTCTGTTAACCTATATATGACTATATGTATGTATCAACTGCATATACTCTTACACAGCTTAGTTTGGGAATAGTTAATGTCAGAAAGCGGATAGATATTACTTCTCCCGTTTGTTAAACGCGTCAGTTTTAGCTGATTTCCGATCTGGTTCGACTGCACCAACACAATAATATCGATAAGAAAAAGAAAAAAAATCATATGTCTGGCTGCATATGCAAATTTAGCCAATTTCTTTTATCACAACTATGCAAATTGAGCCTTTGTTCCCTTGCATTTGAATACCAGTGACGGGGACCTCCATTTCCGGTGATCGGGAAACAATTCAAGTAATGACACCAAGAACATTGTTTGTTTAGATCATACCATCGAAGAAGCATAATCATTCCGAGTGTAATTCTGTCTTAAATAGGTTTTCCTTTCTCAATTAAATATGATATGGTCTTGTCCATATTTATTTGTAGAAGTTTGCAAATTGATTGAAGTCAGCTAGTTCGCATGAGGTTACCCAAGAATGAGTAGGAGGAGAGCGATTAGCCAAAGCAGGTATTGATGTGGCTTGTGCTTAGATTGACATGAAGTTGCAGAGGTTTCAGTCGGGGCAGTGGATCGGCTAGTTTGAGGAAGAACCCCAGAAGAAAACCGCAAAGCTAGCTGCCAATATCATCAAAATTATCCACAAATGGGAGAATCACCATTGCCGGGTTGGATAGTATGGTGAAGATGAGAATCAGCAAGGCTGCAATCATCAGAAAGAAAATCAAAACTGAGCAGACGGAAATCTGAAACGCGAACAGCGGTTGTTTGTTCAGAAAATAGAAATTTTACCTTGTTTGAAATTTTGAATCCATATTCCAGTTTGTAACGAGCTCTGATAGCCAGGGAACCCACCTATTAATCTCTTCCAATGTTGGCGACAAATGAAATTGAACTACTGCATGTGCCAGAGCTCGGTGGCCCTCCGGCTCAGGGCTGACCGCATCGTTCCTATGCCACGGAATTGAATGGAACTTGATTTTTAATTTGTTTGTTCGCAAAATTATTCGACCAAGGCCATAAGATACACAACATACAAGAACGGTATGGATGCACGCGGAAGCTTCATCACCTCACACGAAAGTGAGTGAAAAATCAGGCTGACTTGCAAGCTATCGCGACTTTTGGTTCAAAGTCCAAGTTCTACGAGGCTGACCTCAAACCACCGAAACAACATGATTTTTGTTTTCATCATCTCATTTTTAATGTTTGACGCCCAATATTCATTATACTTATCATATGACTCGATGAAGTTTTGACCGTCTGTCAGAGAAAAACAACGAAAGATCGGATGAGATGGGGATACTCTATATCTCTTCAGCTTGAAGAAGATACGATTGGCATCCGGAGCCGAGAGAAGTCTACGCGGCCCGAAGAGAATTGGGTAACAAGCATTTGTGGGTCAACTGAGAGACTCGTGGGCAGTGCCAAAAACGAGCCCTGTTGCACAAATCATCATCGGAGAAAAGTAATCCAGCAAGTCCAAATAGGCGTGGATAGTTGATAAGTTGAACAATGGTAGCTTTTGTATGAGTGGAATTACCCACTTGGGTGACAAACTTGTCTCCCTCTGGCAAACTTGCAGCTAAAGTTGTCTCTCTCTCTCTCTCTCTCTCTACTTATTCCATGTTTTGGAGCTTTATTCCGTTAATGGAGTCCTATCCCAGAATTGTGCAAACCAAAAGCCAAACAACACTAATATTGTAATCCAAATCACATGTTTGCCTGTCAAACACAATTCCTCTGCAACCTCATCTGTCTGCACGTCAATCATTTCTTTTCCCGTGCAATCAGTCGGCAAGCTAATTATACACGTGTACATATACTATAGGCTCTGAGTCTAAGCTAAATACTTCCTTTAAACAACAAATAAATGCTCAAGTACTGCGTACCACATTACAAGCAACTGAACAGCCAAATGAAAACGACGTCGTATTTTTTCAGTCGTCGTTTCGTCTGTAATGTACTTTGACTTTCGAGTCTCAAGTTTACATCTAAAGACTAAGCTAAATTTAATAAAATTAAAAAAATAATAGATTACCCTATAATCAGTTATAGTGTACATAATTTTATGTTGGAAAACATGCTAAAATTAATTGAAAATAATTGATAAAAAATCATTGAAACAAGACTTACGTAGTTTCGAATAAAACCATCTTAAGATAACATAAAATAAGTATTTCCGTAATATTATAGCATTGCGTACGATATTAATAGAAGATACAATGAAAGTAATATTTTCCGGTAGATTTTTTTCATCATTTTCTCTTTGACTCTTCTTGAAGTCGGATTCTCTTGTGATTCTACAACAGAACTAGGATCAAAATAACGTCAATACAAATTGCAAACTAATTGCAACAGTTGCACCAATATTTATATTTCATAAATAAGAACATGCGATGGATGGATGCATGCATGGCCTGATGGCCATGCATGAAATGGTTGCTAAACTCTAAAGTCTTTCGTCAGAGGGTGTGGACTGTGGAGGATGGGTATGATTGTGTGTGGCTCGAGATTGTGTCTGTCTATTCTCTGGCCCACCTTCAGTTGAGGACAGAAGCAATCTGTGGGCCATATAGACCGATGATCACGGGATGGAGTGGGACCCAATCACCACATTGGATCCACCCTACTTTGATTTGGTGGTGCTTTTTCTGTTTTCTGTTCTTTCTTCTCCGATCACAGCCGCTCATCACGCCTCTACTTCACTATGACGCAAAGCTGTAGCCATTAATCTAACGCCATTTTGGATATTAGAGTTGGAAAGTATTTGTTTGTGAAGGCGCGATAATGAACAGTAGCTCTATTTTTTTATTTAAATTTTCAAGGATTTACAGCTACAATCTCTACATAAACACCCCCACTGTCCTCTCCTGAATCCTATCTTTCTCCCGCTCTCTCTGGTTTTCTGTCTGACATAAGGCCGAGAAAGAGAGAGAGAGAATGGCGATCTTCATAGCATCCCTAGCTTGCCTTGTATCAGTAATGTGGGTGGCTGAAGCCAGGATTCCAGGAGTTTACGGCGGCGGAGCATGGGAAACAGCTCATGCTACCTTCTATGGTGGTTCCGACGCATCTGGTACAATGGGTATGTTTCTCTGTCTTCTTTTCTCTTTTACTTCCGTTTTAGACTAAGTGAGAGTTTTAGTTGGAATACAGTTCAAATCTAGAGGAAATGTACCAACGTCCGACTCTTTTTCTTGTTTTTGGACAGGAGGAGCTTGTGGGTATGGCAATCTGTACAGCCAGGGTTACGGTGTGAACACGGGGGCGCTCAGCACAGCGTTGTTCAACAGCGGCCTGAGCTGTGGCGCCTGCTTCGAGATAAAGTGTGCTAACGATCGACAATGGTGCCATCCCGGAAGCCCATCAATCTACATTACTGCTACTAACTTCTGTCCTCCCAACTTCGCTCTTCCAAACGACAATGGCGGTTGGTGCAACCCACCTCGCCCCCACTTCGACCTTGCTATGCCTATGTTCCTCAAGATCGCCGAATACCGCGCTGGAATCGTGCCCGTCGCTTACCGCCGGTACGTTTCTATTTGTCTCTCTTACGAGCCCGATTTACAGTCACTTGGGTTCTTTAATATGCTTTATGACTTTACGAAAGTTGACTTGTTAAAGGAAATAATTAAATAATTAGAAGAAAGTAAGAGTAAAGATTATTCAGCTTGGTAAGGCGATGCTATGGTGATAGTACAAGTTTGACCAAGCTGTGAATTGAATTTACTCAGAGTGCCCTGCCGGAAGCAGGGCGGGATGAGATTTACGATCAATGGATTCCAGTACTTCAACTTGGTTCTGATATCGAATGTCGCCGGTGCCGGGGACATCGTGAGGGTGAGCGTAAAGGGGACGAGGACGGGATGGATGAGCATGAGCAGAAACTGGGGTCAAAACTGGCAGTCAAACGCAGGTTTGGTAGGGCAGGCATTGTCATTTAGGGTGACAGGCAGTGACAGAAGAACCTCCACCTCCTGGAACATCGTCCCGGCCAACTGGCAATTCGGTCAAACTTTCACCGGCAAGAACTTCAGAATATGAGAAGAGTAGAAGACATTAGAGAGCTTAGAATTTTAAGATTTCCAATTTTTGACCTTGGTGGTGTGGGTAACTCAAGTTTGAAGAAGCTTGTTTGAGGGGGGGGCATTATGGGTATTGTGAAAGTCACCAACTTTATTTTAGTGGGAAAATGTTGGGATATGTATATATTATTGTGTATTTTATATTATGGTGGATGATTCTGGAAAGTTTTGCCCCAATGAGTCTCTACTTTATAGAATGAATATTCAAGAGTTGGAAGAATCCAAGAAGTGAAAGCTAAAAAAGTAAATATTTAAATTTAATCGGTATAACCTATTTATTATGTGACGGGGTCAATGTCAATTATTATTTGTAAAGATAAAATCGTTCTATCAAAAGTTATTTTTTTAAATAATTAAAATCGTGCATGTGACAATATAAATTCTATCACACAACATTTAATTACTAATAGTCCAAAAACTACAATAACAGATCCTGAGTTTAAAGACTTGCACGTATTTTACTGATTTAATTTTGAGAGAATAACAACAAAAGAAAGTCAATGAGCCACACCGCTCAGCACATGGTGGGGTTTGAGATAAAGTGAATGCTCATCTACCTCGCGCTTATAAATTACTCCACCCCGAACTACAATTGGAATTATCACCCATAGTTCTATGGTTCTATTGTTACGGAGAAACTTCAATAATCATTCAAACAAAAGTAATCTATTTATTTGGAATACTTTCCCACTGAATAAATTTTAATTAAAGTAAATAATACATAAATTATTATAAAAAACTTTAAACTGTCGATTTGAGCGTCGAAATGATTAATTTTGGACCCAAAAAAGGTTAATCACTGGTAAACTCTCGTGACACGTCGTGGGTCTCTGCGAAAACTTCGATTTGATATATTTTAATAGCAAATCTGATACCCGTAGTAAAAATGATGGCCTTTCAAAATTAAAGACCTAAGGGGTCACTGATCTTCTTTAAATGAGGATGCTGGGAACGTAGAATTGGAATCATCAATTCATTTGGTGGGAAAAACCAGACCAAAACTAGCTATGATATGCAGGTCTGGTCCGGTTTTTTCCACTCCTGATGAAAAATGATTAACCAAATAGTTAATTAGTACTAATTGTATTTAATCAATTGAAATAATTACAAACAAAATAACTGGTTTAGTTCTTGAGAATTTTGAGTGCGAAAAGAAGAGGGGAACTTTCAAGTGGCTCGCTAATCTTCAACGTCACTCTTCCGATGGTGATGGCCACCTAAATTCTACATCTGAGATTGACTCACAATCCCTAATTTCCCTTTCTTTCCTAATCACTCGTTGCTCTCCTGTTCTAGATCTTCAGCCCATGACTGACGTCTCATTCTTTGAATTGTTATTATGCAGCGCTTTTGCTGCTTGCTTCGCGGAGGTTATACATGATTTTATCTAGTTCTTCTGATTTCAGTTTGTTACCCTCACAATTAGTTCATCAATTTGTCGATTGTATCTAGAATGAGCCATACTGTCCATCTATTTTCGTTCGAACCTGATGATGCTCTATTTCTCCAATCTATTTGATATAATTCATGTAATTGCGCAGCTCTGTACTATCCCCTTGGATGTTGCCAAAGTAAGGCTTCAGCTCCCGAGGAAAACAGCTGTGGGCGATGGGTTTGGTACGTCCAATTATAGGGGATTAATGGGTACTATCATTACCATTTCTGGGGAAGAAGGTATACTAGCATTATGGAAGGGCATTATCCCAGGATTGCATCGCCAATGCATTTACGGAGGACTAAGGATCGGCCTTTATGATCCAGTGAGTTTCATTCATCTTCTTTTGGTGCTTAATTAATTGATCATTATTTGATACTTTTGTGTTCTTGAATTTTTTATAACTCTAAATTAGTCATACAACAGGTGAAAAGTTATTTAGTTGGCAATGATTTTGTTGGAGACACTCCTCTACACCACAAAATTTTAGCTGCTCTGTTTACTGGTTTGTGAATCTTTATACATTTGCATCATAGAATATTGACCTGCTTTGTAATTGGTTTGTGCTTATTTAAATATTCTTGATCTCTTCACTGCATTTTGCTTTAAAAGGAACTTGAATCATATAAATATTCGCTGGCAGGGGCTGTTGCAATTGCAGTGGCCAATCCAACTGACCTTGTCAAAGTTCGACTTCAGGCCGAAGGAACATTACCTGCTGGAGTACCTAGGCGTTATTCCAGCGCCATAAATGCTTATGTCACTATAGCAAAGCAGGTTCATATTCTTGTTTTTCTTCACTGCCTACATTATTCTAAGAGTATACGTACTAAATATTTCGAAATGAAGGAAGGATTGGGGGCTCTGTGGACTGGGCTGGGGCCAAACATAGCGCGAAATGCTATTATTAATGCTGCTGAATTAGCAAGTTATGATAATGTGAAACAGGTAAACTTATGGGGTAATATTTACTTCGAGTTTGTATTAATTTTCTTGCAAAGCAGCGTTACAATCCTAGTTGTAGTAATGACTTATTTATACTTATGCAGACGATTTTGAAAATTCCAGGATTCATGGACAATATCTTCACTCATCTTCTAGCTGGTCTGGGTGCAGGTTTCTTTGCTGTTTCCATTGGTTCTCCCGTTGATGTGGTAGGTCATTTATTCTTCTCTGTAACTCCTATCCTGATGAACATAAAAGAGATGTCTCTACTGTTCTACTTAATAAGCTTATGATACAATCCTCTTGGATTAGGATTATTTTGTCAAGTTAAAGATTGAATTATGATATTTCGCTGCAGTGACGATGTTCCTGGTTTCTTGTTGACTGTGATCTTAATGTTGGAATTCTTCGACATAAAATGCTGCATCATGGAAGAGACACCTCATTCTAACGAATGAATAAGAATGGCAAAATGAAAGATTTATCATTAGATATATAATCATAATCGATCGGTGCTAACATATTGATTGATATCTTTGATCTTAAAGAAATCAAGTATTCTTGTGGTTTTGAGAATGGTAATTCAACTAGTTTTTTATGATATATTATTCGGCAGTGAACGTTTTCACTGCTAATAACAAACAATGACTCAAATTTCGTCCATTGAGAACCAATGCTTGATGAAATTTGTACTTTTAGGAGAAATCTAAATGGGTTTTTAAGGGGGTCTTGGATGCCATTGTTGTCATGTTCAGGTTAAATCAAGAATGATGGGAGATTCAACCTATAAAAACACACTTGACTGCTTTGTCAAAACCTTGAAGAACGAGGTATGGTCATTTCATTTTTCAATACGGTAGTGCTGCACATCGCATGGTATGAGCAGTCAATCTACTGCAGGGAATTTTCGCCTTCTATAAAGGGTTTGTTGCAAACTTCAGCCGGCTCGGATCATGGAACGTCATAATGTTTCTCACTCTGGAACAAGTAAATTCTCTTAATTTTCAGGTTTTGATAATATTTGGTTATTTCTTAAATATCATCAAGGCCCTTCTGTTTTCTTCGTCAGACAAGAAGGTTTTTTGGAGTCTAACAAAGTTTCGAGGAGTTGTACTGCATTGAAGAGATGTCTCACTTGCTCTTCAACTGATGCTTCTTCCCGGATGAGAATTACTCGATTCATTTTGCGATCTCTCCATAATATATATAATAAGTGAGGCGTCTATTTCAAATACAAATCTCATTTCCACAAGAAGCAACAGGCCGAATTGCCATTTAGCTATGTGCTTGTATTATTATTAATCTGAATTTTTTTAGCCATCAGATTTCAAATTCTCAATTCTTTTGCCAGAAATAAATACCCTTTTTACTGAATATTTGCAAATGATGCATATGATGGATGCTTAATACAATGGAATATGATCAATGGCTAATCACGGACAAATCATCAATTTTCCTATAAAACGACGTCGTTTTGCTTCCACTGATATTTCACTGGGTTATAATTGGAAAAGAAGAGTTATTATTAAGATAATAATGAAGTTTTAAAAATACGTTTTGATTTTTTGAAGGATTCCATGCGTAACAAGGATTAGGAAAGCTTTATGGTGTGTGTATATAATAAATTTGCAAACCTCTTCGAGAGTACGATGTAGTTATTGCTCTTCTACTTCCATAGACGACTGCTTCTGCTCCCATGGCTTTCGACCCTTCTTCTTTTCTTTCTCCTTCTCCATTGTTCTCAGCGTCGGCCGTAGCCAATTCTCCATGGTCATCGTCGTCAACTCCTCTGTGGTTATCGCTACTTCCACACATCCTTGTGATTGTCGTTTCCAGCTCTATCGTATTCTGCTGCTGCTACTGTTTCGATATTCCTTCCCATGGCCGGATCAGTCGTCGTCGTTCCGACATTGAGTCCGGATTCTCATCCATAGCGAGCCGAAGCCAAGTAGCAGGGGTCGTCGCATCAACAACTTTCCGGTACAACGGAGAAGAACCGGCGGGGAAAAACACGGAGTGTTGTGTGTGCTTGGATGATTTAAAGAATGGAGATTTGTGTCGGATGCTCAGTACGTGCGACCATAATTTTCACGAGGCTTGTATTAATCATTGGCTCAAGACGAGCAGTCATTGCCCACTTTGTCGGGTCTCAGTTCGTCGGGGACTGGGAACCGATCGGACTCAGACTGATGAACGGGGTTCGAGTTCGGATTCGACGAGAGAATCTCCGGTTTAAGGATTTTCGCATCTGTTATCTGTAAACTTAAACTGGTTTGACCAAGAATTCAAGTCAACGAAAAACTGTACATTTATGGAAATTTAGATTATTATTTACGGAACGAATACAGGCTTACCTTACATCCAAATATCAAATACCTATAAATTTGGATCTGACTTTAGTCACTAGTCATGAAAAGACCAATCTACGATACTATAATATTTTAAAATAATTATTATATTAATTATAACGTTTAATATTTATCTAATCAGAGAATAAAAATTAAACATGACTTTAATAAGATCTGAAGTGATATCTTTAAATTAGGACCTAAAAATAAAATTAGGAAAAATACATTCATGGTACATTCTGAAAAATTCAATCAAAAGAGGTCCTTCTTGCAAATCAAACTCGATTATCCCGGATACTTCTCCACGTAAAGATTGTTTCAACGGTTTGAATCAAATTTACAATTTGTATTACGGTTTTTTATCATCATGTTCAAATTTGTATACTCTTTTGAATAGATAGATGAGAAAGTTGGAAAGAAATAAAAGGAGAATGATACGAGGAAAGTTAGATCGAACAAAGGAGAATCAGATCTAATGTGAGAAGAATCTATCAAAGGACACTACTTTTCTTGTAATATTGAGTGATACAGTAATCATACTGTAACATTACGAAAATACTTATTTTCTTGATTATCTAATAAAATTTTGTTTATGGAGTTATGGGTCGTGCGGTTTTGTCCGATCATGTAAACCATGTGTTCTTGATTTCTTCGGACTAACTCCTCTACGCAGATCGGGTTCAAGATCGAAGTATAGACTGCTACTGAGTCATTTGACAACTGGGAAACTGCTCAGCAAATTTCATTGTACTACAAAATTCTATGTACAAAGACTTCATCTTTAACCAGAAAGCTTAAGAACTCATTAATTCATCCACTAGCTGGTCCAGAATCAAATCTTCCACCTCAAGAGCTAAACACTCAGCATCCAACTGGATTTTCATCCAACCATCACCCCTGCATAAATCTCCAGCCATTACCTCTTCCAGTGATCCATGTCCCGGGCGGAAATGGATGCCAACTCTCTTCTGCACTTCCCGAACAAGTCGTTTTTGGGATGGCCGTGGAAGAATGTGGCAACTGAAGGAGAAGGCTCTGTCGAAGTAAGTAGATGAAGTTTCATCAATATCGTGTATGGCCTCGTTGACTAGATCGAACAGAAGTTGCTGATCCAGCTCTGAACCGCCCTCTTTTCCATGCCCTTCCAGTTCATCAACCAAGCTACTCGTTGATTCGGCGACTGATCGACGTGTTCCAACAGCCTCGGATTCGATGAACCATGAAAGCTCGAGAATGTTTCTCAAGTCGCTGCTATTCGATTCAGCACCCTTGAATCGTTCATCAAAAATCTTGTACATAATATCAGTGTTTTCATGATCTATGGAGCTACTAAATGCCGGTATAGAATCCGAACTCGACCAGTCAGGCCGATTATTTGAAACTATCTTCCCAGCAATAGCCGCACTCTCATGATCCATACCTGAACACGATAAAATTACCATTAATTTTAATCGATAAACGAAGTGAAATATTTCAAAAGAGTACAGAAATTTAGACATTACAATTTACTTCAATGATTTACCTTCTAAGATTGGATGATCTGGAGAACAGGTTTGAATATCCAAGATTTGATTTGATTGTGGCCAAAACTCTTTGTCATCACAATGACTAACCAGCTTCTCAGATTGGTTTTTTTCTGCACTTCCATACATAATTAATTCACCGTCGATAAATGATTCGTCCTCGATTAGCTCATCCGGTTCATCAATTCTGTTTTCTAGTTCAAGGAGAGGAAATTCTTCTGTATGGTATACATCCCTCCTTCTGTCAAGCACTTCAAGTGCCTGAAATCCATCTGTACTTCCAATCGTTCTTACCGAAATTCGATCGGTCTCCCTGATGTTTCTCGTGAGTTGATTAAGACGCTCGATGATTGGTTTATCTGTTTGAGAAGAATCATAAGATACATTATGAAAAAATGAACAGAAGATCTCAAGATCAGGCGACGATAGATTCCTCCTGAAGGATCTCAAAGCAAGCCGACTTTTCAGAATCTTATTTTCACTCGTTAGTGTGAGGCTCCTAGAATGACGATACTTGGTCTTATCGTTAAAGGCTTCAGCAAAAGTATCCTTGTATCTTTCCAATGACTCGGATGGAAAAAATATACTCTTGATCAAATGAACCGTGCCATTAGTCTCATCGATGCTTTTAATATTGTTCTCATTATCTTCAACCCTGGTCAGATGATCCAGACTTTCAGGAATCTCTGTTCTGTCTGAGTGATGTTCAAGTCCAGAATCAATTGTGGGTTTGGGTGATAATGCTTTGACAGAAAGCCTTACACTACCCTTTCTCTTCTCCTTGAATGTTTGCTTCATTTTTTGCTTAATCGTGTTGAGACGATTGACGACTTCCTGATTCCACTCTTGAAGCTTTGATGGACGAGTTGAATGACGTAAATTTTTATGCTTCGGGAAAGATTCGTAATGTTTGTTCTCGAGTGTGCATGGCCGACGAAATCTGACTCCTGATGAACTAACTGCAGGAAATGACATGGATTTGGTCAAACAAACTTCGGCGTAAGAATTTCTAGTGCAAAATCGGTTGATCGGATTAACTTCCTCGTCTCTTAACATTTCGGGGAATAATTTCTCGTTTAATGGAAACATCTCCAAAACGTCAGCTGGTTCTGCCGATTGGCGACCAGAGATATCTTTACCGATCTGATCAGCATGCCTTAGTTCTTGTTTTTCCAATTTTCCCTTCTTTGCAGTCTTCTTGCATTCGTATAAATTCTTAGAGATCTTTTGTGGAAATGGTTCTTTTTGATCCGGCTTCTTTTTGTTCGTGTCACTGATAGAGTGCCTTAAATTCCAGTATCCATGGCTATCTTCCTCGATCATCTCTTTAGCTACTGGTACTTTTATGTGAGACTTTCCCGACTTCTTCTTTCGTCGGACCGTATCTGTAGTTTGCTGCTTGACCTGGTATTGCAAAAATTAAGGTCAATACCAACTCAAAACTCAACTTGTTCGTCAATTCCAAAATACCAGCTCTGTACCAAGCTTACCAGTAAAGTTTGAGCTTCTTTATTGAAATATTCAGGCACAGCAACAATATCATGATCATCTAAACCTGTTTTTGACATTCCATGGCCTGCAAGAAAGAATTATAATCAAGAATAAACTCGCAGTAATCTCTTCTTGATCAAATATCATCGATTATGCAAAAAAATGGGCTCCTGATATCAAATATTAAACTGAGTACAGCCAGTTTTTGGTGGGACACACAATTCGAAAGCGAATTTCAGAGTAATTCCGAAGAACGAAAGCAAATGAAGTATCGAAACCAGACGGAGAATAGAAAGAGATGGGGTAATGGAGGTTGCTTACCTTTTGGATGGCTTAATCTCACATGGCTTTTGAGCGGGAACAGATTTTTGACACTGTGCCAATGATGGTAATCAAGAAAATGAAGTATGGTCCACAAGCAGCCTGGGTAATTGCTTCGAAAGTGAAGATTAGAGTCTTGTTTCTGCAAGTGCTTTTCCATTTTATGAACAGGAGAACGTGTTCCGACCAAGTTTCCAGTCACTTTTACAGGCCTGGTGGCGCAGTAAGATCGAGATTCTGCAAGAAATGATCATCGAATGTGATATTCCAAACCGTTCAAGCCCAGGAATTAAAAAAACTTGGAATCGAGATTAGAAGATACGCTGTCATATTTGGCAAACAATTCCGGTTCAAGATTCAAGAACTAATAAGAACTCATCGAATTTCAAACATAGAAATCAGTAGGATAATAAGAAAGCAGCATCGGCCGGCATAAGTTTTTCAAAACCAGATTTGAGAAGAACGGAAACCCAGAACAGATTAATAGAAACGAAGGAAAAACATATACATGTTGAAGGAAATTAGTGAAAAACCATAGAACTCTGCTAATTGAACTCAATCGCGAAGATACAAGAGGATAGAAACCTGAAATAACTGAAGTCGATCAATGGCGTGGGAATGTTTGGTTTTTATTCTTTAGTTTTTGGTGGTCAGTATTCTTTAAAGAAGACCCAGAAAATAAAAATAGAAGGCAAACTAATCTGCAAAGAATATTGACTCTCTTTCGAGCCATCTTTCGTATCAATTGACCAAACGGCAAAAAGAAGAAGAAAAAATGGCGCAGGATAACTGAAATACCTTCTCCAAAGCTACCCAGAAACGACGACTGTCACTTTCATCAAAACATGACCAATTCAAAGCTCCAAGTTGCAGTCATGGTCTGAACTCTGAACTGAAGATGGTTGAATTTTTCAAAAAAAGCAGAAAACTTGGTTTTGCAGTGTCCAAATCAAGGCCAAAGCGCTTGCCAAATCGGGTTTCGTACTCAGATGCGTTTAAAGTTCAGTAATTTACGACAAAGTCTGCGTTGGATTGGACAAAAATGATCGAAATTACAGAGCTTGAGAAAGACTGACCTTTGTCAAGTGCGGTGATCTAACGACATGTTGACAATCAAAAGGGGCATCTACATGTCGACTGATGTCGTCGAATAATCCAAGCAGTACAGTCCTGTGTCCATCATCATCGTCTTCAATATCTTGTTTATCATCATCATCGTTCATCAATCATCCATCATTCGCAGCTGGCTTCACTTCAATGCTTCTCTTCCTCAAACTCCCGGCCATTTTCTCTCTCTTTCTCTGCAACTTATCCAAGTTCTATCCCCTCCAGCCTCTATACAAGGTCTCTGTACAAAGTGCAGAGACCCAATTGCAATGGCGGTCGCTAATTTGGCTTCGTATTTTACCCCTCTAATCATCGTTTGTTTGTTTGTTTTCTGTCCTGCCCCCAGTGTTACCCTCAACATCACCACCCTTCTGTCCTCCTTCCCTGAACTCTCAGCTTTCACCGCCCTCCTTTCTCCGTCCATTGTTTCCGATCTCAGCTCTCGTTCTTCTCTCACCCTCCTCGCCGTCCCCAATTCTTACCTCTCCACCTCCTCCGACCTTACGCGGCGCTTTTCGGGCACTTCTCTCGCCGACGTCTTCCGTTATCACGTGCTCCTTGAATATCTCTCTTGGTCCGATTTTACCGAGATCCCTCCTTCCGGCAAGCTCGTCACTACTCTTTTCCAAACCACCGGCCGCGCTGCTAGCGATTTTGGCTCCGTGAATATCACCAGAGACGCATCCAGTGGCTTCGTCTCCGTTCGCTCCACTGTTCCTTATTCTGGCTCTAACGCCACTGTTCTTTATCTTATCAAGAATCTTCCTTACAATGTGAGCATCTTCGCTGTTGATTCGTTTCTCGTCCCCTACGGAATTGAACTGATGGCGTCGGAGACTCGACCTCCGCCAGGTCTGAACATCACCAAGGCGTTAATTGACGGCCATAACTTCAACGTCGCTGCCTCCATGTTACTGGCCTCCGGCGTGGTCAGCGATTTTGAAGCCGATGAAGGTGGAGCAGGAATTACCCTTTTCGTTCCGACTGATTCTGCGTTCGCAAACCTTCCTCCCACCGTCAAACTACAATCGCTGCCGGCGGAGAAGAAAGCGATGGTACTGAAGTTCCACGTCTTACATTCCTATTACCCGTTGGGTTCGTTGGAATCAATTGTGAATCCAGTTCAGCCGACGTTGGCGACGGAAGAAATGGGAGCCGGGAGCTTCACCCTCAACATTTCCAGGGTCAACGGATCGGTCGGAATTAACACTGGCGTCGTTCAGTCGGCGATAATACAGACGGTGTTAGATGAGAATCCAGTTTCCATATTCGGAGTGTCGAAAGTCCTATTGCCAAGAGAGATTTTTGGGAATACCCCTATGGTGACCCCCAGCAAACCCAGCGCTGATATCATAAACGGAGCTGCTTTCCCCCCTGATATTGCTCTTTCGCCGACAATTTCCCCTGCGTCAAACGATCCCCAATGGCGACATTCTTCTCCTCCAGGCTTTCCAGGAGAAATTCGATCAGGGGCCGCCATTGGTAGCGGGCGGAGCTTCATCCACAGTCTAAGTTGTATAGCATTGTACTTAATGATCTGATCCCCTTCATTACAGATTAATCCGGGTTTAAAATTTGTTTCTGGGTCACACGACGAATTGAGTTAGGCTACAAAGCAGCCTTTTTTCCCCTTAGATTTGATTTCTTCCGTTGCTGTTGATGTCAAACGATCAAATTGGCCAAAAACAGAAAATTCCATTGTTGTTGTAATCTGTAAAGTTTTCTAAAAGTGGTTTCTTTTGGGTGATGAATTGGATAAAGCTGACTTTTAATCGTAGGGATTGAAAATTTGGAGCTGAATTAGCTCAATAATCTACTGGAAACTTTTGAGCCTGATGAACTGAGGTAGGCGTTTGGGTTATTCTGGCAGATTCTTGCCTTGGAAGTGTTATCCAATGAAGTGCTTCACAGGACCACATATTCCCTCGATTGCTCTCTTTTTTTGGACAAAACTGATTTAGGCCGTAGGGGTGTTGCTGTGATGGATGCTGACCCCATGATCATGGCCGAACCATTTTTCTTTTAGGCCTGGTCAGGCTCCGGCCAGCCAGATCTCGGTCTGTGGCCTGAATCTGTTTTTTTACAGGTGGGCTGGCTCCAAGACTTTTTCCAATCGGCTGACCTTTTTCTTAAAGAGTCAGCACTCGGCCTCAGCAAACGTCCCACAACTCATGGGCGGACCCAGGCCGGCGACCAGATTTCAATGGGCGATGGGCTGGACCTGAGTCAGTTCGAGATCTAAGTCTCACGACTCGACTTCAAATCCAAATTTTGGCTGGACCAGCCTCGCCGACCATTGAGGCTGATGCTTTTAGGAGTATGATTGTAGAATGTTGACTATCAACAAAGGCCTGGCCTTCGCTGGAGACGTGCAATGCACTAAATCCAGGTTTTCTGGGTCTATTTGGGCCGGTAAGGCCCAATAAATCCTCAAAATTCTCCCGAAATTGTATTATAAATCGAGAAATAGCATCGTTGAAAATCTTCTTCAATATCAATTTAAAGGCGTCTTTCCAACACTCATATTAAATTTTCTTTTATCGATTATTGAAAAAAAATATAGTACGTCATGGCTTGGTCGTCCGATGGTTGAATATTGTAACGAGAACCTCGGAACTAATTTTGTCACACGGTTTAATTACCGAAGCTATGAATTTCAAACCACCTCAATGGGAACTGCATTGATATTTGGTGGACCATTGATTTTGGTCATGGAGTTCCTTTTACGACGTCGTTTTACACCGCGGTTGGGTTTTCTAAATTTTAATTTAATTATTAATTTGTTTGTTTTAATCAAGAGACTACTAATTCCATTCAACGGTGATCCCTTTACTCTGTTGTTGGAAGTTTGACTTTGACCTCTGTTCAAGTAACTCGAATTGAGACCACGTAATGCAAAGATTTTAGTTGTAATTGACTTTGAAATTAATAATAATCATTAAAATAATGCAAAGAGGTTTGAATGGAAAAGAGTCTGGCTTGCCATAAATAAAGATTACCAAAAGTCAAACTTAGCTGCGACTCGATTGGCGGTGGGGCCCAAGAGTTACTTGTTTGACAAAATGACGTAAGACCATTTGCCAGGTGTCACCCAATCGTTCCTTGATCCAAGGTGACCCTGGCTCATTCTTCCACTACATTTATTGCCTTTTTTTAATCTATGACTTTGTTTTTTTCAATCTGACCACGTGTTAAAGATTGAACCGAATCGCATCAAGGCCGTCTAATTATAAAACCTATTTTTGACAATTTAAACTTTTTGACTTTCTTTTTTTTCAAACAAAACAAGGATTTTTGTTTTATTTTAAACCCGAGTTCTTTTAAAAAAAGCTCAACTTACTATTAATCGATCACAACCTTAAAGTTTTAAAAATAAGCAATTCAAACATTTTATACCGGTATGAGAGTGGCTTCCGCAGGAAAGTCGGCCTGTCCAGTTAAAAAAACTATCTTTTTTTTTCAATAAAATTCGTAATTTTTTATCTAGAAGGTAGTTGACCTTTCCAATTAGACAGGTCGTATTCTTTGCGGAGGCTATTCCCTCAAATCGGTATAAAAATTTTAAATTATTTATTTTTAAAATTTTAAAATTTTGACTGATTAATAGTAAATTTTGAATTTTTTTTAAATAAATACTTTAAAATTTAAAATAAAAAAATTATTATAAAATCTATTTTTGACGATCTAAATTTTTTGATTTTTTTTTTCCAAACAAAACAATCTTAATCCTATCAACTATTAGCGATTTATATATTATTGTTACTTTCCCGTCTACAGGTGTCCAAACTTCCAAGAGGATCTTCAAGACATGTACTACAGGTATCTCTGATCTTTCGCAATTTGAATTTTGAAAATTACGTCTCTAGACTAAATTGTCACATGTACCTCTGGATATTTGTATCGTTCAAGTTCAAACGTCTACCAGTTAAGTTCGTAAAATATTATTTAAGCAGATGTTTATAGCAGTTTTTAACGAAAATTTTAATAGTAAAATTTAAATCACTAATGATTAATACATTAATGTTTTTCTTTTTGTTGAAAAAATATGTTACCCAAATGATAAGGTTTATATATTATCTTTTTCAAAAAAATAATGAAAATAATTAATTAATTTTGATGGTAGATTCAATTAAAATCGATATATTCTATTAAAAATTTGAAAAAATAATCAAAAGATTGAATTTGCAATCTTTTCTATTTTTAAAGACTTACTGCTTAGTCAACGTAAAAAAAAGAAAATAATAAATAAAAATAATATTTTGTAGAATATATTCTTTTTTCTTCGTCTATTCTTGAAAGTCAACGCCTCTCTATTATTTCTATCTCGCTATCTCCTTTTACGTCCTCCCCTCGGTCATCCCTCTCACCTTCCCTTGTTACCATCCACTTCTCTCTCTCTCTCAACAGATTTGGTTATGAAATACTGATATTGGTTCCTCTGTTGCTTTCAGTCTTTACCCTGGTTTTCGTTTTTTTCCTATGGGTAACGGCGTGGGGAAGCTCGGCGCTTGTTTTTCCGGTGAGGTGGAGGGACGCCATAGCCCATACATATCTGTTTTGCTATCGGATCCTCTCGATGAAGGCTTGGGCCATTCGTTTTGCTACGTTCGACCCGATCCGTCGCTGCTTTCTTCTTCCAAGGTTCATTCGGAGGAAACCACCACTTTCAGTGCAATCTCAGGGGCTTCTGTCAGTGCTAACACGTCTACTCCTCTCTCTACGTCTTTACTTGATCTGTACTCGAACCATACTATTGATCGAGCTGCGGCTTTTGAGAGCTCCACTTCTTTTGCCTCTATTCCTCTGCAACCGATCCCTCGTAATTCTGGCCCGATTTATGGGAATGGCTATTATGGTGGAATTCATTGCTCTGGCCCTCTTGAAAGAGGTTTTCTATCGGGTCCGATTGAGCGAGGATTTATGTCGGGTCCGCTAGATCGTGGTATATTTTCAGGTCCTCTGGAAAAGGCTAGCTCTATTGAGTTTGAGAGGAGCTTCTCTCATGCGGGTTTTGCTTCCAGATCCAGATCAAAAACTAGACGACTAATTCGGATTATTCGGAGAGCCCTTTCGAAGACCGTAACTCGAGGGAGAAACTCTATAGTCGCGCCTATTAAGGCAATGAAAGAACCAGACTGGATTCTCGGACCGGAGAAATACAACGAGAATTTGACGGCGAGCTGTGTAAATTTAAGCAGCGATGGTAGCTTGGAGGACGACGATTCAAAGGGGAGCCAGAATCTGCAGTGGGCTCAAGGGAAAGCCGGAGAGGATCGAGTTCACGTCGTCGTTTCGGAGGAGCACGGCTGGGTTTTCGTCGGAATATACGATGGATTCAACGGACCCGATGCACCCGATTATCTCTTATCAAACTTATACTCTGCCGTACACCAGGAGCTTAAAGGATTATTATGGGACGAAAAGTCTGAACCTTCCGGAGTGGCTGTTCCTATCAGTTCCCCTCCTCAATCTGAAAACACTCATTCAGAAATGGCAGATTCTAAACCAGGTAACAGCGATGATTTTGTCAGGAATCAGGTGGCAGAGGCTTGTTCTCAGTGTTTTGAGCCAGAAAATTCTCCTTGCCCAAGTGGGACAGGGAATTTCGATTCGAATTCAAGAAGAAGAAAGGGTAGAAGTTCAAAAGGAAAGTACCGCGGAGCAGTGAACAAATGGGAGGATAATCAGAGAAGATGGAAGTGCGAATGGGATCGAGAGAGGCAAGAAATTGATCGGAGGTTAAACGAACAGTTAAATCGATCTCATTCTGACGGTATTAGTTCCGTCGATCACGCAGACGTGCTAAAAGCACTGTCTCAGGCGCTAAGGAAGACAGAGGAGGCCTTCTTAGACATTGCAGATAAGATGCTTGTGGAAAGTCCTGTGCTAGCTTTAATGGGATCTTGTCTGCTTGTGATGCTAATGAAAGGAGACGATGTTTATGTAATGAACGTAGGTGATAGTCGGGCGGTTTTAGCTCGAAAGAAACCCAATTATTGGCTCGGGAAAATCTCAAACGATTTGGAAAAGATTAACGAAGAAACGAAGTATGATCTCGAAGGAGTTGACTCTGATCAGACCTATATGGTTTGCAATTTATCCGCATTGCAACTTTCGACTGATCACAGCACGAGCGAGGAAGAGGTAGCTGCTCGATTTCTTTTCAGGCTCTAGTTATTGTAAATTAGTCTTGCAAATCTTGATCTTTTGATATTATCATACTTAGCTGATCTGTTTTGTTTCTTTTTTATTTTTCATTTCAGGAAGTTTTGAGGATAAAAAACGAACACCCAGATGATGTTTGTGCCGTGACGAATGATCGGGTGAAGGGTTCGTTGAAGGTTACTCGAGCCTTTGGGGCTGGTTTTCTCAAACAGGTAGAGATTAATCATTGTCCATTGAATAGCTCAACCTTTTCTATAGCTCTCATATAGAAAGTGAGGCCATTGATTTGTTTGTTGATAATTGGTAGGAAAAGAGACCATTTTGCTAAGAGCTGTTTACAATTTAACCAAAGTACTTGTTAGAGTTCGGTGTTATCCGAATTTTAGTTGGGCCGAATCGAGTTTTATGTTTTTTCTATATATTAATGTTTGCGTCGCAAAACTTAATTACACATTGATTTTCAAATTTTTTCTCTAGTTTTTTTCCATCAAGAATTTTTTACGTAAATCTTGGTGTTTCTGATTTTCTCATTTATTTTCTTTTTCTGATTATTAGCGTTTTATTCTCAATGGTACTAAATTGATGATTCTGGTTTTTGCAGCCTAAATGGAACAATGCACTTCTAGAGATGTTCAGAGTAGATTTTGTAGGAACATCTCCATATATCACTTGCTCTCCCTCTCTCTACCACCATAGACTCGGCTCCAAAGATAGGTTTATGATACTATCTTCTGATGGCCTCTACCAGTACTTCACCAACGAAGAAGCTGTTTCGGAAGTTGAACTTTTCATCCAATTACAACCCGAAGGAGACCCTGCCCAGCATCTCGTCGAGGAAGTCCTCTTTCGGGCTGCGAGAAAAGCTGGTATTGTACACTCCCTTTTCCAATCTCTTTTGAGTCCAAGTTTGAAACCGAAGATTTTCTGATTTTAAGTTTGTGTTCTTTAATTGCAGGTATGGATTTTCATGAATTGCTCGAAATCCCTCTGGGTGATCGGAGGAAATATCACGATGATGTTTCAATTATCGTTATTTCTTTAGAGGGAAGGATTTGGAGATCTTGTGTGTAAACTTGTGTAGAAAACTGTAATATTTTCTAATAAAAAGCATTCTGGGGAGGCAGGTTTCAATTCAAGCTACCCAATCATGTCAGCATTGTTCATTGTCTTTAAGAAGATGATCTGCAGAGCTGGATTTTCACAAAATTACTTAGCTTCCATGATCTGTAAGTGAAATTTAGTCAAAACCCAGAATTACAGTGCAGACAGGAAGGCATCAACAAAGAAGACTTGCATCTGCATTGGGTAAATTTGAAACATGTACAATGGTGAAGTGGGAAAGGGCTTAATATTAAGTGAAAAACACCAAAAACAAAGCAAGGACAAATGGGTTGTCAGGATTTGCAAAGCCACTCTTGAATTGCAACCCGTATAGCATGGTTCGGAGTGAGATGTAAATGGCTCAACTCCAAGTTGGTCATTGGAGACGTTTTCCGGCCATTGTCTAACCATCCCTTTATGGCTTCACCTTCATAAGTGAACCCATCTGCAGCCACTTGAGGATCATGCATTACTTCCTGAAACACAAATGATAATACAGTTTGTTCAAAATAGAAAGAAAACAACAAAGGATCAACAAAGAAAGACTCTTCCTTTCTCTGTCATAATTTGTGTCTTATAGCTGTAAAAGCTTCAAGAAATTCCACTTACCTAGTCTCGACTTAGCAAAACAATAATCTCAAAATCATGTCGTCGAAAATGTTAAAAATTTGGTTGAAACAACAGATAAAATACAAAACGTAATATAAATGTATCGAACTTGACAATGATGATAAGTTTGAGAAGTGGAGATTTAGTTTGTATACAAGAAAAACAGTTTAAGGTTTAATTTGTAAATTGTTGTTAACCCTTCTTAAAATAATCGATAATTTATATGAAAATTAAGACTTACTTGAAGAATGGGGCACAAGTAATATGATGGAATCGGCCTCTCTTCTGAAGCATAGAGCTGATTCAATTCCCTCACAAAAGCCGGTGTAATCTCTGGTCTATCTCTTCCTTTCATATCACAGCATCTCAGCCCAATGTCAACTAATCTTCTGGCAACAGATGAAGGCCAATCCCCAGCTGATAAATCAAGAAGTGACTCAATTTTTCCAGACGACATCGCCTTTCGCACCTCACCGGCCAAACCCACTGTCGGTTTTCCGGTGAGTAGCTGAAGAATGATGAGCCCGAAAGAGTAAACATCCGACTTGGTTGTAAGAACTCCACTTCTCTGAAACTCCGGATCTGTATACGAAAAGGTACCTTTTGGCTCAGTGCTCTGACGAAAGCTCGGGCAATTCAATGTCTCCTCCGATACTAGCCTGCAAATTCCAAAGTCGCAAATTTTGCAGCTTAGATGAGAATCTAGAAGGACGTTTTCAGGCTTCAGATCGCCATGGATGATTTTCTCTGGTTTTGCCGAGTGCATGAAGCAAAGGGCACTTGAGATTTCTGTAATCACTTTCACCCTGCTCTTCCATGTTAAGGGAGGGGTGTTGCCCTTTCTGCAGAGATATCTTTGGAGGCTTCCATTGGGCAAGTACTCATACACCAACGACCAAGCTTCAGTGCATACGCCTAGCAAAGTCACCAAATGAGGATGATGTAAATTTCCAAGAACTTGAACCTGCACGGACAATGCTAAAGATAAATCTCATATCTAATACAAAAGTAAGACCTTAAACAAAGTCTGAATTTTTTTGGGAGGTATCATTGGATCCGCATTATTTATCTCATTTTAAGTTTTATTTTACTCAATCAATACATGGTGTAAGTTCGAGTTGCAAAAATCGCAGTTGTAATTTGGTATTTATAGAAAATTTTCTCCTCCGCTCGAAATTTTTTTTGGTAAAATTTCGTATTTCCTTTTTCAGTTTATCGTTTAAAAGTACATCTCTTTATCTACATTTAAGAAGCATGAGGTCGAGATAGTTAAGATTAAGAACCAAACCTCTTGCTGAAACTCTGACGGCCCTTGCACATTATGTGGGTACAACTTCCTTATAGCGACAGTTTGACCCATCAATTCGCCTTTGTAAACACTACCATATCCGTGTTGACCGATCTTAAAGCTCTCAGAAAAATTGCATGTAGCGAATTCCAATTCCGACAATGGAAATTCTGCTAGCTGCGGAAATTCTTCGAAGAAGCCGATAAACCCCCTCCAATTTGCAGAGCCAGCCTGCTTGGTTCTCCATCTCTCAAGCCAATTCATGCCTTCCGCCTTCTGCTGCTGAATCTTGTGCTTTTCCTGTCTGAGTGCTACAAGGGACGAATGAATCAGTTCGACTTCTCCCGAGGCTTCGTCCTGCCTACGGTTAAGTTCTTGAGCTCGACTATCTAGCAGAGCGACGCTTCTCATTGTCCTTTGAATCTCCATTTCTATTTCTTCTCTCTCCTCCAAGAACTTTTCTTGCTCCTGGATTGCAGAACTCAGTGCATCCTCGGCCTCTTCTCTCAACCGAACTTCGCTTTCATGAGCAGTCTTAAAGATCTTCACCTAAATCCCAGAAAGAACCTTCTAAAAACCATAACTTCCACAGCAAGTTGATCGAATTGCAGTTGAAAAGTAATAAAAAAAATTGTTAGGAAATATTGGGGGAGTGATTTAGTATTATTATGAATATGTTAGACAGTTAATTTAAGTATTATAATTACTTTATTATGAAAAAAGGGCGAGTAGAGTAGTTTAGGAAATTGAATATTGTCTAAATGAAAATTACTCTCTCTAGAGTTTTGTCTCCTTCGAGCGAATAGCTTGTGGTTGTTTCCGGGCTCGTTTCTCGCCAAACCTGTCTTTATTTCATGTTTTACGTCTTTTTGATCGTTTTATAACAATGAGATTGTTTGATGTTCATCAAAAATCAACAAACTTGATAATTCGGTTGCTGTAAAAATTCAAGTACCAGAAAATGTGAGAATGGCTATCAAGGTTGTAGTACCTTTTTCATGGCTTCCATAGCCACTAATTCCATCCTTTTACACTTCAGGAACTCTGCAATAACCTCCTTCCTCGATATCTCAGCTTCGGTACAGGCTTTTCGAAGCTGACTATTTGAGTTCTCTCCCACAGCCTTTGATTCAGAATCCGATGAACCCAAACATTCAAAACCAGAGCAACTATTAGTCGAACCCAACGTTTCAATGGAGTGTTCATTTATGGCTGCATTGTTAGAAGAACTGGGTAGCTGAAAATCGCAGTAGAGCGACGTATTGTCACCCAGTGGAAACGAAGAAGACCCTGAATTTTCTTCAGGCACAGACCACGACAGTGAGTTGCTCGGCCCTTCGACAGCCTCTCTTGTCCAAACAAGCCTCCCTTTGTTGATAAACCATATCTCGCAGGGCAAAGGGATATTTTTAGCAGCATAATCAGCTTTGGTGGAGTTCTTTCTCACTTTCACCTTCATTCCACTGCAATAATTATTAGGATTTGAATAATGAAATTACATCAGAAGGGTCAAAAGCCAGATTCAGGCTTAAGTGGCGGATTGCTTTACTTTGACCAAACCCACCAAATAGAATAATCCCTACTTGCAATTAAATAACTAATAAATAGAGATTAGCTGACACAAATTGGCTCATACAATACGCATATCTTTTAAATTCATTGAGCCAACCAGTTATTGGACTTATGGGAAAGAGAAAAAAAGGAATAAAATTGTATTAATTAAAGCATAACAAAAAACTAATCTTGCACTTACTTCTCCGGTGTGGATCGTACGGTTCCCATCACAAGCTTCCTAATATCATATTTGTTCACTAGATCTACAATTCCCTTCGGTACTTGGTCGGATTCAGTAGTAACAATGCTAGCTTTTACCTGTAAACTAAATAATGAGATTTGCGATCACCCTGTCAATGTAAGATCATAGTTTCTGGATTAACATTTCCCGGTTTGCCATTTTACCAAATCTAACAAATCAGTTTTCCAGTTTGATCGTCAACAATGAATGGTACCAACATAGACAGAAAATAAATTGTGAAGGAGCATCCATGTATATTCCTTTGAGGAATTCGGAGAAAAAACTCATTCTATCAAGATAAAAAACTACTTCAAAAAACCATTTCAAAGCATAAATACAATCCCACCAAAAGCTTCAGAGAAAATTAGGAAAATATGCAAGTAAGGGTCAGATTAAGATATCTTAACACAGTTTACGTCTGAAAATTAAGCCCTCGAGAGTATTTTATGTGAATTAGGTATTGAACTAAAAGAGTAAACATGAAATTCAGGAACAAAAAGAGTAGAATTTTCTAATTTGTTTGAAATCGGTGGAAAAACTGATGAAACATAGTGGAGGGAGGAAGAAAATAGAGCCTGATTAAGAAGATTGTTGAATTTATTAGATAATGAAAAGTACCTTGGCTCTAGAACAAATGTCCATGTAATTGTCTAAAAGCTTCCTCATTTCCTGCAACTCTTCTTTCCTATATGCAGCAACGACGTCTCCATTGGCTTGACTCGCCGGTAACTTTCCCACTGCAACGAAATTTAGACGATCAGAGATTTCCCATGACTTCAGAATCTATATACACTTACCACAAGCATTCAGTTGAGTGTTTTTTTTTTTGTAAATCTAATTTCATTAAGCAACTGGGATTTCTGTTTGTCTTCTTGCAGCAACAAGAAAGACAAAGCAATCGACCGAATCCAACATATAATTTGAAAGAAACTCTAGAGTTTACATCCAAATTACAAGAACAGAAACTTCTAAATAAGGAAAGGTATGAAAAATCAAAGATCCATGTGGAAGAAAATGATAATCAGAGAGCAAAAGAGAGAAGATCATTGACAAATTAAGAAAATTAGAGAACAGCAGAGTTATAAAGAGGAAAAAGAGAGAATTACAGAGCGTAGGAATATGGGGAGAAGGCTGGTGGACGTGAAGAAGGCAAATTTCCTTCTCAACAAATCGAGTGAAAGTCCACTGAAGCAAGCCCAAAACTTTATTCAAAGATTTCCCAACGGCCACAAAAACAACATCGCCATGAAAACTACCTCCTTCAAGGGTGTCGAGCGGCCAAGGGCTCACCATCGGATCAAACCCAGGTCGGAAATCCAGGGACGAAGAAACCCGATAAAGGCAGTCAGCAGCCGACGGAAGATGATGAGGATGGGCGGGTCGCAAAAGCTCCATTTGTCCAGGCGAGGAAGCGGGGAGACCGCACCTGAGGGAAGTTTGTGGGTAGTGGGAAAAGCATGTTAAACTGACTGAGATTTTCTAATCCTTTTCTGCGAGGGAATGATTCCTTTATGCGGTTTTATTCGCCATGGGAGCCTTGACTTTTGCGTTGACTTGAAAGTGACGGTGCACTGAAAGCATTTTCTTTTTCATGTTGTCCGTTTTCGTACACACAGATTACAACCCAGCTAGACATCACCATCGCGACCACCCCCATTAATCTCCATTGCAATTGGCCGATCGAAGCTTTTGTATTCTCTCCCCTCTGTGTCGTCTCCTACATCGCCATTCATAAAAGGAGAGAAAACCCGAAAAAGGGAATACTTTTTCATCCTTTTATGTCGTCATTTTCTCAGATGAGCAGCCTTTTCTTTCTCAGGACGCGTATTTTCGTTGGGTAGTGGGAGGGATATTCGTCTCTGACATCCATTGATTCTCTCTGATCATCGGCGGCATGAAGTGTGCAAGTTGTCCATTTTTTTCTTTGGCTTAAAATGAAGAGAAAAGTTGGAGAATGGCAATTAATCTTTCTGCTTTTGAGTTTTAAGTAAAAATGTGTAAACTTTCAGGTTGTATGGCAGTTTAATCATGAATTTTCTGCAATCAAAGTTAAATTTTTTCATATTTTGTACTCCTTTAACAAGAATTTCATGCAATTTTTATTTTAAACTTAACTCAAAAATATCGTATTAATTAGAAAGAAAAACTTTACTAATATATTATTTAATCTTCACTCTCTCTCTCGAACAACAACGTAAGATTGTGAAAATAAAAGACTTCTATAGATAGATAAGGTCTAGGGATAGAACAAAATCCACAACAGCATTTAGCATTTAGCATTTCAACACTTTTCACTTAACATTTAAATTAAACCCAACAAATAAAATTTAGCAGTGAGGCCGTGAGGAAATTGTCAATTCCCCGCCTTCCTCACTTGCTTAGCATAATGAATTAAGGATTAAAGAAAGCTTTATAAAATCCTCCTCCGGTCTTTGACATGCTTACAGCAAATTTGATTTGTCAATTAAATCTTGTATTTTATCTTCATTTTCTTCCCACAAAAGGATCTGACATTATCAAGTTCTTTTTGTTGGTGGGTAGGAAGCATGACATAGACTTGTTACACGCATGAACACAGTCATGATACGTGCATATATACACATACCATGCGTGCCTAGAGTGTTAAATACTCAATCTCTCATAACAATCTAAGACCAAGTTTTTCATATTCATTTGTGACCAATTTGGACGAAGAGTGGAGACACTACAACTAATAACCAAATGAAAAGAGCTTATGATTATGTAATTGAATGTCATTTAGTAGCTGCTAAATTTCAACTCCCTGCCTCGGCTTCTGTTTCTTTAGAAAAATTTTGACAAATCAAAGGTGGGAAAATTAAAAACAAAAGGAAAGTAAAGGGTACTTGCAAGCTGCTAATTAAGTGGCGAAAATGTCCAATCATTCTTCAACCCCAGCTATCAAATTGAATCAGAAGCATTTTCGGTGCACAATCGACGGGCCGGATTCGTCGTATTCAGCCTTCGCAATCCACATCTGCATTTCATCGGCAGGACAACAAGTGCATTAACTCTATGGAGTTTCCAGTCTTCAAATTAAAGAATTTTCTAACAGTTTTTTTGCATGATAGATAGTATTAAACTCAAGTAGAACTTCAAATATGCATTTTATACCAGCACAAGTGATGATAAAAAAAGGCATACTAAGCTATAAGCAGAAAATTCATTTCTGTTGCAAGCTAGCTCTCGTACCTGTTGAAAAGTGCTAAGAGAAGCCAAAATGGAACCACCAATCCAGACACTATACTTTCTCTCAGGTGGAGCCACGACCTTGATTTTCATACTGCTTGGGGCTAAGGCAGTAATTTCCTTGCTCATTCTGTCAGCAATTCCGGGGAACATTGTAGAGCCGCCACTAAGAACAATGTTTCCATACAAGTCCTTCCTAATATCAACGTCACACTTCATGATGGAATTATATGTAGTTTCATGAATGCCAGCAGCCTCCATCCCAATCATGGAAGGCTGGAAAAGAACCTCTGGACATCGGAATCGCTCAGCCCCGATTGTGATGACCTGTCCATCAGGTAGCTCATAGCTCTTCTCAACAGAAGAACTAGTCTTGGAAGTTTCAAGTTCCTGCTCATAGTCAAGAGCAATATACGCAAGCTTCTCCTTCACATCCCTGACAATTTCCCGCTCAGCTGTGGTGGTGAAGGAATAACCACGTTCAGTAAGGATTTTCATCAGGGCATCTGTGAGGTCACGCCCTGCCAGGTCAAGACGAAGAATGGCATGGGGAAGGGCATAGCCCTCATAAATGGGGACTGTATGGCTGACACCATCTCCAGAGTCCAAAACAATACCTGAAAAAAGTTTGTTTGAAACATAAATATATGCAGAAAACAACAGGTAAAACTCATCATGATTATAAATGCAAAGTTCACAAACATTACATCGAGTAGAGCTTAAGAAAATTTCAGCCAACAATACAGAACTTTAAATTACTAGAAGACAGTTAAAAAATGATAAACTACAAAGAGAGAGAGAACAAGTGACTCATACTAACTAGAAACTAGTACGCGTTCAATTTTCATATGTTTATGAAAATGTAATTACTGATTAGTTTGTTTACTTCTCCACACAGGCATACAATAAGCTTCATCAAAATTTATTAAAATGCTAATATTTGATGAAGTTGCAAGCCATGAACTTCAAGAAAGCAAAACCAGAACTAAGAAGAACTGAAAATGTGTTAGAAAATAATCATAAAAGTAGTTTGAAAATTATATAATGGATTTGTATCGGTAGTTTTTGTTAGTTTCTTAAGAAGTTATGAGAGAAATTAGAATTATTAGAAGATGTTATTATAAGTGGAAAAAAAAAATGTGAAATATGAAGTTACTAGTATAATTTATTGATTTAGAAATGTTCTTGGTAGATTATTTGAGTTTCTAAATCTAGGTTTGTTGCTAAAATTTGTAGTTAGTTTTAAGGTCCGTTTCTTGTAATTATCATTTATGTAATGGATTTCTATTCCCATCAAAATGCTTCTACTTGTAATTTCAACTACATGTACACCAGTAATCTCAATTCACATAGTTTGCTCATCAAGTTACGAACCAGTTGTACGTCCGCTGGCATAGAGGGAGAGAACTGCCTGTATTGCCACATACATTGCTGGAGTGTTGAATGTCTCAAACATGATTTGGGTCATCTTTTCACGATTGGCCTTTGGATTTAGAGGTGCTTCAGTGAGCAGAACGGGATGTTCTTCAGGAGCCACTCTGAGCTCATTGTAGAACGTGTGATGCCAAATTTTCTCCATGTCATCCCAGTTGCTGACGATTCCATGCTCGATGGGGTATTTCAATGTTAGTATACCTCGTTTGGATTGAGCTTCATCACCAACGTATGCATCTTTTTGGCCCATACCGACCATCACCCCTGTGTGCCTTGGACGACCCACAATACTGGGGAACACAGCCCTTGGAGCATCATCTCCAGCAAAACCAGCCTATCAGTAGGAAAAAAATGTATTGATAAAACAATAACAATTTAAGATGCATTAATGGTACAAAACACTTATATTTGTACGGCTGCAAGATCAATCAGGTTTTCAATTTCCATTATTGAAACAATCCGAACAGAGTACCTTAACCATTCCTGTTCCATTGTCACAGACAAGTGGCTGAATATCATCTGCGTCTGCCATCTTCAATCACTGGCTGTAGAAAGTTGTAATTAAACTTCTTACTTGAACTTTGAACTCATCAATTGAAGAAACAGAGGCAGAGAGAGAGAGAGAGAGAGAGAGAGAGAGAGAGAGAGAGAGAGAGAGAAATTTTTATGAGATTTGATGGGTTTTCAGTTTTCCAAGATGACATGGCGATGACTGCTCATGTCGCTGAATCAAGATTAAAAGAAGAAAAAATATAGCTAAAACAAAAAACTCTCTATATAATCACCAGATGAGGCCATCTCAACCAAAGAGTTTCTGATTAACGTCTTCCCTTTCTGGGCATGCAAATCATATATTAAAAGACAAAAAAGGTGAAGAGTACAGATTGAATTTAGATCTAATCCAAAAATTCGTATAAAAATCACATCGATCAAATCTGCGCAAAAGCAGGACTATTAATTTTTCAGAGTGGATTTGCATGAAGATGTCGCCATCAATGATATTAGAATATCAAAATATGAAACAACACATACATTCATTGACAAGGTTACATAGTTGATTTAGACATCCAATGAGCTCACTTTCAAAAGAATCAGATGCATGAACATTTGAAATTGACTTTTACATCATTTCGCTTCGAGTAAATCATCCACAAAAAAAAAAGCGTATGATCTATGACTTATGCAAACAAAGGGAAAACCAAACGACTTCGATAAACAACTCGGTATGGAAGCAGTAGCAAAATAAAGACAAAGAACAAAAGAAAACTCCTAAAACGGCAAATCACATGCTTCATTTCAAAACCAAAAACATTAAATCAACGGGGAGGAATAGATTTCAATACATTTTTATCTTCGCAAACCAAAAACGAGCGCAAGAGACAATGACGATCAAATCGGAAAGTAACTCCCCTTGAAAAAAGAAGAAAAGCCTCAACAACTGACGCCGGAGAAGAAGGAGACTCCGATCTCAGGTTCAGACAAATATGGTGGTAATCGATGAAATTGAGTCTCCGCCACTCGCCTTTTAAATTGAACTCACACTAAGTCTCTTCCAAGAATTCCCAATTATATCCCCACCGTTGGATCTTCCTTCTAAACGAGATTTAAGTAAGGAGAGACACGTGTCATGCTGATCTGGGCTTCCTGGGAGACAGGCTGGTATCAAAGAACAGCGAAATTACTTTTTACCACTGTACTGTACGATTGCATGAGAGAGGAGAGAGAAAGCTTTGAACTTGCTCCTCCTTCGTCCAGATCAAACTCTGCAGGCAGGAAACCCTACCCGATAGAGATGGAAGCGTCGTTCTAACTCATTCCAGGACCCTCTGAAGTGAAAACGATGACTTTGCTTTTACTGCAATGGACGTCAAAGTCATCTTTCCATCATGGGATTGAAGGATGAGTAAATTGCATTAAAACTTCGCAGAAACCTGAACGACCGTCATGGCGCTAACTCCTGGTCCGTTTTCATGGAGGGAACAGAGAGAGAGAGAGAGAGAGAGAGAGATCATATGAGCTTTACAAGACAATTTATCAGCTTTTACTTTTCATCTTTTGCTGCAACTAGGACTTTTCTTGAGAACTCATCAAGATTTCTTTAGTATTACTCAAATGGGTGCATCGAATTCAGACCCCCCTCCTCTCTCTCTCAAGAAATTATGAAAACAAGATGAAGAAAAGGGATCTGGTTATCTAACCCATCCATTGGAATTCATTCCGGCTTCAAAAAGTAGAGATAAAGAGGATCTTCATGTTAAGCAAGATCAAGATCAGATGAGAACAAAGAAACCCATCTCCCATGAAAATCAAACTCCCTTCTCCAGCAATGATGACGACTGCCGAAAACTAAATAAAGCCCATTTTAGCTATTATCCGACCCGAATAGAATTGTGGGCCGAGGTCGAACAAGATTGTTGATTCCACTGGTAGTGGGCTCAGAAAAGAATTGGAAATCGATGAGGGTCGACGTTAATCCTACGGCTCCTGTTTGTCACTTTCTTGATGGGACTCTTTCCGCTCGTCTGCGCGTAAAGTTTGAAACTTTTTAGTTTCCTTTACTGACCATTACCGTCCCATCCCTCAAATTCAATAAAGGTAAAGTGTTGGGAGTCGTGTATTTCTCAGTTACGGTTACAACAATAGCGAAAGACTGTAATAGGGTTGGGCCGTGTCTAGACTGCTCAAACTCAAAGACGGTAAAAATGGGGGTTGGCTATAAAGGTCAAATCTGTACTGTAAATACATATCTTGATACTCACCTTGACTACCTACTGAGGTAAGCCATTTCTTTCTTTAATGAATCTTCAAGTCTGCAATGATTCTGCTTTTCTTTCTGGTCAACAAAATCATGGATTATAATAGAAAATGCTGCCAAATGGTCAGGTTTCTGGCTCATTTTCATTTTCCCCACCATTTTTTTACCTCCCTCTTTCTCTTTCCCTCTCCCCGACACTATTCCTTCCCCCGCATCTCGAAACTCTATCTGATTATGCTTCTACTGTACGATGTACAGTCCAAAACGTCTTTTGGAAAGCAAGGATGATCCATGAAATGATTTAGTTTCTTCTATTTCATCTGAGGTGTGAGCAGAATTGACCGGAAAAGAAGCGCACAAGTACTCCAACGCGCATGGCTGAGCAGGTATGTGCTTTGTCTTCTCCTCCCCTCGTTTGGATTTTCCATGTTTTCTTCGTTTTAAGGTTAATCTTCATGTTGGTGTGTTTTGGATTTATCAGATCGTTGTTGTTTCTTAATCTAACGGAGTACACTCTGTTCTTGTTCTTTCTTTGTTGTCTACTTCTTTGGATTTTCTGGTTGATTTGATTTTAGAGAGAGGGCTGGCCAATGGGTCTGCAGCCTCTGAATAATCGAGTCGGTCTGGTTAGAGGCCGTGACTTTTCTGGATCAGTGTCGTTCAACACTTTAATCACTGGCTCCCCTTCTTCCTCTACAGATACTTCATCAGATTTGGACACCGAGGTCAGTCAAATCATCGTTTTTTTCAAAAATTACTTGCAGAAAAACTCAATTCTCTTTATTTTGTTCAAATGGAAGACCTGTTTTTGGACGGTGCTAAGCCACCATAAGTCAATACTGCCTTGTAGTCTGGTTAAAAATGTCGTCTTTTTGTTCATTACGTAGCTGCTTTGAATCTGTTAGTTTCGATTTTAAAATGTTTTGTGCTGTTAAGTCTAATTTATAGTTGGACACAGTCTACAGGATCATTCTTTCATGACAAGAGTATTACGCTGGGAAGCCTCATCGGAATTTCGAGCATATTAGAATTATCTCGCAGATCGATAGGAGGACGGAAACCAGAAGCCGGGAAAGAGAAGGAGAGCAGGAGAAGATGGTTTTTCTCTCTGTGCTCAAGGGACAGTACTGATGGCGAGAGTGTGGAGAAGAGCAATGCTCCATCTCTCGCCCACTTTCTTGCAGTGGAGAGAAGAGCTGCAAGTGAATACAGAGAGACTCAGCCAGTTGTTGCAGAGCCCAACTCGCTGTTCGTTGATGGCCGGGTAGCTCCTCCTCAAACGAATCATGGGTTAGAGGTGGAAAAGAGTAGTAATGGAGTTTTAGAGCTGTTTTCTTGCGTATCTGCTCAATCACAGCACTCTAGCTGACCGTAGTTCCTCCATTAGTTTCATTTTATTGATTGGTTTGAACGATCAAAGCAGCAAATCCCTTCATTTCATTATATTGAATTGTTCGTCCCGAACATATCGGAGAAAATTCTTCCATTGTTTTGGAATTTGTAAATCAGTCTTCCTGGATTCTCGTTCCGGCAGGCCATGAAAGGAGAAGGAAGATAGGAATTCCAAATTCATTGAACGACTCAACCATTTTCAAATTACTCTCTTTGCAATTCCTGCACAGTACTGTGATAGCACGACAGATTACGACGATTCAAGCCGTATGCCAGTGAGAGTGTAGAATTTTAGGTAGTTTGAAAAAATAAATAAAAAATACATAATGTATACAACTTCAAACAGTTTAACTGCTTGCTTGAAAATCCAAACATGTTCACGTTTACCTAGATTTAGAAAACAAATCTCATCAGCCATTGTTAAATAATGAAATCTTAGATCAGAAGAAAACCCTTCACAATTATCCACTGATACTTGAATCTCAAGTAAACAATTACAACAAGAACATGATCCACACTCGCCTGCCTTGATCACTTCAATTCAATTACCCTTTTTTTCTCTGTGCTTATTTCAAATCAAATATACATTTTCAAAATATATATATCTATACATATTAAATGGGTCCACCACCAACACTGAAACGTTTCAAGGCTTATCTACCCATTCTTTGTCGGCGGCTATTCTTCCAGACCCACGGCCTAACTTCCCGAATGATCCGACCCTCGACAACCTTTTGAAGCTGCTGCTACCCTCACTCAAGTTTTGCAATTTTCTACCCTTTTGTAGGGTCGAGTTCTCACAATCGGTTTCTTCTTTCACATTGATCTTGGCAACCACCAATCGGGCAATGCTGCTTCGACAAAACGGGCAAACCGGCGGAGTTAAGGATGAAGTAGTCGGGTTCGGTTTGATGTGGCAGCAGAGGGCAAGGATGCAGTTTGCACACATTTGGTGCCCGCAGTCTTGGACCTCCACCATGCAGACTTGCTCAAAGCATATGGAGCATAATTCTGTCTCACTTTCCTGAAATAAATAACACCCCACAGAATTTACTTCTGCAAATTGTTAGAAAATCAAGAGTTCTAGGAAAGAGAAATGGTATCGTTTCACCTCAGAGATTTTATCATCCCGCTTATCATCAGAATGCGAAGGAGAAGGAAGGTAACAATCCGATTTCTTCAATATTTTCTTCTCTATCTCCTTGTTTGCCTCCATTAAGGCGTTCTCTAACAGAATTTTCGCATCCTGATTAAGCTCGGCGATGAATTTCAAAGGTGACGGCCAGACAAGAGGCTCAGCTGACGAAGGATTTAGCAGAGCAGCACAGAGTCCGTGTTTGTGCCTCAAAGCAACTGCATAAGGAATTATCCTACATGTATATGACATATTCCCAGTAAATTCCCTGTCAACCGAACTTGTAGAAAATGAAGTATTTCTGTATCTGCCAAAACAAGAACAAATTTTGAGCTATACCCAGATGAATCTCGTTGCAAACGATCAGCGCCCCAAGCCAACAATTCTCGAATGCAATCCGAAGATCCCCCTCTTGCTGCTAAATGGAGAGGAGTGCTTCCTGGGGATCTGTAAACAGCAAGTTATAATTAGCAAAAATTAGCAACTTTTCAAATTAATTAATGACCAAGTAAAATTAATTAGATGAGTTTATACCCATATCCGCCAATTGAAGCACAAACCAAAGCTCCATTCTCCAAGAGAATATGCACACATTCGGGCCGCCTTTGACGGGATGCCAAGTGCAATGGCGTTGCTCCTCTACCGTCTTTAATATTCACAAATCTGGCAAATCCCCTACGATTGAATCGCCAAACACAGTTGATATTACAGTAGCGAAATGAATCCAGCTATGGTGATGGAGTATACCAGGAAGAAGCAACAGAGCTCGAACTAGCTGCAGTGAGAATGGCTTTCAGACATTCGGAATGGCCATAGTAAGCAGCGTAATGCAGGCAAGTTCTTCGGCAATGGGAATCAAACATCAAAATCTGAAAGATCACCCAGATTGATTTACATCTGACGAAAATTAAAAAGGAAGTAAGAAGAAAGAGAAAATTACGAAAATGGCGTACATTTGCTCCTTTTTCGAGCAGCTTTAGAACGCAAGAGATCCTTCCGTTCATTGCACCCACCATCAGCGGAGTCTGAACCGTTCACCATCAAAAAAATGGAAACAATAACCGATGATTCAAATAACTCCTCGCCCAAATCAAGTAATAACGATTAACCAGTTGGATATACGTTACCTGTTTGTGTCGATTCAGCAAATCAGGGTTCATAAATCGTTCCAAAAGCATAGAGAGGATCTGCGAATAAAAAATAACAAAACCCAGAACGCCTCGTAAGCGAAAACCGAGACAACTCTAGCCGGTGCACAGATTTCCGAGAAAAGGCAACCCATTTTCCATAAACAAGAAACGACCCTCCCACCTCTATTCGCCCATTGGCAGCGGCGACATGAAGCAGAGTCTGGCAATCATAGCCGGTAGTCCGGTGCAACAGAGACGGCTCTCTCTCCAACATAGCTTCAACTGTCGCCAAGTTTCCAAGCTTTGCAGCTCTGAATAGCGCATGCTCATTGCTCTCTCGGCAGCTCAATCCCTGACCCATCTCTTTCCCTCTCGCTCTCTCTCAGCCAACGCCGTCTATCCAGCGCCTCCTTCCATCATCGGAGGTGGGTGGTGCTGACCCGCAACGCCAAAAGTTCCAATTTAAGCAGTCTCGACGTTAGTGAGAGAAAGAACATTGAAGTTTGGAGCTTCCCCACAGGGGTGATCAGGAGAGAGAAAATGGTGACTGTGTCAGTTGAAGTTGGACCAAATCAAGATTCACTACTAGATCTAGACCGTCAATTTACCTGTCTCTTCAATAATAGCCGTCTATTTCCAGGACACGTAGGATTAAAATGACTACTCTATTAACCAATGAAATTACACCACGAAACGTTATGGCAGAGTAAATTATCTGGGGAATTTTGGTAAGCAACTCCCTTATTGGCTACAAAGGACAGGCATAAATAACACGTGCTTAATAATTATCAAATGACATTAAATTAATTAATATACGCAGTACATATTTGAAAGGTAATTACCAATTAAAAAATTTTAAACCCTTTGACAATCCTATGTTTGAATTATTTTTTTGTTAATAAAACGATTTCTAAAATATTTTTATTAACAAAATAAATATTAAACTACTATTTATTACCGAAACAAACTTTAAACTATCATTCATCACTAATTCAACTTTTTTCGATCGCTCGGAATTCAAATGCGATCACCCGCATTTGAAATAAGTGCAAAACACACTCAAAAATAGCCAACATTGCTCCATGCAGGCGTCTGTGATCGCCCGCACTTGAAATTGATGTAAAAAACGCTCGGAACAAGCAACATCATCTTCACTCAGTTATCTACAGTTGTTAAAATGTAATCGTCTGCACTTGAAATGAATACAAAATGTACTGAGAAACAGACAACCTCAGCTTCACGCAGAAATATGCGTGATCGCCGCAGTTAAAACACAGTTGATTACAACTGAAATTAATAATATTGACTTGTTAACATAGAATAATTCAAACTTTATTTTATTAACCAATATAATTTAAATTTTGTTTTGTCTTTACCTTGCAATTTAAGTTTTTTTTTTTTTCAATTTGAAATATTCGTAAGTTACCCTAAACAAAATAAATAATTAAATAATTAAAAAACAAATAAATAATTAGTGAGTTTTAGAACCTAAAATTAGACAATTTGCTTGCAACTCTGCTAAATAGCTTTTACCAGAGTCTAAGCAAAGAATTTGGCCAAACAAACAGCTTTATATTATTATATTCTAATACTCCAACATAAACAATTAAAAGTATGGGATAAAAGAAAATGCCATTCTTCGGAGGAAAACTAACTAAAGAGACCCTACAAAACAGTCTAATGAATTATTTTATTTTATTTTTTGTTTATTTTGGAGTAAAGTTAAGTTAATTACTGAATTTGCTTATGTAGTTGTTGATAAAATCAATGATTTACACATTAACTACAAAATTATTGGAAGATATTTGCATATTAGGAATAGTTTTTGGGTACAATATCACATGCTTTAAATTAAAACTCATGTGAAAGAATATCGTCACAAGCTTGCAGAGTTATGTCACTGTAAATATTAGTCCAACTAAATTATTGTTGATATTATTTTGAGCAATCTTAGTTCCTACAATCAATATTTCCATGAAGCTTCTTCGTGTAAAAATCGAGATTTGTGTTCGTAATTTGAGATTGTTCAAGGTGATCCCGTAGTTGCTAACTGCACTTCTAATATAATATTATCTATTTCGAGTCAAAATCTGTACAATTTTAGTTTTAGAGTTAATCTAAAATACGTTATATTAAATAGGAAGGAAAATATTAACTATACACTTTCCACTTTACCCAGAGACGTGAAATTTGTGTATTTCTACTAGTATGAATTAGACCCTTAATAATCAACAGAATATTGGCCGTTCCTGTCTTTATAAGACAGAGTGTCACTTTAACACTAACAAAGAAAAAAAAACAAAATGACAACTTATCGAAAATATTATAAGCATTACTACTCAAATCTATTATTTTTAAATTTTATTAGTCATATGATGAGTAACGATTTTAAGGGAATAAATAAAATAGGTTGTAGCAAATTAGGATACGAGTAACATTTGGTTTTTTTAAGTGAATTCTGATTGTTTCTACTGTTGAGACTAATGATATGAGGTGAGAGTATTCTGCAGGTCTAAAAACCATCTGTTCCACCCATCTATTTCATTTATATTTCTCTGATTGTTTGGCCATTTCAAGTACAACTAAACAATCTTCACACCCCATAGAAAGCATTTCTCTGTTAGGAAATAAATGGATTTGGTTAGGAATTAATATTAGTATAAATAGAAAAGGAATAGAAGGGAGGGGAGTGAGATTAGGAATATTGATGAATGAATATGTTATCTTAGTTTCCTAAAGTTTTAGACGTTGAGAGGCTTATAGCTACTTTTAATGTTATTGTTCGATTTCTAAAATCATTTAGTGCCGTAATGGAGAATTATCTAGAGGTGGGCCAAACAGACCGGAACTGCAATCCTGGTTTAAGGTTTTGAGTGTCTAAAATTTTAAAAATCAAACCGAACCGTGGGTAGAAAACTCAACCTGAAATGAGTAAAAACCCCACCCAATCGTAAGAAAAAAACAAACCCAAACCGGCCCCAAACACGACCTAAATTTCGAAAACCATATACAAAAACAATAAAAAATGTAAATAATTTTTTTTTTAAATTTGTAACCGAACATTTAGACACTGTCGTTCAGGTTCCGATCCCAATCCCACAGTTCCAGTCCCTATTCCAGAACCATGAAACTGGTTCTGGTTTCTGTCCTGGGGTGGAACCACACCGACCCAGATTGCGTCCACCCCTCGTATTATCCTAATCATTTTCCTCCCATTATTCTCTACTACCGTAACTAAAAGAAGTTAGTTGGAGATAAATTCTTCAATGAGATAATACTCCATAAGGCCAGTATAACAGTTGTGGAAACGAAACAAGAAGATAAAGAATTTTGTATAAGCTCGTTGCATTATGAAACTTCTTCTAACCTCTTAGCTTAGTCTCAACTGCAGGCTCAATATGACGACATATAACTATCATTCTTTCCTTTATTTTTTTGATATCAGGAACTCCTTTACGTTGGAAAGAACACCTTTAGAATATGGATTTATAAACTTTGTCTCTCTGTAGCTCTGCCCTGTCAAAAATGAAAACAATTAAAAGTACATGACTGGATTTTTGTACTGAGTTTAAGACTTCATTAGTCTTCGTATGAATAAATTAGAATCAGAAGGCTTCCATGCTGTTTACATACATACCTGGCTGGGAATTGACAAGAACTTGAAATTCTGGATACTTTTTCCAATTTATCTGAAAAAACAGCAAAATTATGTCCATGAATATTAACAAATGGAATAACAACACTTTTTCTCTATGTTTCTCGTCTTTCTTGCTTTTGATTATTATATTTAAGCTTACCCACTCGTCCGTTCTGATGTTGAAGCATATGCAATAGATATGCCACAAAAGAAAAATCACCTGCATTCGTAACACAATAAGATCTTGACAGCAAAAAAAAACTATACAAGATAATATAATTAATCTAGACAACTTAATTAGTACAGGGTCTTTATCTATAAGGACTGAAAACAGAACAAGATATCAAACACAAGTGACATAAAATACAAACCTGCCAAAATACAAACCTGCCAAAGCAATTGGAGAATGGAGAAGAGATAGGTGCCTGTTGCTAAAGCTCTAGAAAGACTCATCTGCAAAATTTACAAGGAAACTGATGAGAATAAAACTGATCATGGAAATAAACTACTAAAACCATAAACAAACATAAAATAAACACCACAAGTCCGGCAAAACAGCGGCTCGAAAAACAACCACGAGTTCCACACTCAAAAAAGTGACTACTCTAAAGAGTATGTTGCAAGTCAATATTCAATAATCATCCCAGGTAACTCCCTCCCCTTCTTTCTATTTATAATGACATTCTTTAATTCTATTTCCCAAAATACCCCTCTGGTTATTCGAACCGAAACAATAAATAACCTGAGTAGCAGATGTATAATTGAACTTACTTTTACACAACTATTACCAGTGTGAAGATATCAGGCAAATCTACAGACAGGATTTTGACTACCTACCTCCAATATAGTAGTATCTAAGATCTGATAATTTGTCCCGCTTGAATCGATTACAAAGAAAGCTGAGGTGGATAAAATGTTTAGATAGATCAATCTTCTGAAAAGAAGCTTTGGAATATGATAAATCAATTCAAGTTTGTTCTTCATCCAGTGCATAAACGCTTTTTTATCAGTGATTCCAGGCATAAAGGATGTATAACACCTCAATTACCATTTATTTATCAGCTAGGCAGGCAGGGTAAGTGTCTATCACGTGTGAAATCAAGATCAAGAGCAAAGTATTATGCAGCATACACAATCATGGCCAATGAAGAGCTTCTTATTAAACTTAGTCATTAGAAGAAAGATGTATATCATCAGATCAGGTACAATCAAGTGCCACTTACATTGAGATAAGCACACCACATAAGTAGCTTCGACGCTGAGAAATCCGATCAAAAGAATTATGAAAAGACGATGATTTTTATCGCCTGCATTTCAAGTAGGCAGTATCATGACCTACATGAGTATCAATCGTGCATTTTTAATAAAATAATTAGATTCAAAACTTTTTGCAAATACCCAGATGATTTCTCATGAATTACTCCTACCTATGCAGTTTCCAAAGGCTGGACAATGATGGTCAAACCCCTTTACCCATCTCTTGCATATCTTGCAGAATCTGGCCCTATCAATTGGTGTTGAAGGAACAGCCTACATAAAACAATGTTATTAGAGCCTATCAAATATTTGAAAAGGGAAGTACGAGTTAGCAATGTTACAAATTAACCTCATCAAAATCAACAACAACCGAACCAGAATTCTTGGCATTTTCTTCCGAGTATGGCAAGTTGTGTGACACAAAACCAGGGTCGCTTGATAGAATACTACCATTAGCAGATGTTATGATCATTAATATAGACAAGATAAACTAATAAATTTATTAGAAAAGCTCACTCAGCACTTCTCCCCCATTTAGTGAGGGGGGTAACCTACTTGATTAGACCGGTAACGAGCAGGATAAACTGCCCAGTTAGCAGAATATTGATACAGCTTGATACTGCTGCAAGTCAGGGAAAAATAAGAAGGATTTAGACAGCAAATTACACCGAAGTTCAGTCGAAGGCGATTAAATAAGAGGTAAAAAAAATTACCCTGTCGAACAACAGCTGCGTAAAATCCGCAAACGAAGAATATATTGAAGAAAACGAAGGCCGGAGCGGAGGCACGGATTCCAATAAGCCTCCTGGACCATCTCCCGAAACCCGCGACGCCTAGGAGAATCAGAGCTGAAAGGAATTTCTTCAATTTCCAAAGTAGTAGAGTGAAGTTGAGGAGAAAGAAAAGGAGAGAGTAAAACCTGAGAGCAGGA